>OX451408.1:12731346-12839770 GCA_949629135.1 Eremobia ochroleuca
CATCGAAACAGTTAATATTCTATGAAATCGTAAACTGATTTCAAAATATGCATTCGTTGATCATCCAGTCGATTGCACTGATCCCAACACGATAAAAGAACGTTAATTTGTGTCCATTTCGATACTCCAATAGTTCCAACGGAAACACTACTGAATTATTAATGAACTCGGAACTAGCAATAGTAACAATTACGTTAATTTCTATTCCCAGAGAACATTGGAACGGTTTATCGGAACATTTCCTAATGATAGTTTTCAGCGAGTTGGAATCATGATGTGATATTTGAAACTCTTAGCTTATCTCGATGACATAGTTATATTATTTATTTTAATGTTTTATCTCGATTAGTTTTCTTACCATTCCATGTGTGTGTGCTATAAAATAAAGTTCTTGTAAGCAAAATTTAATTTCATTATCGCCAACACTAATACCTACACAGGCAGCTGATACCGGCTTTAATCCAATTAATTACTGCTTCTCAAATACGTGGCCCATTTTAGTTGTTAGCATTATAAACAGTACCTGTATTTTGGGTAATCTTGCTAATTCTACACACAGCTCCAACTGAGTTCCTTAGTACTTTGATTACTTGTTTATTATTTGTATTGTACGTGTTGTTTTCGAACTCCGAAGTGACGAGAAGCTTTTCTTTTGCTTTTTTATCGTAGTACGCTACTTTTATCGTATTTATTGTATTTATTTGTGGAAGTTATGTTACGCTAGTGTATTTTTGTGTTTTGTTCGTCTTTTAAGTTCAAGGTATGTTTTTTCATTATTTATTTATTTTTATTTTATTTTTATTTCATTATCTGCACACAAAGTTGATTACTACTAACAAATACTACCACGAGTAGTAGTTTATACCTCAAAATGTTTTCAGATTGAGAATCTGGAAGATCTACTAAAAGAAAAGGACAATCAAGTCGATATGGCCAGAGCTAGGCTGAATGCCATGCAAGCCCACCACTGCTCTTCCGAAGGTGCACTCTCATCACTTGAAGAAGTTATAGGTGACAAAGAAAAACAAATACAACAACTAAGAGAACAGAGAGATCGAGCTGAGCACGAGAAGAACGAAGAAAGAGAACTCCACGAAAGAGAAATCGCAGAATATAAAATGAAACTGCATGCACTCGAAAGCGAAGTCGAAAAACTTGGTGCTAGGCTTGAAAGGGCTCAAGCTGAGAAAGACCGTCTCGAAGCGAAGTTAGAAAGCTCACAGTCTGAACTTGGCAAGTCTAAAGCAGAACTAGACAAAGCTGCCAGCGAGGTTGGCAGATCTGGCGCTGATTGGGAGGCAGCTAAACAACGCTTGGCAAGACTTGAGCTCGAAAACGAAAGACTCAAACACGAGCTAGAACGATCTCAAACAACTTTCGGTAGAAGTACTTTAACAACTTCGCAGGAGTTAGACAGGGTGCAAGAAAAGGCAGATAAGAGTGCTGCAGAGTTGAGACGAACTCTGGCTGAGCTTAGAGTGACTCAGGCTGATGCAGAAAGAGCTAGGTCGGAAGCTGGCGGGCTGCAAGACAAACTAGAGAAGTCCCAGGGCGAAGTGTATCGTCTTAAAGCCAAGCTTGAAAATGCACAAACAGAACAGGATAGCCTGAAGGAAGAATATGATCGGTAAGTGTACCATCGTAACTTTTACTTTAATGAAGATTGTGTTAACAAGGAAAATATTAATTAAAGAGTGCTTGTGATGGGTTTCCTTTGAGAGTTTGCAAACACGACAGTATTTTTAATTCCGATGTGGCGATACTTTTTACTTTTGGCACACCTTGGGCAGGCAGCCTTGCTATTACCTATTAATTTATGAACTGGGTGATATTTTAACCATGGCAAGAACTTTTAATGTTTAGTTTGTACTAATACCTACGAGATAACACTTTCAATGAGCCCTTTGGGTCTTGCTACAAAAAACACTTGTTAAAATCGAGTCTGTCATCAAAATCTATACATAAAAATGTAAAATCATATTTAACATTTCATTATTCGAAACACGGTTTTGGCGTTTAAGGCAGTTTTAGTTTACTATATTACTTAAATGATTACTCTCAAAATGGCGAAAGAAAATATCGTTAGCAAACCGGCATGTCCTAGGACCAAAATTTTGAAGACACGTGACATCTACTAACCGGGCCACTGGACCCGCGTGTTGGACTATATCTCCCTCAGATCTCACAATGAGAATGCCAGTGTCCCAGAAGCGGAAAAGTTATAGGCAGCTTATGCTTATACTTTTATACATTGGTATTTTCGTCCAATAGGGTGCAATCATCAGTAAGCCGTCTCCACTCCGAACGAGACAAGGCCGTGGCTGAACTGGACAAGGCCAGGGAAGAGCTAGAACGAACTCAGGCCACGCTCGGCAAGGCACAACTACAGCAGGACAAACTGCAAGCCTCACTAGATGCTGCTCACTCGGAGATTGACAAGCTTCAAGAAAAATTGGATAAGGCTGCTGCCGAAGTTAGGAAGGTGAGTAATTTCCATACTTATATACTCACGCCTTTTCTCCATGGTTATGAGCAGAAAGTACAGAACGCCACCAGCTATGTACGCTCATTAAGTACTCCTTACGCTTCGTATACGTTTCGTACATCTGAACCTAAATTTGAGCCATTTAGATATGTCATTAATATTTCGTCATTAATGTTTTGTCATTGTTCTTTGGGTTGTGAAGGTCAGATGTGTCGCTCCATGTAAAATACTGGTATTCATCAGTCTGGTTAGACTTAAAGCCGACCAAAACGTATTTGGAAAAGGGGCTAGGCAAATGAAGATGTGTGAGAGTCGTAGGAGTTTCAGGTCAAGATCAAATAATCTTTCTACATAGTTTAACTAAACCATCTTGTGTGAATTGGACTAATAATAAAGTTCGATATAAAATTTTTCAAGTAAAAGTGGAGAAAGTCGAGAAAACATTCCTTAAACTGAATGACTATTGTTTAATACATTACATCAAAAATAGCATTCAATTTGTTTCGAAACAAAATATTAAAGAATAAATTAATGAATGAAACCACAAGCTTTTCATAAGAAGTACTTAAGTTACAGCGGTCTGGTTACACTCTTTTTATGCCGCTGGATTCTAAAGTGCACTTTTCTTTCCCTGCATACTTTACAACAGCATTTTTCCTTTGAAACTGATTAAGTCATAACGTTTCAAATAGGAACAATCTCCAACTAAAGAGTTTGTAATTTGACCCTATAAAATCCTGAAGCTGAAGTGGGTTAAGTGCTGTATATTAAGTTACAGTTTTATTACCCGATTAAATAGTTCGTTTACGATGGTTTAATCGTAGTAAGTCATTAAATACTATTTGTGTTCATTTTTAATGTACGTTTGCTGTATTGATCATTTATAAATAGAGCGCAAGTAAATAAAAAAACGGACAAGTGCGAGTTTAACTCGCGTGTTGAGGGTTACGTACGATGAATATGTTATGTCAAGAACAAATGTAACATTCAAAGTCAATATCAAAGCATTTATTTCAATTAAACCAATTACAGACACTTTTGAATTTTTAAGGAGTTGGTCAGTTAACGTAGTAGGTACCTATGAAGAAGAACGGGCAAGAAACTCCATGGATACTTTTAAATCAAAATATTAGTATAGTAGTTTTATCTCAAGAAGCGACGCGCGCTTTACTTGTGGTAACCAAGTGTACAAACACGCTGTGAAAGTATGCGTGAAGGCGAGTAGCGTCAGTACATAACACACACACTACACACTTTCGAATTCGCCATTGTCTTGGACGGTATCGGAAGCTCCTGCGCTGACACACACACTCACAGCGTGTTTGTACTCTTGGTTACCAAAAGTAAACCACGCGTCGCTTCGTGAGATAAAAATACTATAGTTGTTTAAATATAAAAAATACTATAGGTGTTTATCTGTAAAACTAATAACTTTTATAATTAGTTCTGCATCTTGACGGCACGGTTGGCGCAGTGGTTAAGCGATTGACTGCTGCGCTGCGTGTCGCGGGTTCGATTCCCGCGCGGAATTAATATTTGTATGACCTACATGTATTTGTTCCGAGTCTGGGTGTTTTTCTATCTATAATATGTATGTATTTACAAAAAAAAAAAAAAAAAATTTTTATAAGTAGTTTATCAGCCATCTTGTTACCATAACACAAGCATTAGGTTGCTTAGCTTGGGACAAATGGTGCTGTGTGAAATGTCCAGGGATTTATTATTATTATTATTATTATCTTTAGCAACTGCAACACCGGCACAAAACCGAACAACATTTTCTGGTACAAAATTAGGAATCACCTTGTAGAACCGATGTTTTCCGAAGCATTGCCAAAAGCAATAAAACGAAAACTTGTTAATTTTCAACGGTAACAAATAGCAATGTAAACCTTGTATTTTTTCGACAACCTTGTATAAACCTTTTCTGTACCTGTATTTTTTATACTCGACTCGACGAGAGGGACTTGTGGCTAAATAATAACAGCCGCACAGGTTGATCGATCAGGTTAAGCAATTTTTGACGCGGTTGGTATAGGGATGGGTGACCATCTTTCAGAGCGAGACCCCTCCGTGTCTCTGAAAGCACGTTAAGACGTTGGTCCCGCCTGCGGCACGCCCGAAAGTCTAACAGCCAATCTTGCCAAAAGGTTGCGTATCGTATTATCCAGTAACTGGGTTATGTAGGCAGTCGCTCCATGTAAAATACTGGTATTCATCTGTATCCTATTACACTGGACGACCCCGATATAATTGGGACAAAGTTAGGCAGGTGATGATGACCTGTATTTTTTATACAAGCTTATTGTAATTCTCAGGTCCCAAAACAACTCAACTTTAACCGCAAACCTTGCAGGTAGTTGTTTGAATTAAATCCACACGTTAGTCGTAATTGTGTTCAGGGTACATTGTATTGAGAGCGGCCGTAATGTCTGCTTGAACATTAAACGGTGTGTGTATACGGGATGGTAAGTTGCTAACTACAAAGTATTATGTATAATGTTCTGCGGTAGTATGCAAATCGGAATCTGCTCATATATCGTCGACCGTAGGTTCAATTGATGTAAGGGACAAAATACCCAAAATGAGTTGAGTATACAGTTTTGTTCAGAATTTTTCGCTCTATCGAATGGTGAAAATAAAAAAAATCTAGCTTAAAAAAAATGTCCCTTACACTAATGATTTTTGGATCCAAATTTCGAATCAGCCCCACAATAACAATGTATCTGAAAAATTATGCAATATAGGAACTTGAAATGGTGTAATTATCGCCGCCAATCCACTTCAAATGAGGCAAGGGTCTTCCCAATCAACGAATTACCATTACATGGTTTATTTTTTAAGAAACAAGAATAAAACTGGCCTTACACTAATGTCTTTGTTGTCTCAAAAAACAAATATCATCCATACTTTAAATGGATTGCACGAGTTTTGACATAGTTGTCCCTTACCCCAATTTGCATTGTCATACTTTAAGCAGTGTCAACGTTACACCTATTTGAATCGAATTATTGCACTATTACCATCCCTTTCTATCTCACAACGTCTTTCTGTGTGCAAAAGAGAGGATAGTACCAATGCGAAAGCAGCGCGCGGGCATAAAAAAGTGGTATCAGTGCGAGTTCATCTGTCGTTAAAAACAACAAAAATAAGGGCTTTTTGGGAAAGTGCTCTAGCCCCTTGAAACTTTGTAGTAGGGTAGTAGGTTTCAAGGAGCCAGTGTACTTAATTTAGCTAAAAAAACATTATTTTTATAAATAAATGATAGAAGGGTTAATTTCCGGACGATAAATATTTTCGAAATTCATTCGGCACTTTTTAGTTGATTTATCAGAATTTTTTTACAAAGTTTCAAGGGGCCAGAGCACCAAAAAGCCATTACTTTTGTTATATTTTATAAATAAACAATAGAAGGGGTAGTTTCCGGATGATAAATGTTTTCGAAAATTATATGGCACTCTGTAGTTGATTTTCCAGAAAATTTTTACAAAGTTTCAAGGGGCCAGAGAACTTAATTTTGCCAAAAAGCCATTATTTTTGTTGTTTTTTTTATAAATAAGCAATAGAAGGGGTAGTTTCCGGATGATAAATGTTTTCGAAAATCATTCGACACTCTTTAGTTGATTTATCAGAATTTTTTTACAAAGTTTCAAGGGACCAGAGCACTTAGTTTTGCCAAAAAGCCGTTATTTTTTATAAATAAACAATAGAAGGGGTGGTTTCCGCATGAAACATTTTTTCGAAAATTGTTCGGCTCTATGTAGTTGATTTTCCAGAATTTTTTCACATGGTTTCAAGGGGCCAGAGCACTTAATTTAGCTAAAAACCATTATTTTTGTTGTTTTTTTTATAAAATAAGCAATAGAAGTGGTAGTTTCCGGATGATAAATGTTTCCGAAAATCATTCGGCACTCTTTAGTTGATTTATCAGAAATTTTTTACATAGTTTCAAGGGGCCAGAGAACTTAATTTTGCTAAAAAAACCATTATTTTTGTTGTTTTTTATAAATAAACAATAGAAGGGGTAGTTGCCGGATGATAAATATTTTCGAAAATCATTCGGCACTCTTTAGTTGATTTTCCAGAAATTTTTCAAAAAGTTTCAAGGGGCCAGACAACTTAAATTTGCCAAAAAGCCATTATTTTTGTTGTTTTTTATTAATGTAATCTGATTAAATTGTTCCCTTTTTATTATTTAGATAATCACTCTATATTTTTTTTTCTAATGCATTAACAACAATATGTTACAATGATATGTCTTATTAATCGTAATTAAGGTTTATTATTCAATATATCTTTCATTATTTCGATTTTTTGCATATAAGAAAGTAGTAGAGCAGCCTTTTCTACTTTTGGAATTCAAA
The DNA here is from genome assembly GCA_949629135.1 of Eremobia ochroleuca. Classification (NCBI taxonomy): domain Eukaryota; kingdom Metazoa; phylum Arthropoda; class Insecta; order Lepidoptera; family Noctuidae; genus Eremobia; species Eremobia ochroleuca. The sequence goes on from OX451408.1 coordinate 12,738,196, forward strand.
CGTTTGGAACTTCAGCTACATGTTTGGTCGGGATTGTGCGCGGTTTTTGCAGCTACTCTTTTATTTGAATAAGAATTCAAAGTAAGTATAGGTAAAATTGTTACCATTTTTTTAATAATTTGATTTTAATATGTTTATTAAAATCAAATTATTTAAAAAATGGTAACATAAATAAAACAATTATTAATAAAACAATTTTTATACAATAAAATAAAAATTGTTTTATTCAAACAAATACAAATTTGCTATTACAATGTACAAACATTGCATGTAAGCGACATACAAAAAAGCACACACACGGTTCTAATACATTTTCATGTCTTTTAAATGATTTCTTATAACGATTTCCAAATTTAAGATATCCGTACGTCAAAAGTGTCTACTTCATTTTCTGTCAAAAATCTCTTTACATTGTATTTTTTTCATAAATTGGTTCAACATGTCTTTTACACTATTTTTTCATTAATAGATTGGATCCAACGTAGAGGTCAATTTGATGTAAGGGACGGGACTACAAGAAACTTGGTCAGTAAGCGTTGTTGTAAGGGACATCTATTTTCTTAAATAGCTAACTTATTTAAATAAATGTTACACATGTAGATAGAGCACTAAAATACAAGTTTATGTGTGAAATCAGACCCGAAAAAGGTTAATAACAAAAAAAGTTATGGGCGATTTAGTCCGAAAAAAAACTTTGTCGGCCTCTCCTGAAAAATCGTATTTTGTCCCTTACTGCAATTGAACCTACGGTCGACGATATGAGATCGCCTTAATTTCTTATTGAACATATGTCTAAGTGTTTAGTAATTTTCAAATCCTGCTCTTGATTCTTCATTATTAAGGTTGGTTGGTTGGTTGTTGGGTTAAAGTTGTCTTTAAAAGATCGCTCTTAGCGATAAGACCGCCCATTGGGTCACCCTTTGTAAATTTTCTATATTTATGTCTGTAATTTAATGGCGTACATAATAAAGAGTATTCTATTCTATTAAGAGAGGATTTCTTTAAGTTTAATATGCATTGCTAGATTATTAGTTTACCTTGAAAGAACTTTCCCATGGGCATCTTCTATTTCTATTAACAAATAATTATCATCACCTAAACTTCATGCAATAGAGGTGACAACAGGAATACAGTATTCAAACAATATGAAATTAAGCCAATATATGCACAGAACTTTAGACCCCTTGACACCTAAACTAGGACACACTTGTAACTAAGTTGTCACCTTCAACTATCCAACTTACCTGTACTTAGTTATCTTATCGTTACCGGTAATTTTGGTCATACTTTACATTTCAAAAATTAGTTTATCTTGAGAGTTACCATTCACTCTTATGACATCAATATTAGATCACAAAGTTAACTGTTAAGCGATTTTGTACTTTTTTGGACGCGTGTAATGTTTTTGGGAATGTGAACAGAGAGGATAAAAACGTAAAAAGTTATTTTAGCATTTATATACTCACGATACCCAATATATGTACTTTATAAAGATCGTGTCTGTAATGTACGGGACATCTGAGGATCGTTGCGCAAGTAACTCAGCTACAAAATGTGTGCGTCAACGTTTCTCTACAGTACCATCTGCGGTGCAGCTATTAACTAATGACCATGGTAGGACCCCAGATGTTATAAAAAATGTCACTAATATCTCCTCTCTCATTGCCCCAGTGTCAAGTGGACCGTGAGAAGCAGGCGTATGACTTCGAGTCGTTGCAGTCACAGCTCGATAAGGCTCTGGGAATGTCCGCCAGGTTCGGCAAGGAGAGAGACACCGCTCAACTGGAGGCTGATAGGTTCCACGACAAGTATGAGAAGTCTCAGGTAAGATGTGAAAATGTTGATAGTGTTTTTTTTCCATACAGAGCGTGAATTCTTGACTGATTCAGTATTTTTAATGATTAACGTGGGTGTTGAGTGATAAAGTGTTAAAAGAAGATATGGCTAGAAAGTGGGTGGGGCAAGAGAATGATGATGATGGTTTAGACCATTGATTCCCAAAGTGGTCCAGGTGGACCCCCAGGGGTCCACGGGAGACTCGACGGGGGTCTACGTTAGATCTAATCTTCACATTTTTTGTCGAGTTTTGGGAATATGATAGAAATGTAGCTGCAGGGGGTCCACTGGAACCAGCAAAATTTTTAAAGTGGTCTATGAGAAAAAAGTTTGGGAACCTCTGGTTTAGACAATCCATCATTAATATTGATAAAAAAAGAAGAAGGTTTTGAGACTTGGTACCAAATTAGTACGAGTATACCTAATAACATTATCATATAGCCCGCGTCGATACTAGAAAAGAAGAATATGATATTTGAATTGTCAACTATGATCATGTCTCGTACATGACACGCGCGCATTGCATAGATCAGAACTTCTCCGTCGTCTTGCACAAATCACAGTAAAACGCGACAGTACCTACACAAATATCATTCATATACAGCTGTATTCAATAGCGGATAGTTATATGGTATGGTAGTAGTTATATGGTAGATAAAACTATTCAATATCATCTTTGGCTATCGGTGCTAACATCCAAGGTGTGTGTGCGACCCATTTAACAGCGCATACAAATATGCTTTCTGATGAAAACTATAGGGATCTAGAAATGTATGTAGGAACAAAAATGACGTTAACTGTAAAATCCCATTATTATAGAAAATCGACAAATCCAAAACCAGATTTTTACAGTTGATCGTAAAAATAACGAAACGCGAAACCTGCTGGAGGCTGTCGAACCCGAACTCGACTACGTAAAAGGATACACCTGAATACTTAACGGAGCCAACAGAAAATGTAATAGCTACATTTAGCCGAGACTCCGGTATCTATTATAAAATTCAACTCTGAGTAGATTCAACGAACCTAAATATGGAAACTGGTCAATAATTGAGAGCTATGATATTCTGGGAAATTCACACACTTCCGACTTCGCCATTGTATCGGACGGAACCAAGAGCTCCTGCGCTTACACACATTCACGTAACGTAACCACAACTAAACCGCGCGTCACTTCTTGATATAAACATATTGTACCACGCTAGGCTAGTCGAAGGTCAAAGTGTTATCAACAATGCGGTGGACTGTACCCACTTACTCATAGAAATATGAAATTACTCTTGGATATTATTATTGCTATACTTAATCCGAGTGGGCGAAATAATAATTTAACATCGGAATATTCTTATTGCGAAAATCAAGGCCGAGGTTGGAAAGACATCACGAGAATTTCATCCTTTCCCTAAGAAATCTTTGCCAAAGAATTTCTCCATACAAATACTTTCGGTGGCTTTTGATATTATAACGAGAATATTATTAATAATTTCTTTAGAAGATGACTTATTAACAAGTTGCTTTTACTCGTTCCCGTGGGATATTTTCCGACATCCATTAGGGCATGTCGGAAAATATCCCACGGAACGTACTACCGGGATTAAAAGTACCCTATATGTTAATGCAGGCTATAAATTATATGTGTGCTAAATTTCATCCAAATCAAAACGGATTTGGATGAAATTTAGCACACATATAATTTGCCGTTGGCCGTTTTTGCGCCAATCCAGAATATACATCAAGACAAACAAACGGACACAAAAACCTCGTAGCAATTACTTTATCAATAATATTTACTTAAAACAAACTAAAAACAACCTAACCAGTCTATTGGACTCGTCAAAACAAATCATATGAGCCCAAACTCGAGGGGTTTATTAGTTGCCACTGAAGAGTTCCACTCTCCACCTCATGGCTCCATCATCAGATCAGCTCCAAGATACCAAATAAAAGTTTTATCATCCGAACCACATATATTTACAGACGCCAGCACATCAAGCTACCCAAACCTGTCAAATTTTCCCAATCAATTTTGAACCTAATGCTTTAGCGAAAAAGTTGCTTTAAAGAAAAACTATTAAAGAAATTTGAAAGATTGTAGTAGCTTGTGTTGGCGTCTGTACATACAAAGTTTAATTTCGCTGCGACAACTAGAAGTAGGTTAAAACTGACTTCTAAGATTTTATTACATTTTTTGTTAGTTAGTTACAAGTGAAGCTAAAAAATAAAAGAAAAAAAAAAACGTGTAAAATATTCAATGTAGGTACGGTTTTGACTTTGTTACTATTTTATTAAACAAACTGAAACGGCGCCGTCGGTAGACTAATTGGAGAATTTTGGTTCCTCAAAATTGGTTGTAAGTAACGAGGTTTTCAGGCATTGAGTCTGAATGGAAATCCATGGAGCTTTAGGTTCATGGCTGACACAAACGATATGGAATTTGGACGGAAACGTTTGTACTACGGTCAAACAGACAGATTTAGCTGTGCCTTTTACGGCGCTGTTAACTGGCCAATTAGTTTTATGAGCGAAAACCATTGATCGTTTATATTTCTCTGAACTGTGCTGTGTGGGAAGGAGTACAAACTTTAGTCTAAATCTATGTGCTATACATATAGGGTTTAAAAAGGCACATCACACAGCCGTCAACTACGCATTCTGTACAAAGCACAAAAATAATTTCTGAGAAACGACTTGTTTTGTACTTTCGTGATCGGAAAGAGCAAATTAATTATTATAAAAGCAAAACTTACAAGAGGGGCCCGTGGCTAAATAATAACAGTCGCACAGGTCGATCGATCACGTTAAGCTACGCTTGCCGCGGTTGGTCTGTGGATGGGTGACCATCTTTACATACGGAGACCCCTCCGTGCCTCGGAAAGCACCTTAAGCTGTTGGTCCCGGCTGTCACTCGTGAATCTTTGACAGTCGTTATGGGTCGTCAGTAGCCCGGAAGTCTGACAACCAGTCTTACCAAAGGGTATCGTACGAGTATTACCCAGTAACTGGGTTGTGGAGGTCAGATATGCAGTCGGTTCATGTAATATACTGGTATTCAGCTGCGACCCGGATAGACTGGAAGCCGACTCTATCATAGTTGGGAAAAAGCTAGGCAGATAAAAAGCAAAAATTACAAGACTCCTAGCATGGTTCTTAAATTATATATCAATAAAAGTTGGTCCAAGATGTAGATAATAAGTTAGTGCAATTTGCCCGTACATTTTTGTATAGGCTCCAGCACATCAAGCTACCCGAAACGGTAAAATTTTCTCAATAAACTTTGAATCTATTCAGCAATAAAGTTGAAATCTATTAAAGATATTTGACGGATTGCAGTTGGTTGATGTGCTGGCGTCTGTACTTTAATGAGTAGAAACACTGTTGTGGACCCGTAAATTTCTGTTTATCATCTAATTGTACTTTTGTGTGTTGTACTGTCTTTTGTGTGCGCCAAATAAATGGTTTATCTGTCTATCTACGTAAGTAGCACGGAATCGTGAGCGATTGAAGGAGGGAGCCGTTTGCCCGGCAGTGAGACACAGTACGGGACAGTAGAAATAGGTGTATGCACCTAAAATGTGACGCAAAACTTTCAATGGAGCTTCTTGCAGTAATTGTACGCTCAGACATCTCAGTAAATATACTAGAGTAAAAGCAGAACACTTTTTCACTAAAAACACAAATGTGGCCGACGAACTCGTTGCATTTGTACTCCTAGCGCACACAGTGCGATTACACAGGGAATCCCGAATCAAATTATTCACAGTGCTTCGATCTTTCTACGCTCGCTCACCACGAACTGTAATGTCCCAATATAAATCATGACTGGAAAGAAGACCACTTGAATGGCGCCCGTACGTCTAGACTGTGCCTTATATAACATCTTACGACGTTATGCCAGTATTATTGGTGCTGGCTACATTGATCTGAGATTTATATGGGACGGAAAAATCTTCTGGTTTTATGAGCTCTTGTGTGCATTGGGTGGTCGTAAATGATTGGTTAGTATCCATTTCTCTTAATGATATCCGTACATCTCCTAATTGGTCAGAAGACGTGTTGCCATTTAAATCGTGATTCTTCTTTGTATGAGAACTACGGTCAGAAGTAGTTGTTAACGGTACGATGAATATAATGTATGCTTTCAATATGTCATATATACATAATTGTGTTTCACTCATCTTGAAATGGATGTGTATACAGGGTCAATTTAAACGATGTGATGGGTAGGTATCGATATCTAAACATGATACAGCAAAAAGAAACTAATTTGATCTTTTTCTGTGGGGTCGGCAGTTAGTGTATTCGCTTGAAATATCAGTTTAAAAAATCAGCTTTTTTATGTAAGCTTCACAGACGTGTTGAAACATATTTTCTTAACTCAACTACCAGAGGTTCATCATCATCTGCCTGCCTTATCCCAACTATGTTGGGGTCGGCTTCTAGTCTAACCGTATGCAGCTGAATACGAGTATTTTACATGGAGCGACTGCCTATGGGCCCGTCCCCATCGCCACGGCGCGGCGCCGCCACCGTACAACGGCACGGGGCGCCATCACCGTGCAACGGCACGGTGATGGCTATCGATACCCGTCACGGGCATCGATATCACAATAAAAAATAAAATTAATTTCTTTTTGTTTTATCATGCTTAGATATACCCATCAGTTTCGCTAGCTAATTTAATTTGACCCTGTATATCGTGCCTGTTATTTAAAATCTGTCAAATAAATCGCACTATCCTGAAATATACAGAAAATATGTCCTAAGCATAAAGACGACATATAATGTAGGCAAGTAAATTTTGAGACAGTCACGCACACGGAGACAGACTGACTGAATTTAATAATAAATTACGTGTTACACGAGGATCAGCAGGGTAATTGCGTAACACACTATCAGTAGCAATGGGTTTCATTTTGACAGTTCAACAACATTCATTGCGTTATTTACGTTGTTGAGCAGAAATTTTTTCGAACATATGAAGCAATGGATTAGCAATATGCTTCAAAATGATTCAAATTGAGAGTAATAGTGTGTTACGCAATTAGGGTGCGGTACAGGAAAACAGAAATATAAACGTGTATGAATTAATAAAATCATATTTTCAAAGAGACGAGAAAGATAACCGAGAGCTTGCATACTTTATAAACTTGCACTTAAAAGGATAATCCCACGCTCGGGGAAAGCTACTACATTTTAAAAATTACGTCACAGAAATTCTAGTGCCGTCACATGAAATAACTTGCAGGATCGGGATCGCTTTTATTCGCTCGACGGTATTCCGAAATCCTTTATTCGAACCTGCAGTATTCGGAATTCCGAATATAGTTTCACCTCAAATTAAAACTGATAACGTAAAACTTGGCTAAGATTATTCTATACTAGCTTCTGCCCACGACTTTGTGCGCGTGAACTTTCTTGCTCCCCGACCCTGTCGCATCGCATCGCCTGCCCGCACATTCACCTACTTCACTATCGTATTTGCTTTAAAAAGAATTAAAAATATTACACCTTTGCGTACCGCCATGATAGTGTATCACGTATGCGTCTGCTCTGTAACGACGTCCGCATACGATACGGTATAGTTGTGTGGGGAAACTCTTCCGAAATGGCGATAATCTTCATCGCCCAAAAAAAGTGTATTCGTGTAATATTCAAAAATTCGAGTCGCACAATATAATAAAAAGAAAATCAAAATCAAAAGTCATTTATTCAAACTAGGCTGAGAATAAGCACTTTTCGAACGTCAAAATTACAAAAGACAGTCCCCCAAAACGCCCGCCCTTCACCAATGACTGTCCCATGCATTTATATTTATAAAATTGCCAGGTTTGTGAGGTCCAATCTTGAACTATTTGAACGGAAAGAGAACACAAATAAAAGGAAAATTACACATTTAGATTTTGAAATGCCCGTTCCAAAGCTAGAACTTTTTCGGCGGAGTTGCGTTTACATGGCTCCCCTAATTTACAATGCTTTGCCTATGTCAATCACTCAACTATCTTTCAATAAGTTTTCTGCTGCGTTGCGAAAATGGTTGTTACAAGAATGTTTTTATTCGATAGATGAGTTCTTTCAAAAGTGTCCCTGTAAATTTAATACATTAAAGCACGCATATATTTGACTGTTAAGTAAATACATAAAATTACAAAATGTGATTATAGTTAATATCTTATTGTACTATTGCATGCTAAACATTGGCCAAAAGTGTGTTACTAAATATTTTATTATAAGAACTTCATGTACCTACCATATTTGATGCAATAAATGAATTGAATCGCTTAACGTTCTTTCAGACTTTGCATTTTGCTCGGCTCCTATTGGTCGTAGCGTGATGTTAAATAGCCTATAGTCTTCAAGGATTAAACTTATCAAATGCAAAAATATTTTTTCAAATCCAACTGGTATTTCTGGAGATTAGCGCGTTCAAACAAACAAAATTATTAGTATAGATTTATTTTGGTTTACGAAACTTCTAGTCTCCTAATAAAACCTTATTCACATAGTGCTATTGTGTTGCTGTTGTGTTCTCTGGTATCAAATATTTATGTAGCGGTGAAAGCAAAAATAGTAAATCACTGACCCAAATTCTGGTCGGTTCTGTAGTATCAGTCGTATTCGATCGGTTATCGCCCGAATTGGATTGGAATCAGCTTTCCACTTAGCCTCAGCGTGCTATCGATCTCGCTGTACATTTTCTGAACAATTTTAAAAAAATTGCTTTGTCGCTATATTGTATTTTGATCGAACAGACTGATAGCATGATAGGTTTTGTGTTGTATACTGTTTGTTCGTTCAACTCGTCCCATTTTATAGTTTGGCTTTAGTTTTGATGTCATACGTCGTCTCGCAAAAACGTTCAAGATAGAATTGAGCACAGAGGTTTTCTTATCTATGGCATTAGCTTTATCTTTTTCAACTATGAGATCTTAAGATTGTCTTTAAAAATAATTGTCTTTTTGCGTTTATCAACTACTCCTTCTTTTCTTTCTGCCTGTGTACTTGTATCATAAATCAACTAAAGAAAGAAATATCAATCATGAAATCTATACACTAATAATAAAGAAGAAGAGTTTGTTTGTTTGTTTGAACGCGCTACTCTCTGGAACTGTCGGATTTGAAAAATTATTTTTGTATTCTATAGCCCAATTATTGATGAAGGCGATAGGCTATTTAACATCACGCTAGGGCTTTTAGGAGCCGAGCAAAATGAAAAAAAGTAAGAAAGAACGCGAAAATGAACTAATAGCGCGGGCAGGTATTGCGATTCGACGGGGTGGGTCGGGAAAGCAAGAAATTTGACACGAACGAATTCGCGAACAGAAACTAATCATTAACAAATATGTTTATGAACTCAGAAATATCAATAATGAAATATAAGTAAACCGAAAAGAACAATTAACATTTTTCTTTTACGATTTTGAAAGACAGCACTCCTTCAACAAACTTAGCACGATCATAAATTAATTTTGACCGAACTCAAACTTTTCCCTATCAATTTAAAAATCTGAACCGTCTTAAAACCCGTCTAGAAAAATAAAATATGTACTGGCCGACGCAATAAACCAGTCGCGACTGTATCGAGCTAGGCCACGATAAACAATCGTCAAGCAATACCAAAGGTTTTATTCATTACTTTTCAAGTTGGGCGATGTTTATCCGTAGTAAAGCTAGCCGACTATTCCTTCATATCGCCTTGACATGTAACTTCAGTGGAATCCTGCCAAAGAACTCTTAGGCCTACGTGGGGTGACTTGGTAACTCTGAACTATGTTCTCAATACGTCTTGTGGCGATCGGTATTTCATATACTATGCAATGTTGTTCGGTATGATGTCGTGTCACTGAAGCGTATCCAATTAATATAATTACTACGTTGGAATGTCAGAGGTGGCATTTAATATTCGGCTTATTGATTTCCTTAATTGTGTTTCAACTAATTAGTACTACTCTTCATTGGGTAAATCATGCTATTCATGAATTGAGTATTTACTTGTAAAATTATCAGCATTGTATAACGAGTTTAACTAACACTTTGAACGCCGTGGTGGTCAGCAGTGAGAAACAGCAACTATTTTTTTAATTATTTGGATAGTAATAATAAATAATTTTTTAGACTATTTTGAACCGTATGAGCCAGTAAAATATAATGTGTAAAATTTGTCGAAATCGTGAATCGGCGTCAGCTCAGATGGAAGGTAAAGTGTAGTTACCGGTGACCACCACGGCGTTCAATGTGCTAATGCTAAAAAAATTACAAATAAATAGTTTTTGTTATGCCCTAAAAAGTATTTATCTAAGGGCTGATTTTTCGATCGACAAATAATTTTTATTCGTGGAATAAAATTGACGTCTGACAGATTTTGTGTGGAAGAACTGTCAAAAATTCAAATTGATTCCTGCGATAAAATTATCTGGGGTTAGAAAAATCAACCCTAAATGAGAAAGTTCGCGCGACAAATACATTCAAACCATGCTAGTTACTTTACATGTACGGAAATGTCTTTAAATTACTAACTGGTCCTCACATAAAATTAGCACCCTAACACACGATTAATAAAAATATGAATGATATTGCAAATCGATTGCTTCATATGTTCGAAAAAGTTGTCTGCTCAGCAACGTAAATAATGTAATGAATGTTGTTGAGCTGTCGAAAGTTAAAGCCACTCCTACGGTTAGTGTGTTACGCAATTACCCCCCTGTAGCATGTATTATATAATTACAATCGACCGAAGTTTATTTATTATCCTTCAGTAATAAGTTGGAGAATCGATTTATAGACTGGCTGCAACATCAAAATAAAATTCAGATTCAAAGCCAACGGGTTGCTTTAACAAAAAGCACACAACCAAAAAATTTCAAATGACTATAATAACAAAACACAGACTCTACAACGACAAATTCTTTTTCAGGCTCTAGTAGCACGAATCCAAAAAGAACGTGATGCAGCACTCGCCGAGGCTGCCAGCTGTCGTGAACGAGCCGAAGCGGCGGCTGCTGCAGCCAACAGGGCAGCAAGAGACCGCGATAGTGCCACCACCGAGCTGGACGTGCTGAGAGAACGGTGGGAAAAGGCGCATCAACAGCACCAGAAACTCACGGTGAGGAGGATGGGTTAAATGTGCACTCAGAAAACTTTAGTGAAAAATTGCGCTAAATGCCAATGATTCAAGCAGATTATCTCTATATATGAGTAGTAACGATATTAGACGAGCATTGCAACAAATAAATTCGAGTGCATGGTATATGCTGTAATAATATTGTTTTTTTTTCTCCTTTCAGATGGAACGAGACGATGCCCTAACAGAGCTTGAAATATTGAAAGAAAAACTAGACAAAGCCCTCTATTCCACGCAGAAAACAATCGAAGAAAAGGAGACTGCGCACAAAGAATACGAAAAAATGCTAGAAAAGTATGACAGGTAGATTGGCTATATGTGTCGTCTTGTGTTGGTGGCGAAGTGTGTCTGAGTATATGAAAATCGATTCTTTTTACACTCTACGAGTAATATTTTTCTTTTTTCCAGGTCTCAAAACGAAATCTACCGGCTTCAGAACAAGATAGATATTCTAGAAGCAGATAAAGATCGCATTGAAATGGAGTTCGAAAAGCATGCGCACATAGCGACAAAATCAAAAGACGATCAACGCAAACTGCAAGACGAATACGCTAGATTACAAGAAATGTACGATAGGGCATCTCTCCAACTTAACAGGACTAAAGAACAGGAAGAAAAAGCCAAGGAAGACATGGATAGGTTAAGTGTTGATATCGAAATGGTGCGAGACCGTTACGAAAAGAGTCAAATCGAACTCAGAAGGTATCAGGCCGAAAAAGAGAAATTCGTTGCAGATAACGAGCGTCTACAATTCGAATATGACAGGGCAATGACGCAGTGTGCTAAAGCGCAGGCTTCCAACGAAAAAACACAAGAGGAAATGGCTAGAGTGCAAGTAGAACTAGAGAAAATGTATGACAAGCACGACAAGGTAGCGGCTGAATTGAGGAGAGTGCAAGCTGAACTGGATAAGGTGAAGCAAGACGCAAGCGGGGCAAGAGAGGAAGCTGAACGATACGCCGCACGATACGGGAAGTACCACGACACGAAGGAAGAACATGAGAGGACTAAGTTGGAGGTGGAACGACTGCGTGCTCGGTTAGAGAAGACCACAATAGACCTGGAGCGAGCGCGCAAGGCAGAAGAAGAAGCAGCCCGTCTACGTTCGGAGCTCGATCGCGTCGAAGCAGTCCGAGGTAAATACCAATTCGAACAGGACAAGTGGACTAACGAACTAAACAGAGTGCAAGCGGAACTCGACAAACAGCACGAAAGGTACGAGGCAGCACAAGCCGACATACAACGCTTACAAGCCGAGAAGGAACAGGCAGAGACCAAACTACACGAGATGAACATACAACTGGAACTATCTAAGAGTGAAGTCACCAAACTCAGCGCCACGTTAGAAAAGCAACGAGCAGACTTAGAACGCGCTCATATTGAGTGCGAGAAATTCAGAGACCGATGCGAGAAATTGAAACTGCGGTCAGAACAGCTGGATAAGGACAATGAGCGACTTAAAGGAGAGCTGCAACAGATTGAGAGGATGAAACTACAAGCAGTCGCCGGAGACAAAGCGAGGACTGAAGACAGGCTTGAAATCGAGCGTCTTCGTGATAAACTCGAGAAAGCAATTCAAGCTAGAGATTCTACGGAAATGGAGGCCGGCCGCTTAGCGAAGGAACTAGAAAAGTCACAGATGCATCTCTCGAAATACCAGGAGACTAATGAGACTACGCGTGTTGAATACGAAAGGATGACGAATGAACTTGGTCGAATGCACGAGCGCCTTGAACGCACCATCCTAGAGATGAGACATGTTGAACAAGAGAGAGATGCGTTGCTACAAGAGATACATAACATGAGATTTAACGTGGACCAGCAACAGCGAAACATCGACCACCGCACGCAGGAGACTTTAGCGAAGCTGCAGCAAGAACTTGCTCAGTCAGTCCGCGATAGGGAGAAGATGGCGTCTATATTGGAACAGAGAGACAAACAAGCAGACGCTATAGAAAAGCAGATCGTCAAGTTAGAAGCCGATACGAAACAGCTGACAATCGAGCGTGACCAATTAGTCGCACAGTTAGAAAAGTCTCAGGACATGCTCGTGAACTTCCAACGAGAACTAAACGCTTCGGAAGCTGAATTACAAAAGCAGCGCGAAGAAGTACGGCGAGTGAAAGAAGAACAACGAAAAATGGCGCAGGATACCGGCGGCGCTAAGAACGTCATCGAAAGCCGTGACCGCGAAATTGCAAAACTGCAACAACAAGTCCAATCCGTCACTAAAGAAAAGGATTCAATCAGACAGAGGGCAGAGAAAGCCGAGAAAGAGGCTCAGAAAGTTGGAGAGATTGACAAATGGCGCGCTGCGGTTGAACAAGAGAAAGCGAAGGCGATTCAAGCAGAGCGAGCGTTGGCTGAATGTCAGCAGCGTATGCAGAACTTGGAGAAGCAGTTCCAAGCTGCCCAGCAGCAACTGCAGGCAGGGTCCAGGGGTGGTGCAGAGGCGTTGGCTGCGGCGCAAGCTGAGGCCAGGTCGCATGCAGTGGAACGGGAAAGATGCCAGGCGCAACTCGAGATGCTCGTCCAAGAATTGGAGAAGAGCCAGGTCAGTTGGAGGATCGCCCGGCGACAAGTCCGCGCTGGAACGGGTTCAATCGAGTTTTACTTACGTTTTGTCAATAAAACTTATCATCCAAAGGAATTTCCATCTTCTATCAATGAGAATCAGTCTTTAATGTTTCCAGTTATCCCAACCAGCTGTATCAATTCATCTTTAAACAAAATTACGGGCATCATTATCATCACTCTACCGAAAGACGTCCACTGATCAAAAACAAAATCTAAATATTTTACTTCTCATAAACCTACATGGGTACTTATGAAATGTCAGAAGCTAGGTACACGGTTCCAGTTAGTCCTTTTCTATGGGGAAGAGTCGGCAAGAAAAGCCTTGTCGTCATTGACACAGTTTACCGCATGGTTATACAATCCAAATCACCTGCATGAATAGAGGTAAATTTTTCAAAGAATTGAAGTAATGGAAGGACAGGACATTAAATATGTTATACCTTACTTACTCAACCATTAGGTGAGCGATAAGTCAAAAATGATATCTAGCTGGTTGGGAAAATTTGATTCTACGGTGAAGTTAAGTTTTTTGGTTGCGTCAACACAAACTCGATTGAACCGCAGCGAGTGTACGTTGTCCGCTTCAATCATTGCACCGGTGTCGAGTAGATTGTTTTATTTGGATGTCCATATTTTTGTTTGATCATCGCCGGTTGCCATCTTGTCGTTGTATAGTGTAGCATGTCACCCACGGCCCGCTGGGCATCCTCCAACCCCTCATTGTTCGTATTTATTTTATTAGTTTCATCATCGCAGTGTACTCGAAGAATATCATGGAATGTATTTGTGTTGACAAGCAAATTATTGCACCATACATTTTTCATAACGCACCGAATGCAACCCGTTCGATGGTGGCAATAAATGTCGGGTGCAAGAAAATTGCAATAAACGCTTCGTTGTAAAAAAAAAAACTGTTAATTTTTATCTTTTTTCAGCCGTTCGCTACTGTACTGTGTATATTTGCAAAGTTTTTTTTATCATTGTTCGTTCATCTCAATAAATATATTTTGGGAGGGATTGTCGAAAATTATTTGGCTGCGACTGAAATATATTTTGCGGAGTTACTTGTAAAATAAAGTTACGCTTGTTGGATTGGATTTTGCAATTGATATATATATCTAGCTTTTTAAGCTTTATGTAAGAGTGTATGAGGCTGCCTTTTCTACATAGAATATCGTTTACCTTAACGGTATTGTTTTCCGGGGACAGCTCGATCTTCGAGAGGCGACGAAGAAGCTTCAAGCAGCGGGCGCGCAAAACGCCAAAGCTGGGGAAGACACAGCCCATGCTAAGAAGCAACTGCAAGAGGAATTTAAAAAGTTAGACGACGCGAGGAGACAGTTCGAAGAACAACGGAGAACAGTGGAGAACAAGCGGAAAGACGTGGAGGAGAAGGAGAAGGCGCTGGCGGAGTTGGATCGACAGCTGAAGAAGAGGAAAGAGCAAATGGACCAAATGGAAGCTTCTTTGAGGAAGGTGAGATGAAATGTGTTTTGCTGCACACTACATTCAGTTAGTTTTAAATAGCCTCACCTCAAGATTATTAGAGAAATACATTTTATATGTGAATTAGTTGCAAAAAAAAAACAAAAACTAAAGATTTATTTCAAATCTCAAATAATCAGTAGTTGGGTGTTCATATTTCATCGAATTGTAGTAGAAAAAGAATATCCTTTGTATAACAAATTCTTTCCAAAGTGCGGTTGTTAAAAATGTCAATATGGCAAAATCTGTTTTTTGAAAAAGTAAAGATATGTAGAGAATCTTTTTTGTCATTCGTACAAGTGTGGCAGTCTTTTTCTTGAGCTCGGTGTGCCAAATCATGAACCGGGTCTTCCTTCTCTTCCTTCCTTCCCTCTAAATCTTCAAATTTCTTCGTTCTTTTCCTTAAACCATCAAATTCGTTACGCAGGCCGGCGGCAGCACAGCAGCGGTATCCGACCTTAACCGCAAGCTGTCAGACTCGCAGAAGGACGCGGACACATTGAAACAACAACTGACGCAGACTAAGGAGGAGTCGGCACGACTGACGGCCGAGACTGAACGACTGCTGCAGCTGGTGCAAATGTCGCAGGAAGAACAGGCGCAAAAGGAGAAGCAGATCATCGAACTGCAACAGTGAGTATTTATTCACATAGTAGAGTAGCGTATGCGGAGTTGCAAGCGCGACGGCTGATCATGGGGTCCTGGGTTCGATACCTAGGTCGGACAAAGTGTTATTGGCTTTTTCCAGCAGGAATTTATTACTCGAAGTTTGGAAGTTGGCGGTGTGATACTTCCGTGCCTCGCGCGCACGTTTTGCCGTGTATCTGATCTTTCTCTGATCGTGTCGGGTTGCCATCACTGAGGACTATGAGTAAGCCACTTGTGTCTGTGCACACACTCGTGCACTCCTAGATGACTAGTCTCCGCTGAAATTGGCCGCCGCGCCGTGGCATAAATTCAGCCTGGAGGGACCATATTGTATAGAATAGCGAATGTGGCGAATATTCCTATAAATATTTGTCATAATTTACAGCTGGAATAAGTCGTGCACAATAATATCTTCTCAGATACATTTTGTTTCATTGATTACGTTAACAACAGAGTAATGGAATTTTATGCAACTCATTACGGATACTATTATATTTACGAGCCCTTTTATTCATAGACGTTGTCTTCCGTTACGTAGCCAATGTTTACTCATAATTTTTTGACGTTTTATTCCCGAACAAAAACAACAATATTTTACGATATTTTAGTATGATACTACTTCATAATGATTTGGACAATATCAATCAGTGCTTTAAATTACCCCTTAAAAGTAAAAAGTTTGATTTAATTACATTTCGAATTCACTGCCCCACGCTTTATTGTCATTTACTACTTTATGTATGTATTTATTTTATCGTGTAAATAGTACACCACAGACTACCTACAATATTTGTCTCTCCTTCCCTTTTCAATCCATCCAAAGGTTGTCTTTAAAAGATCGCTCTTAGCGATAAGACCGCCCATTGTGTCACCCTTTGTAAAATTTCTATATTTATGTCTGTAATCTATATGGTGGACATAATAAAGAGTATTCTATTCTATTCCATTCTACTAATTTATCTATTTGATCTTTGACAGTCGTTACGGGTAGTCAGAAGCCCGAAAGTCTGACAACCAGTCTTACTTAGGGGTATCATATTACCCAGTAACTGGGTTGTGGAGGTCAGACAGGCAGTCGCTCCATGTAAAATACTGGTATTCAGCTGCATCCGGTTAGACTGGAAGCCGGCCCCAACATAATTAGGAAAAGGCTAGGCAGATGATGACTAATTTATCTACTTGATTGTTTCCAGGTCTATTAGGAATCTTCAAGCCAAACTGAAAAGTCAGCAGCAAGCACAAGCACAAAGAGAAGAGGTATATTTTGCTATTTATATTACTATCAATACACAATATCAAATCAATACAACTAATGATACAAACAAGGCATGAATAAGTAGGGAACAAACTCAGTACTAACAGAAATGTTGAAGGCTGGTATACGTTGAGAAAAGTAAAGTAAATACTAATATTCAGATGCATCTTGTTAGACTGGAAGCTAATCCTAACACAGCTGATGATGATGATGTATTTAGTAAGATGCTCAGAACTGCAGCCGTAATTACGAGAAGTGAATTTTTGAATGATAATGCATGTAAAGTGACTAATGAAGATCCGGTTAATGTAGAACATAAATTAAAAGTAGCAGTCAATGTTTTAAAGGAACATGGAATCGCCCTGATATCACTATTTTTATATAGCATTAACTTGAAACAAAAAATCGTGACTAAGACTGACCTTTTCAGAAAATTATTCTTCTAACACAGATTTCGGTTTCCATAATCCGTTTGAAGCTTCAACTGCTACAAATATTTGTAACATGTGCGTGTACTAACCCAACTAACATTTTCTGTTCCACGCAGGCCGGACCCGCTGGCTTCCTCAAAAGCTTTTTCTAAGTTAGTCCTTCGCACCAAGACTGTCGTTCATTTATTTGCTCTTTTCATTTAAACGTTTTTCTTTGAATGTCGTTCTAACATCGTCAGCGACAAACCTACATTCCACGTCTTTCGGTAACAATATCACACGTAAGCTTTACAAAACGCAATTTCGTATTAAGTAATGTTATCGATATTTATATTGAATATTTATAACAAAGTGTTCAGATAATAATATTGATCTCTTGTTGAACTCCAGACCGTACGAGTCTCCTCCCTCGTACATTGTAACTGCACACAATAACGATAATTATTAGTTTAGCGATAATTTAAGTGATGTTTAAAAACAAATAAATAATCGTGGTGTTCAGCGGGAATTATTTTTTAAGTAATAAAAAATACAATATTGTAAAACTGTTAAGTAAACATGTATTTAGATAGATCGAGTAAGTTGTCCACTAGTCGATGTTACCCCGCTTTCAATCTTGTTATGCGAACTATCAATGAACTATAAATAAAACAAAATCTATGTTGACCTTTCTCGAGTTATTTTTGAGTTTATATTGTTGATGAGAATTTTGTTGTTGAAGTAAAACTTATTCGTTTTTATTGATTTTTCTTTTGTTTGTTATTTATTTTCATCTTTCGACCCCACACGGTAGGATCTGACGCGCGCGAGACAAAGCGAACTAGCGGCCATGAGAGAGCTCGAGAGAACTCTCTCACAGAAAGACGTGCTCAAGGCAAAGTTGGAAGAGAGCAAGATGAAAGTAATAGACTTAGAGATAGAACTGAACGAATCATCGCTTATATTATCAGAAGTGCTAAAGATGCCAGATGGGCCAGAAATGAATAATATTAAACGAAGTAAGAGCTTTTTCGAGTTACAAAAGAGTGGTAAGGTAGTGGATAGGCTTGACAAATGCAGATTAAAGAGTGGTAAGGTAGTGGATAGGCTTGACAAATGCAGATTGAGCAGAAGTGACAATGACTTAGACATGATGCACTGTCGAGACAAGAAGAGAGAACCGCCGAACATAAGTAAGTTGACGAGAAAGATATCTGACTTGACGAAGGAAATGGCGATCAAGAACTCTAAATTAATAGAACAGCAACGATGTATATCGATCCTAGAAGAGGAATTAAGAGAAAATAACAATATAGCCGAGTTTGAACAGTTGCTTGCGGTAGTAAGAAGTAAAGATGAAAGAATCAATGAGTTGGAACAAAGTGTAAATAAGAAATGCGTGGCGAATCCAAGTGAAGGGAAAGATAAGAGGATATTGGAGTTAGAGGAGGCTTTGAAGGAATCATTTTTGATAGCGACAGAAAGAGAGAAAGTATTCTACGAAGAAGAACAGAGAAGAATTGAAACCTTGCGCAAGGTAAGACCCCATTTTAGTTATTCTTTAGGTTATTACTGAACCCATTATTGTTGCTCGACTTGGGAACGACCTTCTCCCGGCAGTGGATTGCAATCTACATAGTACAACCTATTGTAAAAGACCCCTTCTAATCTTATCACCTTCTGATTATTATGCTTCCTATCATTCTAAAAGATCTTATTATTTTTTTAAACTTTTCGCACACAAAAAGCTAAAAAGCGGACTTAGCATAGCACTATGTCTTAATTTATCTTGGTGGTAATATGACCCTATTTATTTCTAATGTGCCTTTTCGGTTACATTAAGAATAAAATCCAAAGATATAGAGCAACATTCTAATTCTCTCATACATAAAACTTTTCCAGATGGGCAAAATGGAACAACGCATACGTTCGCTTCAGAACGCTTCAGCGATGAACTGCGAGACATGCTCCTCAGTGCTAAAGCGCTTGAAGCATCTAGAAGATGCACTGCAACACTGTCAGAACAACAGGGACCACATATTGCGACAACTATCGCACCTCGTGTAAGTACTTTTAATGCTTATAATTATATGTAATAAGTGGGTCAGCTTTTGACCTCAATCTTGCTTGACGAAAACCGACAGATGAGTTCGACAATGGAACAAGGTACAAACAGTACAAAATCAAGCTTTGCTATAACAGTGACATTTTAATTTGGTCTGATCCAGTGCACTGTCGTGGATCTTGGATACAAAAATATACCTAAATATTATCTGTGCCTATGGTATAAATTTTCAAGTTTCTTAATAAGCTCCAAAAGAGTGTTCAATAAGTTAACATGGGAATAACAAATCCAAATCATTTAAGATTGAAGAATATGTCAGACGTATATAAAATTGTGTCTAGAAAGGTTGATTTATTCTTAGCACATGACCGACATACCAATGCAAAAATAGACACAGAAACGAGTACAACTAAACATGCTGAACGATTTTCTTCTTTTTTCAGTCAAGACGTGCTGGAAGGTGCAATCAGCGAGAAAGATTCCCAGATAGCTGAGCTCGAAATGAAAGGTGTGCTTGACGAGAGCGAGACAAATAGGTGCGACACGCTCAAGACAGAGCGAGACAGACTGCTTAATAGGCTTAAGACAGAGGTAAATAATAATCAAAGTATTTTCTGTGATCAACTATTCTATAATTAACTATTTCTGAAACTTAATAGCAGAGCATTATTTCAGTTACTTTCTTTATGGATCTCACTGGAGCATCCGAATCTTTTAAGGCCCCCCGTAATCTTTGCTTCACTTGTAACAGTTTTTTTTTTTAATTATTGCATCAACACCATTTATACTTTTCTTAATTTTGTTTAAGCGTGCTACTATGACCACCCTGACTAAGTTTATGACGTTGAATCGCACCACCTTTAATATACTTTTACGTATTCTGATCTTCCATGGTATCGATTCGGGAATGGCGTGTGCCTTGGCTTGACTTATATGAGCCTATCAATGTCAACCACAAGTCCATGGTAACAATTTGTCTTTGACGTGATTTGTATCGTAGTAGTACGGGCAATTTTTATAGTTAAACTGACGTGGTTGACTGTACCCAGGATTACCGTCCTTCTTCATTTTAACTTCCAAGCTCACAAAATTCACAAATCCCCCATTTTTTTTAGAACGAGCGCATACTACAATTGGAGCAGTACACCGAACCGCCCGAGCCAGTGGCTGAAGGCTCCCTCGCGGTAGACCTGACGCTCACTGACGAACTGCTGGAAGTCTGCGACGACAATGTAATTGTTTGGGTATAAGTCTACACGTATAGAGAATGGTGATAACGCATGGAGTGAAGCCGGTATTTTGGTAACAGCTGTCATTTGGTTAGTATGGTCTGTGCTGGGTGTGATCTTGGTGGACTATGATGCTATATTTTGACAAATGAGATAGGCACTGTGTGGCTCCTTTGGCAGATGGAATTTGTCTTTGTCAAATTGTTGGTCTGATAAAATACCGCCAGTCCTTTTTCTATGTTTCTAAGACAATTCGCGTTCATGACGATACATGGGAGAGCAATATTATGTTGGTCTGACATTCGGCATATAAGGAATGATTGTCTAAAGGCAATCATAGTCCCCAAAATTGACCTAGTTGAAAGAATGGATCAAACACATAATAATAATAATTCTTCCAATAATTTTATAACTTTACGAAAACTTTGAGATCACAATTTACAAAAGCTTCGATTTCTGCATGGTTTTCCTCATTAAGCTTCCTATTAAACTCATAGATATAATCGACAAAAGGCTTAATGAACTTAAAGACTAATATAAAAATGCGTCCACCATCTTGAATGGCGACCAGTCGCCATTTTGTTCATCACTATTATAAAAAATCTTATGCTTGATTGACTTCACGAATTTTGCAGAGCCAAATTGACTAAACAACTTATTGGAATTTAGAATTGAGAATTTTAATTAAATAAAGTTTTGCTCAATTTAATCAATGTGTGAAAGCGTGTTTGCGTGTGTGCTTAACTGATTAAATAATTCATGTTGACGGCGTGAGAAGGAATTCCACAGAAAAAGATTGGGTGTGGTGATCCACACTTTGGTTTAATACTACGACCAATGGTGGAAGTAAGTGAACTAGACGAGACAAATATGCAATTACTAGTGTTTTATGGTTACTATTTAGAATGAAAACCTTAAGGAGTGTAGGTAAACTTGTAAACTTAGAGCAGCTATAACTTGCCTAAAAATTTTAATCGTAAGTATATCCTCGAGATAAATAAGAACGAAATAATACTCATATTATATACCATAAGATTTAAGATGGCGATTGAATATATTTACAATCATTTACAGAAACCATAGATCTAATGCTAATGAGAAAATAGTAATAATAATAATAATCTTACCTTTCTTTTTCGTGTCCACGTCTATTTGATAGTAGTTGATAGGCAACTCCACCGTGGTACTATTAGTCCTTTGTCTTTATGGCGATGGTCCAACTATGTTTAAGAACATAGCTATGGGTAAATAAAAAAATGTGCAGGGGACAAATGGGCGTTGCTTTGAATCAAATAGTCCTTCATTACTTTTTTTGGACGAAAGGACTTATTTTTTTTTCTGAGAGAATATAATATACGACTGTTACGACATTCTCATTTGTATTATGTATACTTTTTTCTGTATTTGATTGTAACAAAAAACACCAGTTAACATTTTACAAATGACCACAGGAGGAGGACATCCCAGCAACAGTGCTCTAACGACAAACGCAGCTAAGTCAAAACGTAAATCTGTTTGTGGCCTTAGCCATCATCACGCACTAGTCACCCATCACTGCTACCTTACCAACTCATCATCGCTTATCACTCCAGCATTCTGCCAAACAAAAACTAAAAAAAAAACGCCCGCTTGCAACAACTTCTGACTCTAAACCGAATTTTATACCAAAGATGTTAATTTTTCTGTAAATAAATTACGTTTTTTTTATTTATTACTTTTTGTTTTATTTTTTTTTTCTCTCTCAGTATTTTACCCTTTTTGTGCTCTAATGTAAGAGATTATTTTTTTATCTCATACGATTGAAGGAACCAATGATTTATATATTATCGTCTATAATACGGCACTTGTTGATATATACCTACAGTAGAGCAATAATTACCGATATTATAGTTGAACACTCGATGTCTATTTTTAACATTAATACTAGTCAAATCTATCAATGTTCTAATGCTTTAAAATACAAAATATACTTATGTATTCGTTTTTAAACAACGTGTAGAAAAGTGGTTAGTGAAATGTGAAACTATATGTATGAGAATTAAACTAATTCAGGCCAGATATGGTATTGAACAGACCACCAGAATACCATAACTATTGGGTTATTCACAGAACTGTATGAATATCAATAAAAAAAGAGGCAGGATTTTGGTAAAAACCTGAAGATCAAAGTTTTTCATACACGTTGTATAGAAACAAAGTTGTAGTTATTATAATATTTTTCACCTTGAAAAAAGGATTTTGGACTTTCTATCATCCCGAATCTTTCGGCCTTAGGGATTCGTTTAGTAAGTGGAATGTTACTTTAAATTAGTAGACACTGATATAAAATTAGTGATTGTTTTGCAACAAGTTGCTAGCAGACTTCAATAAATTTTGACATATCATGCACAAATACAAATTATATGAAAAAGTACATTCAATGCTGACAGTCTGCATATCATTACAATTTAAAAAGTAGCTTCTTACTCATAAATCATAAACCCCTTAGGAAATCGGTGTTCGATATTTTCGTGAGCCAAGAAGCTTGTACAATGTCGGAAAGCACTGCCTTACATTCTAAGTAAAAATATTAAATATTTTTTTGTTAAGTGAAAGCCTCGTTTGCATAGTGAAAAGGGCAGGGACGTCCGCTCTCTTCGACTGATAGCGATGAAATAAAAACCGTGGGGAAAAAAGACGTCAATTTTCCTTTATTATGGCAGCTATCGAACTACCCACGTTCACGAGTGATTTTATATTTACGTGTTTTGAGCTTTTTATAAATAAAACATTATACAAGAAACAGTATTGTATTTGTGATAATAATAGAACCGGTGTCTACACGAAATCCAATTTGTGAAAGATATTTTTAAATTCCACACGTTGTTACTTATCTATATATAATTACAGATATAAAATAATAATTTGTACATCTAGTTAAGTATTAAAGCCATTTAAGCTTATTGCTGTTTTAAGCAATTGTTTTTAATGATAAAAAAAATCCCATTTTCATAAATTGGATTTTCGCTCCAGAATTTAACGAGAAACATCGAAAATACGCATATTTTTCTCGATAACTAAACTTTTACTCTATTAAGGGGCATTGGTCGACTGTTTTCGTTTTGGAAATGATTGTTATACTTTGAAACTTTAAATTGTTTAGTGTTAAGTGCATCAAATGACCTATTAAGAATAGTTTGTACTTGTGTTATGTCCAATGTCCTTTAGTATATAGGCTGAGATCCTTCCTTGTTCTCTCTCCCACTAATTTATATAAAATGTTATATTATTTAATCACAAATTATAGAGTGTTGGCAAATTCTATGGCTTTTATACACGGTCGCTGAATGTAGTAAGTATATGTATGGTAGGCGGATTGTATAGCGGAGATGCGGTAAGTCGACGTCATTTTACTTCGATGATTTATTTCGTTTAGAACAATCCGTCGATGCGTATCGTTTGAGGCTATTCCTTCCAACATTTCTCTTGGATCGACGTACCGCATCTAGCCGTGAAATAACCTTTTGTATTGATTCAAGTGTGTAGTTGAATTGTATGATCAAGTCACAATAATTATTACGGTATTAAAGTAAATGATATTAGTTACTTGTTACATAATATAATGGTATATAAATAACAGTGGGTCGTATTGTTTCACAAGTTGTATTGACCGAAATTATGCTGAAATTAAAAAAAATACATGTTCTTTGAAAATATAATATCTTCATATACGGAACGGTATTGTTTGTTTTCTTTGAGGAACTTAATAGGAAACCCTTTTCCCTAAATTGTTAAATACCGAATACTCCTATTTCATACTCCTAGTTCATCATCTGCCCAGCCTTTTCCTAACTATGTTAGGGTCGGCTTCTATTCTCACCAAATGCAGCTGAATACTGACCTCCGCATCCGCCTATCTGACCGCCACAGCCCAGTTATTGCGAAATACGAAAGACAACCCGTAACGACTGCCAAAGATCCACGAACGACAGCTTTTAACGTGCTTTCGGTGGCACGGAGGGCTCTTGATTTGTAAAGATCACTTATCCACAGACCAACCGCGGCAAGCGTAGCTCAACCTGAGCGATCGACCCGTGCGGCTGTTATTACAGTCCGCGCGCGAGCTCCGAGGAATGATAAGGAATGTTGACGTAATGAGCTAGAGTTGTGATTTAGTCGATATTGCACTGTCGATACTAATACATCTTGAGCCTCCGCGGGAGTGTAAATCATGAAATCATTCTATTAGGGTATTATGTACTTGAAATAAAAAAAAAATGTATCATGTATGTATTTTATCACTGTGGCAATCAGAATAACCAGTACTTGAACAATTTGATGTACTATCGTCACCCTCCTCACGCACTACAATAATAAATAAGTCCACAACATTCTCCATTAAGCCATCCCTTTGACAGTAATGTTCCTCTAATGCCAAGACATGTTTATCATATCCACACCAATCTTCTTTTGTGACTTGCGTGATAGCTTTTTCGGTGATCTCCTTCACTCTCGTCAGAGAAAAATCTGAAGTAATGTTGTGTTCCCTCACGAGCCTTTTAACTTTTGTCCATACGAGCTCTATTGGGTTCAAGTCGCACATATGTATAAGGCGGTAATCGCAGTACATCGTGACACAAAACAACTTATAAGTGTAGTACTATTTATAGTAGAAAATAACACTACCTACTATCGCAAAATTAAAAATGACTCGATAAGCGTGTTCTCGCGTCAAGGTCGACACTAGTACTGGGAGAGTGCGGGGGATGGAGCGACGGTCGGGCGCGGCGCACACCCGCCCGCTTCCGCAGCCACCGATTCCTCGGAGCTCGCGCGCGGACTGTACTTAGCCACAAACGTCCAAGCTGCAGTACTAATCTCAACAAGATATAGTGCGGCTAATGGTGACCGTATTTTTGTTCTAAGGGGCTGTTCATGTATTACATAAGACGATTTGAGGGGGGAGGGGGTCCGAACAAGTCTTATTTTTTCTTCCAAGGGGGTGGGAGGGGTCTAGACTGATCTTACGTAAGATCACCAAAGTAAGGAAAAATTATCAGTAGGTAATTAATTTTTTTGCTACTTTTTGCAATTTTGGTAGATACCTACTGATCTTACGTAACATTGAAAAGGGGGGTGGGGGTTCATCGAAGTCTTATCTTTTCTTACGTAGGGGGAGGTGGGGTCAGAAAGTGGTCATAATTGTCTTACGTAATAAATGAACAGCCACTAAGTGAAGTTTGAGTTGGCAAACTGGGTACAGTTAAATCACCAATAAATTGGGAAAACTAAAGAGATCACTAATTCATTGGAAGTGAGTGAGCTCCTAGGTAATGCTAGTCTCTTTAAAACGTCACACGCTACCGACAGCGTGCGGTGATGTCACGCCGGATGGCACACCGACGCTTGCCAAATGTTCGTTGCCGCCGTCGCACCTGGTGGTCGCGGGTGGCGTGCGAGCGAGACCGCACCCGTGTATTTACGAACACAGCATTCGGCCATCTTCGGTGAGGGACGGCTACAAGTCGTCGATCGCGGTCGGTGTGTGGTCAGAATATCAGATAGACCCCAGCCTTAGACGAAATCTATAGACCCCGAGTCAAGGCCTATTTGGAACGCCATGGTCTCATTTTTTTCAATATAATCCAGCCTGTACCTTGCTACCCTCCCCCAGCGACGCCCTAAGCCGAGGGCCGTACCCCTTAGCGTGTAGTTGCTAAGTTTTCAAGCATTGGTAGGAGTCCTTAATTCATTGAGACACCCACAAGCAAGCCCAGTTAAGCAGCCAATAACCTTCTAGGTTGACCTGCAAGACGTGTATACATGAAAAGGTCTCATTTTGTTAATAGATAGAATGAATAGATTATATTTCGAATAGTGTTCGCAACAATAGTGTGGCGTAGCGTTGGAAGACAGCCCACAAGGTGGACCGACGACCATGTGAAGGCTGCAGGAACCCGTTGGATGCGAGCAGCACGGAACCGGTCGGAGCGGAGGTGCTTGGAGGAGGCCTACGTTCAGGAGTGGACGTCTTTAGCTGAAATGATAAGTGTTTGCAATCTTACGACCTATTGGGTTTTAATGTCAAACGACATCGTGGTAGGCCCAGATTGAGATGGCGGAATGAGCTGGACTCCTTTACTAAAGACTGGTCATTAGCAGCTCTGGACAAAGAAATGTGGAAAGAGAGCTTTGCCCAACAGTGGCTAATAATACCTAGATAAAAAGTGTTCGTAGGCTCACAATCTGATCCGTAGCTACAGTCAGGCAAATTAAAAACAAAAATAATGATAGTTGTGATTTAATCAGACACAGGTTTGAATCACAAGTTTGAATAAACCTAGTTAGGGCGGGTCGCCACCTAACACTAATTCTGATTATGAACCATCATTACTTGCCTCTGTAATAAAAAAAAACTTTATTTTTAGGCATTATAACTGTATGGGAACACTACTGTTGGCTAAATGTTTAAAGTAGTTTTTATTAAATAAATTATTCTTAATAATACGGACAATATAATATGTTGGCAGTAAATTTACTTAACAATAAATTTCCTGACTACTGATAGGAATAAAATGAATTTTACGAAATCCAACTATGTAGGTGCAATACGCGTAGCTGTTTATCTCATTATTTTCCATGCAGATGGTATCAAGCCAAACCGCAAAGGAAGTAGACAACCACTAGCTTCCTATAACTACAATTTATTATTTATTTTCAAAGCTTCTTTAAAATTGCGTTTAAAGATATGGCAACAGCGCCATCTAGCGGTGAGTAGTTAAATCTGCTATGAAGATATTTAGAATGGTTGCGTCGTTGGCTCACGATTGTCACTCTATCTATTCAATAGTAGATGGCGATAGCAGCTCTAAATGTACCAGCAAAAACTTCGTTGACTTTTGTTGTTTTTCTTTCTTACAAAAGTTTTAGTACTTTTGTTGAAGTTGTATATTATTTTTTGGTACGAAATAAAATTAGGTAGTCGAGCTTAAAATAGAGTACATTTTTCACGTTTTTCTTCTTTTGGAATATATTGTCATCTGGGTACTAGTATTAAAATAGGTAATTTTTTTTAAATTTGTCTAATTTTCAGACGAGCTTTTAGTCCATAACAAGTTTTCATTCATCTGCTTACCTACCTCGATTGATTTATTTAAAAGTATATCATAATAATGTATAATATTCTATTCCACTATATCGCTACCTAACAACACAAGTATAACCAGCCAGCTGTTATTGGAACAGGAAGTGCGTCGCGCGACCGGAAGCAGGTGCGTGTGAGTTCCGCTCAATACTGCACTGGTGCACATCCACACAAAAATACCACATGAAGCTCTTAACGATCTTATGTATTGGAGTATTGGGGTTATATTTGATTGCGTGGAGTGTAAAGGGGATGTGGTAAGCGGCAGGTCAAAGGGACACTTTCGCTAGCGTCAAAATTTTGAGGCACCGTAGTCGAAAATACAAAGTTATAATAATTGTTACATGTGTGACTTAGGATCTTTTAAGTTATGTGATATCTGTGATAACTGATAAGTAATGTTATGTAAATGGGAATTTTATTCCAACCTTTTAAAAATAAACTTGATAGAATTGGTATTTGATGATAATCTTAGCGACAAATGGTTAATGCGTGAGCAGGCGAGCGAGAGAACATGAGTTCGAATAACGTAACATGAATGTACTCATGGTGCCTTAGTACTGTAGTTTTATCTCACGAAGCGACGCGCACTTTACTTGTGGTAACCAAGTGCACCTACAAACACGCGTCAGCACACAACACACACACACACACACACACACACACACACACACACACACACACACACACACACACACACACACACACACACACACACACACACACACACACACACACACACACACACACACACACACACACACACACACACACACACACACACACACACACACACACACACACACACACACACACACACACACACACACACACACACACACACACACACACACACACACACACACACACACACACACACACACACACACACACACACACACACACACACACACACACACACACACACACACACACACACACACACACACACACACACACACACACACACACACACACACACACACACACACACACACACACACACACACACACACACACACACACACACACACACACACACACACACACACACACACACACACACACACACACACACACACACACACACACACACACACACACACACACACACACACACACACACACACACACACACACACACACACACACACACACACACACACACACACACACACACACACACACACACACACACACACACACACACACACACACACACACACACACACACACACACACACACACACACACACACACACACACACACACACACACACACACACACACACACACACACACACACACACACACACACACACACACACACACACACACACACACACACACACACACACACACACACACACACACACACACACACACACACACACACACACACACACACACACACACACACACACACACACACACACACACACACACACACACACACACACACACACACACACACACACACACACACACACACACACACACACACACACACACACACACACACACACACACACACACACACACACACACACACACACACACACACACACACACACACACACACACACACACACACACACACACACACACACACACACACACACACACACACACACACACACACACACACACACACACACACACACACACACACTTGTGACTTCGGCATTTTCTCAGACGGTACCGAGAGCTCCTGCGCGTACACACACATTCGCAACGTGTGTACATGTACATTTGGTATCCACAAGTAAAGCGCGTGTCACTTCATGGAATTAAGCCGTTGGTCCCGGCTGTCATTCGTGAATCTTTGACAGTCGTTACGGGTAGTCAGAAGCCCGAAAGTCTCACCAAGGGGTATCGTATTACCCAGTAACTGGGTTGTGGAGGTCAGATAGGCAGTCCCTCCATGTAAAATACTGATATTCAGCTGCATCCGGTAGACTGGAAGCCTACCCCAACATAGTTGGGTAAAGGCGAGGCAGATGATGATTTCAAAATAATAATGTACAAAGTCTATTTCACAATAAATGCCTCAGTAGCTCTTAATACGCAAATAAATAGTTTTCACTTAGATTTCTGTTACAATGTTGCCAACAGTCGAGGCAAACCGGCTGTCCTGCCTCGAAGCTTCTTTAAATAACAGTTCAGCAAACAATTGATTGACAAGTGGGCTCAACCCAGTCGAATGCTGTGCTATCAACATCAAGCTGTTCTGTCTAGAGTTGAAATGAGAACTCTTTGAATAGTGGTTACAATGTCAATACAGAATCAGTGGTGTATGTCGTAAATTGGTATAGAAACTGTTTCATTTCAATACAGGTAGGTACTTACCTCATTAGAGTAAGTGGCAATCATTTTAGTCTAGGGTTGTATTCACAGACTTGTATTATCCCTGTATGTCTGTGGTTATACTATTTAGATTGCTCGTGGCGCCTAGGAAAGCATTGATTTTTGTTAATAACATTCGTACGTATAATTCGAGCATTGAGAAAATCTTTATTCCCTTTGGGGGTTCAAAAGTTATTCTTCCAGTAAGTACATAACATCTTCATCAATCTTTGTATCAGTGTCATCAGTTGTTTGTGAGCCAAATAAATAAAATAAAATAAAAAATAAAATAACATTAAAATCCAGCCATCACACGGGAAAATAATGACGAGAAATTATCTCCTTCCTGTGTTCGTGTGTGTGTGTCCTTCGCGTTCGTGTTTCCTTCTCTTCCTGTACGAGTCGCAATAAATACTTTTTCTTTCTATCTTTCCTTTACAGAAACGTTCGGGCTGATATTTCGTAATCAGAGGTATGTTTTCACCACAAATCAGTACATAACCATACATATGATATGTTAGAGAGCATGGGTTCTCCAATAAATCATTTTGGTCATCGACCGTGGATTGTCATCACAGCTCTTGACAACTCATGGGTGATCGTCCATTGTTTTAAGCGCTCGAAAGAAGATGTTACTGGGCATTTTATTGATTGGAGGACAGGACATGGAGACTAATTTATTTTATTTCATTTATTTTACCATTTATGCACACACATATATAAACAGACAAGAAAAAAACAACATAAAAATAGGTACAGACGCCAGCACATCAAGCTACTACAATCTGTGAGATTTCTTTAATAGATTTTCAACTTTATCGCTAAAGCATAAGGTTCAAAGTTGATTGGGAAAATCTGACAGTTTCGGGTAGCTTGATGTGCTGGCGTCTGTACAAAGGAAAGAAAGAGGAATTTCTTATTTATTCTTTCTAGTCTTAGTAGTTACTTCTGTCTAGTTTAATATATTTTCTTTCTAATCTTTCCATTTCTGAAACCAATAAGACTTGGATAAACTTGTGTTTAGAATTTCGCCATAATCATTTCTTGCAGCTTGAGGAAACCGGCATGTTCT
Source organism: Eremobia ochroleuca (assembly GCA_949629135.1). NCBI lineage: Eukaryota > Metazoa > Arthropoda > Insecta > Lepidoptera > Noctuidae > Eremobia > Eremobia ochroleuca. The sequence continues at coordinate 12,769,360 of OX451408.1, forward strand.
AGAACTAAAAAATCTTAAACATCTGACATCGACCGATCCACACTGGACTAGCGTGGTGGAATATAGCCCATTCTCTCTCACGTATAGGAGGCCAGTGTCCCAGTAGTGGGAACGTTATAGACTGATTTTGTATTTCTCGTATAGCTCGTACTGGGACAAGAGAGAAGAAACATGCCTTCTTTCGCTCAGCATAAAAACGTGATACCTACGTTACCAAAAATCTCGAGCAAAAAACGTTATCACATAATGAGCGTAAGTTATTTTTATTTTATGCAACCCCGAGCCGTTCGTCATGTCGAGCCTGTAATTATGCAATTTGCTCGAATTTACAATCGATCAGAAATTGTTCACAAAAAATACTTTATAATAGGTTTTTAATCCGACGCGGCGTTCCAACTAAATCGTTTTACGATTAACGAGGACGTATTCGATACTGGATCGAAATTAAGTATGTTTTTAAATGGCGTATAATTTAAAAGATAAAATGTGTATAGGAATTTATTTTAATAGTGTGCTTAGATTCTTCTGCTAATGGAAAAAGGATACTACAGCCTATCCAGTGAATATGGTACAGACGCCATCAAGCTTTTAAGCTTTGCCGACCCGTAACGACTGCCAAAGATCCACGAATGACAGCCGGGACCAACGGCTTAACGTGCTTTCCAATGTACGGAGGGGTCTTGGCATGTAAAGATGATCACCCATCCACGGACCAACCGCGGCAGGGGTAGCTTAAACTGATCGATCGACCCGTACCGCTGTTACTACTTAGCCACAAGCTCCTTCGTATCTACTTGTCTTAACAATTATAAGGTCATCTAAAAAAAATTTCGCATTTGCCTTCATTAAATTATATAGGTACTCAAGTAATCCTTCAAGGTTCTACTACAAAGTCTACATTTAGAACTTAATTTATTACTTAGCTCATAGAAAAACAAATGAGCGGGCAGTAAAATACGAAACATTGCAGCTTAAGATATAAATAGTGCTGACATTATGTCCTAAGCATGAAGTAGGTACAAAACATACGCAGCTTAATCATAACTTAACTGACATCAATTTATTACTTATTGTACTTTGCACTATCGTAATGCAATATTATTAATAAATATTCAAGTTAATAGTAATATATATATATAGTATACCAACGCGTTGAAATTTTTCGTCGTTTAAAAAAAAATACTGTTCTGCCGTGCGATTATGTAACCATCTCACCGTGAAAACTTGGGTGAAGTGAGCGTGGAGTGAGTCGTCAATAGTGTCAATCCCTAGCATCAGCATGACTCACAGCTCACTCTAAGCTCACTTCACCTTAGGTATCACGGTGAGATTTTTCCAGAATCGACCGGCAGTACATGTTGACCGCGTAGGGATACATATTCCACTATGAAACAGCAGATATTAGTTTTGATAACCGGCGAAAAATTTCTTCGCTAGGGGGTCTAGAAACGTATGCTGAACTGAAATCATAGTTACAGTTTGTGCGTCGATGTCCACTGCCACTCTGTATACAACGTGTAACGTTAAATGCGCAAAACCTCAGACACCCCAACTGATTTTTAATTCAATTGACCTATTTCACAGAGAAAATAAGTCATTAAAAAAATTGAAAAGGTTTTATGTGCTGTTTTAGTTTTACTGGCCATTCTGATCGTTTCTTGCGTCTGTGACAACGCTTTATCGAGGGAGGACTCGTCACCGGGCCGTTGCGCCGCGCTGACATTGGGTTGCTTGACCTATTAATAAATAGACACGGCAAGGTTTTTAACCTTCAAGCAGTCGCGCGACGTCGAATCGACCGCGGTTCGATCGATTCTCGATACATTTATGATGCCAAATTGCTTACAAATCCTAAGAAAATTAGAATATTAATTTGATTTTATAATTTTGTTTACGTCCTAACATAATGATAATGTGATAAATACAAAAAAATATTAAATACTTAGTGTTTTAAATCCCTGAAATATCCTATAGGTCTTTTAGGTTACGCGCGACCGCTGGCGTTACAAATTACCGCGCGACCGCTTGAAGGTTAATGAAGATTTTTTGAAAAATGAGACCTATATTAAAAAGTGGCTCAATTAATTCTGCTCGTTATTCTGATCAAACTATTTTCAGGTTTTGCGCATTTAACGTTACACGTTGTATACCGTTAGCTTTAGTGACACAGGTATTTATTGGATATAATGAAACGACAGATTTCGGCTTATGAATATGGAAAAACTCCTTTTCTTGGTTTTATCTAACCATTGAATACCTAAGTTTTAATGTGATCACACAATCATTTAATTTTAAAAATCTCATTGGACCGAATCCACCAACAATACATCGAGTCTCCCAGTCAAACCTCGCCCGCGGCACTCAAACCCCAGTCGATAGGTACCAGCAGACATCCAGCTACGACACTACAATTAGGATCACCGTCTATAACAACGCTCAAATTATACATCTACCTACAAAGCGCTGGGTTGTTACAGAAGATATTTAATTATGAAATTATTCTAAATACTTCACTTATTACGTTTTTAGAGAGAAGCGTTTGTGTTTTGTTTTGTTAAATGTTAGATAAAGATTGGGTTGTGCATTTGTTATTTTTCCTGCTTTATCTGTAAGCTTTTTTAACATTAAAATCAATCAAGCAATCAACTCGGCCTATTGCAGTCCACTGCTGGACGTAGACTTCTCTCGACAACTGCGCTTGCACAATCCCTTTTACTTCCCATCCTTGACTACGCTGATGTCAGTTATCCAGATCTTACTGAGGCACAACTACATAGATAAACTTGAGCGACTTCAAAACTTTTGCATAAGATTTATATTTGGCCTGCGCAAATATGATCACATATCTGAATTTCGTACAAAGCTCAAGTGGCTTCCCGTACGTCTTCGCCGGAATTCTCATATCTTGATTCAGCTATACAGTATTTTGTTTAACCCTAAACCCCCTCTTATCTTAAAGAACGTTTCAAGTTCCTTCATGACACACATAATAGATATCTGAGGTCATCGGAAAACCTGAGACTAGAGATGCCGATGCATTCCACCAGTTTCTATGACAAATCTTTTACTGTTCAAGCAGTACGCTTATGGAATGACTTGCCGTGTCGGTAAGGCGTGCTCAATCTTTGTCCACTTTTAAAATTATGATAAAAAATCACTTCCTCTCTCCTTAAACAGCACCATTATATTTTCTTTACTCCTGTTTCATGTCTATTGTTATATGTATATGTTTATTTAGATTGGTATAATATACTTTATGTATGTATTTATTTTATCGTGTAAATAGTACACCACAGACTACCTACAATATTTGTCTCTCCTTCCCTTTTCAATCCATCCAAAGGTTGTCTTTAAAAGATCGCTCTTAACGATAAGACCGCCCATTGTGTCACCCTTTGTAAAATTTCTATATTTATGTCTGTAATCTATATGGTGTAGATAATAAAGAGTATTCTATTCTATTCTCTCAACCAGCGCCACAACACCATGTCTTCCGCTTTTTGCATCCGGTCTGTCCTAGCCACTTTTGAGGTCGCCGGTCCATCTAGCTGGGGGGCGACATAAACTACGCTTGCCGATACGTGGTCTCCATTCCAGGACTCGTCTGCTCCACCGGCCATCGGTCCTTCGACAAACATGGCAACATTCAGCTAGTTTACTCTGCAAGCTATGTCGGTAACTCCGGTTTTTTCCAGATAACTTCGTTTCTATTTTTATCCTTTAAAGAAACTCCGAGCATAACCTGCTCCATATTGCACCTTAAATTTTATGTTTTTTTTTTATAGGCTCAAAATTTTTACAGGGTGTTCTACTCATGAATAAGAACAACTTTCACTATGGGACCAAGTCTGAAATCACGAAAACAAAATCAGCTGTGTTATACAAAAGTTCAATACCTATTTTTTTTATTTTTTTTTTATAAAACCTTGCCCCAAACTAGGAATTTCTCCTGTATTGTGGGTGCGTTTACAAACATTTAAACTCACATACACAAACAGCCAGACGCGGAACAACTACTTGTGGATAGTACAAATATTTGTTCCGTGCGGGAATCGAACCCGCGACACGCAGCGCAGCAGTCAATATCTTAACCACTGCGCCAACTGTGTCGTCAAAATTGACCAAAATGTATGAAACAGCTGATTTTTTTCGTGATCTTAGATTTGGTCCCGTAGTGAAAGTTGTTCATATTCATGAGTAGAACACCCCGTAAAAATTTGGATCCTGTAAAAAAAAAGCATCCAGTATGTAGTAGGTACATACATTACTTAAATATCTAGCACAGCTAAACCTAAAAAAATCGCTGTAGTTCTGTTAGTATTACCACAGGGCACAAACATACACAAAGACGATGTTTAGACACAGAAATAGATGAACTAACTCATGTTCAGTTTCAAAAGGCTATGGTTTGTTATGACAACCATTACAAACCATAGCCATCGTCAGTAATGTAGTTATGTAATGTAATCGAATGTCGAACACGCAATAGTGTGTAATGCTGCAATTCTTGACCAATTGACTAGAATTATCTTAGGTATTGTATTTAATCTGTATCTGAGGTATTTAATTTAATTTTAATTTAAGTATTTTCATTTCTGAATTGTTTTTTTTTTTTGTTTTTACCTTTTTTAGTATGGACGCTTTTAACGTGCACGTCTTTCTACGTCGTTCTCACATGTATAATTTCAACGTGAATGATGTAAGCAATGTTTTTTAATAATTTTATGATTTAAAAGAGTGTCCGTGGAGTTTCTTGCCCGTTCTTCTCCACAGGTACCTACTACGCTTTGGAATGGGCAACTAGCTTCATCTTTCTGACTGGCCGACCCCTTGACAATGCAAAAGTGCCTGTAATTGGTTTATTTGAAATAAATGCTTTGAGTTTGAGTTTGTAGAGGTCTCGCGAGGTAAGAATCAATATGCCTAGCTGCGTGGTAATTGCGTAACACACTAACGGTATCAATGGATTCCATCTTTACAGTTCAACAATATTCATTCCGTTATTTACGCTGTTGAGCAGACAAATTTTTCGAAAATATGATGCAATGGATGAGCAATATCCTTCAAAATGGTTCAGATTGTGATTATTAATATGTTAGGCAATTGGGGTAGGTACTGATAGAAATACCTATGTTTTGAGGATATTGATCTTAGAGACTTTTTGATAGTTCAGGCTCACACGCCTCATCGTTACACCTACGCGTTACGTAAAATAATCACTTTAAAGAATAGAACGCTCATTATTATGTACAACATACGAATTACAGACATCATCATCTGCCTAGCCTTTTTCCCAACTATGTTGGGGTCGGCTTCCAGTCTAACCGGATGCAGCTGAATACCAGTATTTTACATGGAGCGACTGCCTATCTGACCTCCACAACCCAGTTACTGGGTAATACGATACCCCTAGGTAAGACTGGTTGTCAGAATTTCGGGCTTCTGACTACCCGTAACGACTGTCAAAGATCTACGAATGACAGCCGGGACCAACGGCTTAACGTGCTTTCCGAGGCACGGAGGGGTCTCGGTATGTAAAGATGGTCACCCATCCACAGACCAACCGCGGCAAGCGTAGCTTAACCTAATCGATGGACCTGTGCGGCTGTTATTATTTAGCCATGGGCCCCTCTACATACAAATAACAACACGAACACACGAACATACGAATTACAGACATAAATGTAAAAATCTTACATAGTGATACAATGGGCGGTCATATCGCTGAAAACCAAAGCCAACTAGCCAGCAAATTTTCATGAAATTGTCTGTTCAGGGCTGGAGCTGAAGTTATGTCACGATAACTTGGCAATAGTCTTCCAAACTTCTTCCCAGCGTCCACTTAACCAAGCAACCCACACCTCCTATCCTGTTCCGTGTTCCAAAATATGCAGTCAAAGTGACATCTGCACTGCCATTTGCTACGCCGCGGAATCAGCGAAGTTTTGGGCCATTAAGGTTTAAAATACTTTCGTGCCAGCAACACGAAGGTGAACACCAACTATAAAAAATAAAACATTCAAAATTACACCAGTCCGCTTATATTTTGACAGTATCTAAAAGAAAACACCATTAATTTAATAGTTGATGTGGGAATTAAATGGAAACACGTTATATCAGCATACGTAGGCATATACTTTTCATCGCGGAAGAGGCAACTTGTTACAGACGACTGACAGCTTCGTAGGCGATTGGTAGCCACGGAGGCGTAAGCAAATGGAGTGCTTAAATGTCGGTGGACGCCATTGCTTTCCTGCACTTTTTAGATGGCGGACGCCATTGCTTTCCTGAACTCTTTAATGTTACTACCTAATAGCTTATACTGTGATAAAAAATTGCCAGTCAGCAATACGAGTAACAGGGCTGGCGCAGTGCTTCAGACCATCGGGTAAAAAGTCGCTGATGTACAGACGCCAGCACATCAAGCTACTACAATCTGTCAGATTTCTATAATAGATTTTCAACTTTATCGCTAAAGCATAAGGTTCAAAGTTGATTGGGAAAATCTGACAGTTTCGGATAGCTTGATGTGCTGGCGTCTGTACCTGAAATTATACGAATTAAACGTTCACTTAAAAAAAGTGAACTACAAAAGTGTAAAGAACCAAATATGCGTTTAGCTCTACCTAGGTTTCATGTGATTAGCAGCTGCAAGCTGAATAACGTGGCGTATATGAGTTTTGCTACATATAATCGTATCTATATAATATGTATAATTAAAACAGTGACAGAAACTGAAACCGTCCACAAGTCTTTCATTTTTAGTCTCACCTTTTACGCCCAAGCGCGCACTCCATTTTCCACCTCCTCCGTGACAACGGACCGGCATTAACCACTCCCTACTAATGCATGATTACCATTTTAACCTGGTATTATATTACCATTATTTATCATACACGGCTGAGCAGTAAGCGGTAAGTCAGTCTTCACCAGTAAACTACCGGTTACTCTGCTTACCTTTTAAGGTAAAAGCGTGACGATATTTGCATATGCTGTCAAGGAATGTAGGGTGCTGACACAAGTGATGTAGGATGACATTGTATAGAAGTTATTTTTTTTATTTTATTATTACTGAATATGCCCGCTCTTTACTCGGTCACGCCCGATAGAAAGCGATGGATGAGCTCTACGATGGAACGAGCGTGTCCAGAAGATGCCTAAGGCACTGGAACTCCCACGCATCGACGAAACACAGCAGGCTGCTTGACGCCGGATGGGAGAGTGGTCGCGAACCAGGCGGGCGTTAGCGCTACCACCGCAAGGGAAGAATTGGCCAGTCAAATAAGTTGTTGGGTGTGACTGTCCAGGATGCGCCATGCGTTCGGTTCAGTTGAGTAACTGGCGGAACAAACTGCGCTACACGAGGAGGCTTCTTTCATGCATCCCGCTTCTGCCATGTCATGTACAGACGCCAGCACATTAAGTTACCCGAAACTGTCAAATTTTCTCAATCATCTTTGAACCTAAAGCTTTTGTGATCATCATCATCTGCCTAGCCTTTTCCCAACTATGTTGGGGTTGGCTTCCAGTCTAACCGGATGCAGCTAAATACAAGTATTTTAAATGGAGTGACTGCCTATCTGACCTCCACAACCCAGTTACTGGTTTACAACCGGTCTTACCCTTGGTAAGACTGGTTGTCAGACTTTCGGGCTACCGAAGACCCTTAACGACTGTCTAAGATCCACGAATGACAGCTGGGACCAACGGCTTAACGTGCTTTCCCAGGCACCAGGTCTTGGAATGTGAAGATGGTCACCCATACACGGACCAACCGCGGCAAGCGGAGCTTGACCTGATCGATCGACCCGTGCGGTTGTTATTACTTATCCACAAGCACCTTATGCTTGGTGTGGGATATCTTAGGATAGGTCTCTCAAAAATATTGCGGGTTAGTGAAAACAATTTTTCGATTCAAAGATCTATTTGTGAAATATTGAGCTTTAAAGTGCTAATTTTCGGTACAGTCAAGTGATCCACCTAACCCCTCGCCCTTCCTAAATATTTGAGTTCTTATGTTACATTTTAATATTTGTAATCCTGTGCAGATCAGAACAGAGGTTTAAATTGATTACCGTTCTCAACGATGCTCAAGAACGAAAGAACGATGCTCAAGTAACTACTGATTTTATACTTAAACAATGATCGACTGATTGCCGATCAACCTGGACTTGAGGTATGTTCTAATACGGACCTAAGACCATCGTAAAATAAATAAGCAGTTAATAACTAATAACAATACACCTCGAAAGTCATAGGTGTCGTTAAGTGAAAGGTCTGTCTGTGTGTTTTCTGTTTTTCTAATATAGTAACATTATTACTAACAAAAACATGGATTAAATTTCTGAAATAAATGCTTTTATTTATGTATTTATTGTTTTATGTTAGATTCTGACGCCGTACAAAATTGGTATGGGAAGATTCAAAGATCATATATCTGATGCTGGCCACACACGAGACCCATTCTGAAACTACGACTCTATAGAAAACTAACCTATAATAGATTCACATTGTATACATACGACTAAATTTTACCGTGCAGTGCAACTACATATAAAAACATACGATATCTTCAATCCTACATCGCGCCAGTACAACTATGTCTGGACATAGGCATCAAACCGCGGAAAATTCCCTTTAAATGTCCACAAACTAACAGACAGATAGCCGATAGCCGTCCACCTACGATGCACCTATTTTGCATACGTATCGGTAAATGTTGCATACATACACACACATAAATATATATACACACATACAAAGTCTGTCGGTGACAAACGCGCGTGCGTGTCGCGGCGAACCGTTATTTGGACGAAACAATCTTGATGCTGGACATGAGTTTCATTTATAATAACTTGAGTTACGAAAAGTCGTGTCGTGGAAAGAATGGATAATTTAATGCAGTTTTATGCCAGCAGGCTAATTGCGTAACACACTATCAGTAGCAATGGGTTTCATTTTGACAGTTCAACAACATTTTTTGCGTTATTTACGTTGCTGAGCAGACACATTTTTCGAACATATGGAGCAATTTATTAGCAATAGGCTTCAAAATGATTAAAATTGAGTGGTAGTTACGCAATTAGGATGCTGCTTGCACCAAAACGAATTTAACAATCTTAATTGTCAAAATTTTTGTCTATCGTTGGAAGATGACAGAGACAAAATTATGTTTTAAATGCAAAATCAGCATATAATGTGGCAACTGCTGAGACGCAGGCCGCTTCTCAGTGAGAGGGAGTGGGCCGTAATCCAGCACGCGGTTCCAGTATGGATTGGTTTTAACCCTACAGAGCATAGTGTCCCACATGTGGGACAAATCCGAAAAATGTCTTATATTTCAAAAATCGATCCAAGTAGCGTAATCTAGTGTTGACAAGATTAACTATTATGGATTTCAGTTTCGAATTTAGTACCACATATTTCGGATAGATCTGAATAAACATTTAACTATTTATGTTTTCTTCAAATCGGTAGGTATGCACTTTGAATACGATTAACGAGCGGCGTATAATAATAGAAAAAATGATAAAATTGAATCGTTTCAGTGTGGAAATAATTAGTAGAAGTAAGTTCATGTTCATATTTGTCATTTTATATTATATTTGATACTACGTAACACAAATTCACATTATAATGCGTGATGTGCCATGTATGGGTCATACACAATAACATACGTTTCTATTGAGTTATGATTTTTGTAAATATTTTTTCGAGAAATGGCATCATATTTGCAGGCTAGTGTATTTTTTTAAGCCGATATGAAAAATCATGCTCTGTAGGGTTAAATGCATTAATAGTGTATAGTGATTTGTTAAACAAGTCTGTCTAGAGTTTGTGAATCAAGCCGATTTACCGACTTTAAAACTGCACTGCACTGAAATTCTATTCTTTAGTGCTTTGAACTATTTCTGTTGTTTGAACCAAGTCGATTTGTTAGTGACCAAAGTGCTGATGAAGTCTGACATGGCCGCGTTACAACTCAACTAGATCATTATCACTTCTTCGCTTTCGCACTAAATTGCTTTACGTGGGTGTTAAATCAAAATCAAAAGTCATTTATTTATTTATTTTACCATTTATGTACACACATATATAAACAGACAAGAAAAAACAGAACAGAAAAATAGGTACAAAGGTGATGCTTATTTCTTAAGAAATCTCTTCCAGCATACCTGCGATAGGACATTAGATAGAGAGATGTAGACAACGTGTGAAAGAGTAAAGGAGACGAAAAGAATACATAAAATCGTAATCAATTATTCACTTAAAAACTAAACAAATAGGGGAAGTCAGCTCAAAGCGGTCATAGGAGGCAAAGCGGCCACGCTTCATTTTTCGGGTATTTGAAATGATAGCGTAACTTTGCCATTCTGGACGCATAACTAAACCTCCCGCCCCGCGCCAGTGAGTCATTCATTAGCGGTGAGAACGAATGCGTGGCTCTAGTGACGACAAATGTTTTTTTGTGTGTTTTGTTAAAATAATACAAGGTAAGTTCAACCTGTTTTGGTCAAAACTGTTTATATTTAAATGCTTTCATTACACATTTATTGTTACTTATCTATTTGGCCTTTTTTGTGTGGTATTTGCTTCGAAATATAGTAAATAATGTGAGTGAAATTAATTTTTTAAACATAATGGCCGAAAAGGGCAAAGCGGTTCGGGCAAAGCGGTCAGTTGGCCGCTTTGCCCTTACTTTCATATTGTGGCTGCATAGATAATGCTTAATTATTTTGCTTAATTATTTTGTATAACTACAAAAGAAAAACAGCCCAGGCACCCTGGGACGAAGCTACGATGGCCCGATCAATGAAAGGGGTAAAAGAAAAGCGCGAGTCAATTAAATCCATCGCAATAAAATATGGTAGCCCTCGCACAACCCTGAGAAGACACTTAAACACTGGATCTGCCATAAAAAACTTGGCAGATTTACCACAGTGTTTACACCACAGCGGGAAGAATTAAGATTTAGAGGAATAATTTGGATAGAAAACTTTAAGACTTGAAAGGCTAAGTAAGAGAAATAATTGTTGATTAATAACAACTGTTGTTGTTTTTTATTTTTACATGTTAATTATATATGTTGATTTTTGATTTTGCATTTTTATTTTGTCAAACACGATATATTCCAACAAAACAACAATTAATTTCTTGAAAACTTTTGGGGTGGCCACGTTGCCCTTACCCCCATGGCCGCTTTGGGCGGCCACTCGGGCAAAGCGGTTTTATGACAAGTTTTCGTAATCTGCAAATCATATGTCTATTTTTAAATTTGCGCAAATTTGAATTGGCCATTACAAAAATTCTATTAATTCTCTACTTGCTAGTATAAAATTCTCTTCAAAAATCATTCGTTTAATAGTTTATTTTTTAACTCAAAGTTAAGGTGGCCGCTTTGAGCTGACTTCCCCTACAATGAGAATATACTTACATACATACATACAAATAAACATACATACATACATACATATGAAGTTAATAAATATCACGTAATCAAAATAATAAATACATACACAACTATGATGAAGTGGAAAGATAGTGTGTGTGTGTTCAAACTAGGCTGAGAAACATCACTTTTCGAACGTCAAAATTACAAAAGACAGTCCCCCAAAACGCCAGCCCTTCACCATTTCCTAGTGCTTTAGTTATATTGACATGACATTAGTTTAGTAAAGGTTTTGTTTTTATACCTGAAAGTTTATTTCACTAATTTAACGTTCAAAATAATTTCACCAAAATAGACTAACTTTACATCTAGACTTCGTTTAATATTCTAAGAACCAGCCTTCAGCGTTTTAAATGTAGACGCTAAGTAGATAATTTTTTAGCCGACTTCAAAAGGAGGAGGTTATCAATTCGGATGTTTCAATTTTTTTTTTAAATCTATGTTCGGGCATAACTCCGTCATATATGGACGGATTTGCAAAATTATTTTTTTTTTCGATGGAGGTTTACCCCGAAATAGTCACATTTAAATTTCATAAAGATCTGGTGATGAGTTTAGGAGACAGACAACGGAACTGTTCAAAATACCAAATACCAGTAAAAAGATCGCGATTGCTGCTATCGCATACGTATGCATTGTTTACGCAATCGCACAACATAACATCACGTCTGTACCTACCATATAAACGCAGATGCAACTTCCTGCCACTGATATTTACATAGCAAGTAATTTAGAATTTTTTTGGGGTAGGTATACCTAACTATAAAACGAAAAATAAAAACTTTTTTTATAAAACAAACCACCGACTTCCAAAAAAACACTACAAAGTGAAAAATATCTTTAATTTCGGAAGTCGGTGTCAAAAACGAAGTTACGGAACCTACGACACCGACTTCCAAAATTAAAGTTATTTTTCAGTTTGTAGTGTTTTTTTTTTGGAATTCTGTTGTTTTTTTTTTTAAAAGGTTTTTGAGTTCACAATAGCTTAATACATTGAAACACCTATCATAGTAACACGCCTGTTAGGCAGAGGTATAGCTGACTACCTGTAGATAAAATCTTGTCAAACATGTTTAAGTCGCATGTAATAGGGACCAAGCCAATTACCATGAACAGCCAGTCGATTCTGTAAAAATCTCACCGTGAAATCATAACTGAAGTGAGCAATTTAATAGTGTTAATCCCTAGCGAATGACAGCTCACTCCACGCTCACTTCACCCTAGCTTTCACGGTGAGATGGTTACAGAAACGCACGGCTGGACTCCGGGCTACTACTAAGAAACTCCTAATAGTAAAAACGGATAACACTTTGCTCGACCTGGGTATCAAAGCCAAGACTTCATGCTCAGCAGTAAAGTTTGCGACCAACGAGGCAGTATTGAAACACTTGCAAATTAAATCGAGTATAATGGATGATTCATCCAAGTATCAAGTCTGTTCGTAGTAACGACTGTCGTTGTGTCCGTCCCACTCCACGGTTGGACGGTCCAGTCCACATTACGTATACCTATACATAGGTACCTACCTAAGTTATATACTTTGCTATTCATAATCTGTAACCCTTGCAGCTACACAATACACAGGCTGTCTGGCTCTATGGAAAAAATCAGGCACGTATATCGTGATCTAAGATGTAAAGTCAGGGAAATCAATATTAAGCAAATGGACTGCCAGCTCGGAATCAACTTAAATTGTCCGCATATTGAGAAATTTTAATGATATTATAAATAGGTGTTTTATTTTATTTGTTTAACTTATTAGTACACCATATAAATTACAGACAATTTAAACTAGGTACCAAATTAAAAAAAAAAAACTAACTAACTACATACATACCTATATAAATAAATACAAAAACAAAAGGATTTAGGCGTCGAAGTACTCGTCCGCATCCCTGTCATCCGGAAACGTGCCCAGTAGACTGGCAGCATTGCCACGTTGAATGGCAATGCTAATTCTTTGGCCAAAGAACGACCCAGCCCTCTGGTCACGTGAAGTGTCGATCAGCCGGCGAGAAACATTAAAAAGGAGACGCGCACTCGGACCCCTTGACCCGAGCGTTGCGACCCCAAACGGCTCAAAGCTGTAGTTACCCATAAGGTTACATATATTGAAATAAATATTAAACATATTTGAATATGCGACACTAAAAACGAACTAAAACACACACACTACACACTAGAAACTAGATACAGTGTATTCTGGGCTTTTACTTAGTATGAAATGGCTATACTACGGCAAATTGACGTAGGGAATTAATTAATTTTCTTAACAATCTATTTCCTTGACTGCATTTGACCTTGTTGTGGCAGAAAAGCTAAGGCTGAAATACTGAAATCTCAAAGCTAAGCAAATAAGTTGATGCTGTGATGAAAATACTGGCCAGACAGCAAGATTGTTAGCCGGACTACCTACATCGATAACGTTACTTTTGGAGCAAATCGCATTGTTCTTTAGTTAAAACTAACTGCACCTCGCGGTTTCACCCGCGTAAGTTTCGATTCCGTGGGAATATCGGGATAAGAAGTAAGAGCTTTAAGTAACAGCTATGTACCTATTAAGTTTCATCGCAATTGGTTCATTAGTTTTTGCGTGAAGAAGTAACAAACATATTATATATTTTCCGCTGCGCTGCTTGGGGCCACACCGGCCATTTTTGTTTAGATTGACATTTTAAATTCGTAATATCTTTGGAATGGAATGACCGATTGTATTGAACCAGTCTGGAATACGAAATGATTTATTTGGGTAAGGATTAATACAAAGATATGGATAACATGGTCTGATTTTGGTCGGCATTTCTATCAACTTTTAAAATGTAAAAAAGTAGTTACAGTGACATAACTACAATATTTGGACATATGGTATTGCAGAGTTTTTTGTAGATATTGATATGTTCTTTAATATTGTAGAACATTTTTTTGTTCTATCTTCAATAGTGTCCGCAGCGCATGCGATTAAAGAAATTTTATGGCTAAATTTTTACACCTTGGGTTACATTATTGAAGTTTTAGTAGGGACTCCTAATTTTTTCTAGTAATAAATATGAGCCTATGTTACTCAGGGATAGCGTAGCATTCTAATGGTGAAAAAAATGTTGAAATTAGTCCAGCAGTTTTTGAGTTTATTCGTTACAAACATACATACAAAAATACAAATCTTTCCTCTTTATAATATTAGTGTAGATAGTGTAGATGTAGATGTAGATGTAGATAAAACACGATGTATCTAAGGGACAATATCGACGGCAAAACTGATATCATGTATTCAGCACATGATATATGTTCTGAATACATGATATCAGTCTATACATTTTGGAACTGCTTAATTTTTCGCCCCATAAAATCCAATACTTCAAGCCTAAGAAGTTGAATAATTGTATTAATTGATTCTATTAGACTATTTCTATTTGGCTCCAAAGCTTGGCTCCAATTCTTTCGAAGAAAAGATAGCGAGGTTGTTTCTTTTACGAAAGAAAAAAGTTTCTCTGAGAAAGTTTTTAATAAAACAAGAAGCATTTTCTTTGTCTTACTTTTTTCTATGTTGCCGTTTGCTTGGTTTTGTTCGGGGGAAACTTTTTGCTCCCATATAGCCCTTTGCAACTGGGAGTAAAAAAAAATAGCATAGATCAGTGAAAACTTAGTAATCACTTGGAAAGTGTTCAGAGGTCCTGGAAAAAATACTGAAAACAATCTCATGCAAGCTGGTCTTCAGCAGTCAGACCCTCACATACGTGAGGTTCAGGAATAATTTGCTAGTCGCACGATCATGATTACATGTGCGGAGGCGCTGGGGTTAAAAAACGCAGCCATCCCTCATCCGGGTTTCAACGAACTGGCAGGGCGAAACGTGAAGATTTGTTTACATTTTTGCTGAGAATTTTGTAAAGTCGAAACTCACGATCACTTTCACTCGTTTGGAGACGGATAGGCAACTACCAATATAAAACACTATATTTAGACATGTTTTGGTCTACTAAATGAAAGAAAACAGTCGCGAAAAAAAATCATCTGGTCCCTACATTTATGTTCGCATTTTAACTCGTCAAAATGTAAGGAACAGCTGATTTTTTTCGCGACCGATTTCGTTAAGTTTTTGTATATCGTCAGAAAAGGCGATAGCCAGTACTTGGTATCGGTATTTCTCATTTTCAGTAAAATTATCTGTGACAGAGTTTTTTTTCTTTAATAGCAATGAACACGTGGACTTGATATATTTATCAAGGTAGTGGTACCATGTCTGGTGACTACATGAAAATATACTAAATTTATTGATCACATTATTTAAAATATTAAAAAATAATCGTGAAAATGTCTTTTCCGTGGATGTGACTGAAGCAAATTTACAGTTGTAATAATTTTTCCCAGTCTTTAGCATGATATTTCTAAAATATAAGGATATTATCTTAAGCTTTAATAAATACGGACCCATATCAGCTTATAACTTATGATTCAATTGATAAAAAAGAGAACAAAAAAACTAATTAAAAGACGTGACTTAAATTTTGGTCACTTCCATGGACGAAGGTCACAATAACTTTTTACTGAGAAAAAAACTGCGTGTATCCAAATTTATGTGAGCATTGATAAGCCGTCACCTGTTATAACCATAGTGAGATGTCAATTTCTTACTGGCTGCAATACGTTTGTCGTGAAAAAACAATAAGATTACCTAATTAAAACTCGTCAAGCATACGTGGTCACTACTGTGGTTGTTTTGCCAAGTAAGTATATAATATTAAATTTACATTTGTATTGCTGTTTTGTAGGTTTGATGGTCAAATTACGATTACCGAAATAGGTTGAAAAGACGAGATTTTTTAGGTAAGTTTTCCGTATTTGAACCAAAAAATGTCCTTTCCATGGATGTCACTTCCATTGATTACGTGGATATTTTTCCTCCATGGAAGTGACCACAGGTCCAGGGATGTGAACTTTAACTTGGATCGTTCCAATTAGGTATTTTGTTTGTTTAATTACTGCTATATACATACACAAAACACTTTTACATACAAATACATGTTTTACTTTTTTTTTAGATGGCGAGAAATAAAAGACCAAAGGCAGCAGAAGAAATTCGTAAATAAAAGAGAGAATGCGAACGAAATAAAACCGAAGAACAGGAGAATGTGGTACTTGACAGTGAGACGAAAGGACAGGAAGACGAGGAACTGGATAGTGAGTGAGTAGTAGTGATTTATACACATCATAATTTTCTTGGATAAAATAAAATTTGTGACTTTTTTTAATTTAAAATATATAGAATGTCACGTCCATGATTTGAAGTCATTTCCATGGTTAAAAAAAACTGTTTGGAAAGTCACTTCCCTGGATCCAGTGTTACTACCATGGATGTTCAAAATTTTATTGGATATTTCTAGCAAAACTAAAGAGTTGTAAGCTCGGTACATATTTTTTTATAGTAGATTATAACCTAAATTATTCATATTTACAGCTATTTCACGTAAAGTTGATCAAAACATTTTTTATTGTTTTCGTCATCAGAAGTAAAAAATACCCGTATAATTTATTTCATATACGTATGTGGTTTCCATACTGTATGTATCTAAGCCGTACGGTTATCATCTGTGGTGCAAAAACGCAAGAACCGATGATATCATCGCATGCAAGTCGTAAAAGATAAATGTGGTATTAGTAACTGGGAAATGATTTACGATTTCACACTCGGTTATTGCAGTTTTAATAATTTTTCAACTACAGCTCTGACCCAGAATTGGCTCTACTTACCTAAGTATCTTACCTGTATTGCTTTTGCTTTTTATTTTATTTTAATGTAAGTATTTTCATTTCAAATATTTTTTTTTACCTTGTTTAGTGCGGAATCTTTTAACGTGCACTTCTTTCTACATAGTTCTCACATGTATAATTTCAACTTGAATGATGTACTTAACCAAAATTTAGTAACAATTTTTATGATTTAAAACAGTGTCCGTGGAGTTTCTTGCCCGTTCTTCTCCACAGGTACCTACTACGCTTTGGAATGGGCAACTAGCTTCATCTTTCTGACTGACCGACCCCTTGACAATTCAAATTGCCTGTAATTGGTTTACTTGAAATAAATGGTTTGAGTTTGAGTTTGAGTTTGTCTGCTCTGTTCCACTGCTGAGCTAAGTCCTGCACCAAAACTTTCCAGACATCCTTTTCCAGAGCCTTAACTCGATCCAACCCTTCTTTGTTATTGTTACAGAATATAAATATTCGTATTACCCAGCACAATAATTGCATAACACATTTTCAATCGCAATCTGAATAATTTTGAAGGATATTATTGCTAATCCATTACATTAATATTATAAAGGCGAAAGTTTGTGTGTGTATGTGTGTGTGTGTGTGTGTGTGTGTGTGTGTGTGTGTGTGTTTGTATGTTTGTCACTTCTTCACGCTCAAACGGCTAGACCAATTTTGATGAAATTTGGCACACAGATAGTTTATAACCAGGATTAACACATGGAATACTTTTTATTCCAATATTTCGACGGGATCGAGACTTATGCGGATGAAACCGCGGGGCGCAGCGACTGCTCGACACGTAAAAAACGCATTGAAAGCCATTGCTACTGATAGTGTGCTACGCAATTACCCCGCTGTTCCACTGCTGATCAAAGACCTCAACCAGTCAACCAAATCCTTCCAGGCATACCTTTCCAGACAACTCGTTCCAACCCTTGTTTGATATTGCTAGAAAATATAAATATTACCTAGAATATTGTCACCATTTCTAAATTTGACGTAGGTATTTAATATGCGCACCGCACGAGAAAACTGGCATGTTCTAGAATAAAAAAATCGAAGACATGTGACATCTACCAACCCGCACTGGGCCCGCGTGGTGGATTACGGTCCACTCCCTCTCGAAGACAGGAGGCCTGTGTCCCAGCAGTGAGAACATTATATTATTTATGTCACCATTTCTATATTTCACACGCAACAGTAAATATTGACTGCAACTGTACAAAACAATTGCTTTATTAATCAACAAAATGTTCTTTTCTATTATACTTAGTCGCGTTCCAGTTTCAAAATCTCAACGCTAAATATTAGTTCTTAGTTTTTTTTTAATTTATTTTAGGCGCTGTCTAGGGCCAAGACGGACGTCCAAAGAAAAAAAAAACGTATACCTACTGTATAACGTACAGGGCCGCACGAAAGTTACTGTTATCTTGGCATATCCTCTCTAGGCGAAACGTCTATAAAGTATACGATTTATTATCTTAACGTCCGCGAACAACGGTATACGGTACTTGATGCGCGCGCCGCTCCCCCCTTGCTGCTATTGTTACGAAGCTTCCATAAAGTAACGTATTCGAGGTCGAGAATTATTCCATCTCTGGTCTCGACTTCCAACGTCTATAACTCGGGTAACTCGCAAAATTCAACACACAAACTTATATGTTTATGATGAGTAAAAAATCGCCGATTTTTTGGTGTAAAAATCGATATAAAAATTGGTCGTTTAATGCGAAAACATCGAGCTCTTAAATAAATTCCTTATCTCTCTGGCGTGTATTTTAAATGCGCTACTTTATGGGCGTGCGCGTCCATTGTGAACCGTATTTCTGTTGGCATAAATGCGGGAACAGAAACTCGGTACTTGGCTGGTCTCGGAGCAACCCTTCGTCTTATTCTCCGTCCTTGTCTTGCACGACGGTCGGCTGCGCTCCTCTACGTGCAAAGCTTGTGTTCCAGTCAAAGTAGTTTTGCAGCTTCAGTAGTATTTATTGTGGTTCGTTTTCACACTGTATTAACTTTCCCCAGTTTAATGTTTAATAATTTCGTTTCAGTACTCAAGTTGGTATAGGTATCAGAAACCCATCAATGCTAAGCTTCAGCTATACTTATTTATTTATTGATTTAATACTTCAAGCATAGGAATGTACAGAGGCGGACTTAATGCCATAGGCATTTTCTACCAGTCAACCTTTGGGTGATGCAGAGACAAACAGTAGTAGGTGTCAATCATGAAAATTGAGGAATAAATATTTTAAATCGTCATCTGCCTAGCCTTTTCCCAACTATGTTGGGGTCGGCTTCTAGTCTAACCGGATGCAGCTGAATACCAGTGAATGAATAAATATTTTAAATATAATATATATACCTAATCACATATGTAATAAGTCGCTAACATTAATTGATAGGTATGCGGTATGATTACATTTTATGAATATGATTTTTTAGTTTCATTTTGAATCAGTTAATGTTGCTACAATCTTTTACGTCATTTGGCAGGTCATTATACAGCTGTGCTCCTTTGAACAATATGTTTTTTTACCTTTACCTTTTTTACGTCTAGATAGGCATTTACAACCAAAGGTACGTTCTTTTTTCCTACATATATGTTAGAAAAAACCGTGAGACAAATGAATTCCAACACTTGAAACAACCACACAACTTGAATAAACCCAGAATTTACAAAACCAAGTGGTTTTTTTAGCTACTCTAACAGTAACATCTCGTTTCATAATAATCTAATCAATTAATCAAGCACAATTATGAAATTCAATGACTTTTCTTCAGTTCCAAATCTTCCCACAGCTATAAATTCCATCGTCGCTTAGCCCACCCTATGGAGGACGTTCCTTAAGCCCGCGTCGTCCCGGTCGCTGTGCGCCTACGTAGTTATAGCGCGAATGTACTTTTGCCCACTTTGATATATCGCGCGTCTGGCGCACAGCCCCGCTACTGAACACTCCGGTTTCCTTCAGTTTTGGCTACTTCGTTTTTATATTAGTACCTTTGAGATAGCAAAGAGAGCTCAAGGAAGCTACTAACCCACGAGGAGCCCAATGTAAGTTCTGGTCTTTTCCTGCATAAGAACACCGTAGAGTGTTTTATTAAAGAGCATTGTGGCCAAACGGCCGCGACTTACGAGTTGTAAGTCGTAGGTTCGAACCCAGACAGAAATGATGATGATTTCATCACCACTGCTCTTAAAACGGTGAAGGAAAACATCGTGAGGAAACCGGTATGTCCTAGAACCAAACATTCGAAGACGTGACATCTACCAACACGCACTGGGCTCGAGTGGTGGATTATGGCCCACTCCAACTCACAGAGAGGAGGCCTGTCTCCCAGCAGTGGGAACGTTATGGGCAGATTATGCTATAGTGTTACATTCCAGGATTTATTATTCATTTACATATTTATTTATTATTATTATTTATTTATTTATCTTGAAGTCAGGCATACTACCATAACTTTGTTAGTATTACTTAAACCAGAGGTTCCCAAACTTTTTTTTTCTCGTAGACCGACTTCGTGAGGTGCAATTTATATGGCTATTTTTTTCTAGCGTTACTCATACTATTTTACCGATACATATCTACCAGATCAGCACATCAAGCTACCTGAAACTGTCAAATTTTCCCAATCAACTTTGAACCCTAATGCTTTAGCGATAAAGTTGAAAATCTATTAAAGAAATTTGAAAGATTGTAGTAGCTTGAGTCTGTACCTATTTTAACTAGGTACTTAACTACTCAATATATTTTTTTCTACATTTGCCTCTTCGTTCATACTAACTAGCGAAGCGTACATTTCGAACAAGGAATTTGATATTTTTGTGATAGTTATGCTTAAGTATTTTATTTAAAAAAAAACCGATAGAATACAAATCAGAGGTTTATAAAAGAAATAGTAACCTTGTAATAGACGCTTGGTTTCCTGGCATCGTTTTTATTACCGAACAAAGCTTTTAACTTCCTCAAGGTATTATAAAGCGAAGGTTATATCAAAGTTCATTGCGTGATCAATAAAAATATGTAATTTTGCTTTAACTAAATGTATTTTTATTAATTCTTTGACTTAGGCATAGGTGTATAGAAAAACTAGTGACCCGCCCCTGCTTTGTACGGTCTTTATTACTTGATAAAACATAGACATTTCTTCATTATATGAAAGTTTAATATTAATGTAATAACATTTTCATAATTTTTGCAGTGTTAATATTGCTTTGAATAATGGATACATTTATAATTATTTGATGTTATTTCTATTTATATTTGTACGCTGTTAAGGCAAAACATGTATTTTGGATAAATAATTTATCTTTAACTTTAAAATCCAATCCATTGTGAAGTTTAGAAGAACAACGCGGCCACACATACAGACACGAAAAGCGACTATAATTTATAATACCTATGTGTAGATAAAAACGTTTTTTTTTTGTGATATCCTAATTGTTAGACCGTACCTAACCAGAATTTCGGAAAACTTCATACCTACTAACTTCAATCAAATGAAATGATAAATGCATGGGAACATTATGTTTAATGTTGTCATGTATTATTATTATTACCCATTACCTAGTGTGTTGAAACAGGAAAATGGGATATCCCAATTTTATTTTTAGGAATGTAACAATGTAGGTAGTTATTCCATTGTTTTGTTTATATAGGTAATAATGCATTCTTTATGTAAACAAAGGCATTAACAGATTTCTATGTAGGACACAATTAGAATCAATTGAGTAATGGTGCACGTTTATACTTATAAAATAATAACATTTAGTAGTAATAGGTAAGTATGAAAACCAGAAACTCATATTTTAAAAATCATCATCTGCCATCATTATCTGCAGCACCTGTTTATTTTGTAAATAGAATATTGGAATCACCTTTACAAGTCATAATATAAAAAATAAGCTAGATGACATCGGCGTTTCCTATCTGACTACTCTGAGAGGAATGGCCGAAACAAAGTATGTTGGGGTCGGCTTTTAGTCTAACCGGATGCAGCTCGTTACCAGTATTTTACATGGAGCGACTGCCTATGTGACCTCCACAACCCAAAATTAAATTTTAATTTAACTTTATTAATCCTATAATTTACACGGAGTTCAAAATAACAATATTCTTAAAACAATTTTGAAAATCAAAAGTGCAGTTACGCCTTTCCGCGTCTCGCGAGTGACGGCCTGTCTAGAAGCGGGCGCTTTTTTTACATCGAGAGCCCATCCGAGGAACGGAAAACAAAAAGGCTGGATTTATATATTTTTTTATTATTTTATTTATTTCCCTTTTATTTCTGTATTTTATTTTCGTTAAATTTTTGCATATCGCCGCGCGGCCGGCCCGCGCCTCATTGTTTATATTCTGTGGTCGATTCGCGCGCTTTCGCCATTTTGTATGGAATGTCAACTGTCACGGTGTTGATTGGCGGGAATCCGAGGAATGGCGGTGAACGTTTTGGTAGACGGGGCTGTGTGTGGTCTGGAGCAAAAACGTTAGAATGTGCTTGATATTAATATTATTTGATCTAGATAGATAGGAATCTTAGCGTTGAGATCGGGGCCCCAGGCCAGCTACCCGTGGGCTGGCGTGACCTATAAAGGAGGATTTATATTGATCAATATTCGCTTGAAGTAGTGCTATAATCCCGAAGGCCGCGCCATATATCATTATCTTAGCTTATCGACAGGTCTGATAGTTTTAGTTTGACAGTTTCAGCTTCTCGAATCTATGTGGAATAATGTTTCAAATTGCTGTTAAAAACTCCATTTAAACTTCTATCGAATGCTCTAAGGACTTTATTTTTCAGGAGATTTTTTCGTTTATGTACCTACTTACCTACTCATACAATGTGGAGGCAAATAAAAACAATGGTAATACTAACGCATTAGAGGATTTTGGTGTTATTCAATAAATCCTAACATTGAAGAAATGTGATTTATTTCAACAAACTAATAGTGATAGACCGACTCTAGGTTTTGCCAATCTCTGACTAGTTATAGTGACTAAACTATTGGATATTATAAATAATAATAATAATTTATTTATTTCAGAGATAAATATAGTCCATTAAATGTATGAGTATAAAAATACACTGTTTCAATTTTAAACTATTTTAAATTCTAAACAGATAAAAACCCAAAATAAAATTGGGATTAATTAAATTTAAATATTGAACAACTCATAAAAAAAAATAATACTTAAATTGTCAAAAACTTATATTAATTTAATTGAAATTTCGTATGACGGACTGGGAATGGCATTAGAAATACGCGTATTACGTCGCGTCGTAGGTATTGTCGTCTCCATCCTGTATATTGAAACAAAGTGTTAGCTAAAACCTTTCAAGACATGTGCATTAACTGTCTAGCCTGGAGCGACTGCCTTTCTGACCACTAGAAACCAGTTACTGGGTAATACGATACCCCTTGGTAAGACTGGTTGTCAGACTTTCGGGCTACTGACGACCCGCGACTGTCAAAGATCCACGAATGACAGCCGGGACCAACGGCTTAACGTGCTTTCCGAGGCACGGAGGGGTCTTGGTATGTTAAGATGGTCACCCATCCACGGACCAACGTAGCTTAACCTGTTCGATCGATCTGTGCGGCTGTTATTACTTGGCCACAAGCTCCGATTTCACAGAATCCTCATACACTCCATTGAAATAATTTCATCACATCATAGTTGGATTTATTTAACACGCTCGGTAACAAAACACATAATCTCCTTTGTGGAGCGCAGTCGGGCAAACCTTACGGAATGAAACATCAGGTAGGTAGGTACCTGCGACCGACCGATGTGCAAACATTCTGTTTACATACATACCGCAAAGTACAGACGCGGACAAGAGTGCTACATATTGGTAGCAGTATTTTGAGGAGCACGGGTCGATCGATGAGGTTAAGCTACGCTTGCCGCGGTTGGCCTGTGGATGGGTGAACATCTTTACGTACCGAGACCCCTCTGTGCCTCGGAAAGCATGTTAAGCCGTTGGTTCCGACTGTCATTCGTAGATCTTTACGAAGTCGGTAGAACGGGTAGTCAGAAGCCCGAAAGTCTGATAACCAGTCTTACCTAGAGGTATCGTATTACCCAGTAACTGGGTTGTGGAGGTCAGATAGGCAGTCACTCCATGTAAAATACTGGTATTCAGCTGCATCCGGTTAGACTGGAAGCCGATCCCAACATAGTTGGGAAAAGGCTAGGCAGATGATGATGATTTTGAGGAGCACGACTGGTGGGGCACAGGAACCCACATAATCAGCCTATAATGTTCCCACTGCTGGGACACAGGCCTCCTCTCTTCAAGAGGGAGTGGGCTGTAATCCACCATGCGGGCCCAGTGCGGGTTAGTAGATATCACACGTCTTCGAGTTATTGGTTCCCGGACATGCCAGTTTCCTCACGATGTTTTCCTTCACCGTTTTGAGAGAAGTAGTGATGAAATAATTTACACAAAGTAAAGCGCCTGCCTGGGTTCGAACCCACGACCCACAACTCGATCGTGGGGCCGTTACCACTGGGTCACCATTGCTCTTCCTACACACAGGTACGGACGCCAGCATATCAATCTACCAGAAACTTACATTTTCCCAACCAACCTTGAACTTAATGCCTTAGCGATAAAGTTGAAAATCTATTGAAGAAATTTGACAGATTGTAGTAGCTTGATATGCGGGCATCTGTACCTACTCGAAATAAAATACAGGGTTTTAAAACTTATATTTAGAGCTTCTAGGAGCCAGCACCCCAATTGCGTAACACACTATTACTCTCCATTTGAATAATTCTGAAGCATATTGCTAATCCATTACTCCATAAGTTCGAAAAATGTGTCTGCGCCACAACGTAAATAACGCAATGTATGTTGTTGAAATGTCAAAATGAAACCCATTGCTACTGATAGTGTGTTACGCAATTATCCTGCAGATCTTTGTTTTCTAAAAAAAAAAAATAATAATAGGAAGAATGAAGCTCTTACAGTCCTTTCCCAGTTATTTTACCTCTGATTTTGCATCACTGACAAAATCACAGTGATCTTCCCACGGAGCCATTCAGAAGTATCTCAAAATTATTGTGATCTTTATTCTCGTCACAATAAGGTCGCTGTTGGTTGCTGCGGCCAGAGCTAAAATAATATTAATTTGCCGTTTTATAGATAACTAGCGACCCGCCCCGGCTTCGCACGGGTGCAATGCTGATCACTATCACTACATAGTATAAAACAAAGTCGCTTCCCGCTGTCTGTCTGTCTCTATGTATGCTTAAAACTTTAAAAATAAGCAACGGATTTTGATGCTGTTTTTTTTTAATAGATAGAGTGATTCAAGAGGAAGGTTTATATGCATATAATACATGAATAATATAGTAGAGAAACACTGATAATTTTAGAGCCATTATTTCTCTTAAAAAGTATAGGATAAAAAATGGTTATTGTGGGTTATCCCTAAGAGATAGACATATGTATTATGCCATCGCGGACTTTTTTATAGAACCTTTTAAGGTGTACAATACTGTAGTACATTATTTTGATCTATCTCGTAGGGTTAAGCCAGCGTTTGCAATGTAAGCGCAAAAAATGTGTTTATTTACGACATCACATTAGAAACCACTAAAATGTACAGTGTTTCTCTACTATATTGTGCATGTATTATACATATAAACCTTCCTCTTGAATTACTCTATCTATTAAAAAAAACCGCATCAAAATCCGTTGCGTGGTTTTAAAGATCTAAGCATACATAGGGACAGACAGCGGGAAGCGACTTTGTTTTATACTATGTAGTGATAGTACGGAACCCTTGGTGCGCGAATTCTCCTCGCGAATTCGTTCTGATTGTGAAGACATTTGCACGCCAGGTTATGGCAGGATATGCTGAAACTAAATTACTGTAACACCTTATTATTATTAAATATTTTATATTAAATATTTTTGACTGATTTTTTTATTGTTTTTTTTTTACCAATCAAAACTGTAAAGTTTACACAAAAAAAAAAGATTTTTCAAGTAAATACACTAACATAAAAATCATCAAATTTACTTATTTTTAGTTTTACCATGTTAAGATATCGATACCCATCAAAGCTGCAAAGTTTCGTCAGCTAATTTTATTTGACCCTGTATATTTCGGTCACAGCACGTCACGTGTGGTCTTGAACCGTCACTTAAGGATGATTGGAATTGATTAGATGACAAGCCATGTGCCCGATGGGATTCCTCATCGGCAAAAGTGACGAATTTCCGATATAAACATTCGACTTATTAAGGGTTTCAATCAATCAATCAACTCAGCCTATTGTAGTCCACTGCTGGA
This sequence comes from Eremobia ochroleuca, assembly GCA_949629135.1. Taxonomy (NCBI): domain Eukaryota; kingdom Metazoa; phylum Arthropoda; class Insecta; order Lepidoptera; family Noctuidae; genus Eremobia; species Eremobia ochroleuca. Next base: position 12,795,873 of record OX451408.1, read on the forward strand.
CATAGGCCTCTCCCAGACTGCGCCACAACACCCTGTCCTCCGCCTTCCGCATCCGGTCTAACCCAGCTACCTTCTTTAGGTCGTCCGTCCATTCAGCTGGGGGGCGTCCCACACTACGCTTGCCGATACGCGGTCTCCACTCCAGGACTCGTCTGCTCCACCGGCCATCGGCCCTTCGACAAACATGGCCAGCCCACTGGCACTTCAGTTTGCTTACTCTGTAAGCTATTAGTTCATCCCACTTCCAGTGTCATATTTTTTTATTATTATTATTTTACAAAAACTGACTACTATACTATATAACCTTGTGACACTAATCAATAATCTCCACCACTATTAATCACTCGCTCCCAGACTGCTGGCAAATCTTGAACACCATTTAAAGTACCACTTTCATTTAATTCATCAATAATGCTCTTTAGTTTAATATCTAACTCCTTTTTGCTATTGTATCGAGTACCCGACAATTTCCTCTTCACATGGCCAAAACAATTGAAATCACAAGGATTCATATCCGGGGAATATGGCGGCTGAATAATTTAAATCCATCCTTTATCTTCAATTAAATTCTGAACTATTTTTGATTTGTGCGGTCTGGCGTTATCATGTAAAATTATAGGACTCGTTATATGATGTTCGTCTGCCCAAATAGGAATATTTTCTTCTAAAAATGACTTATATCGCTCTCCAGTCATAGACATAGTTGTATTTTCATCATAAGTTCTCCAAAAAGCAATGCCTCTGACATCCATAGCTACTATTAGTAGTATTTTTCGTTCATGTAGCTCTGCACGTGGTAAATGTTCAGCTGAAGTGCCCGGTTCCACCCAACATCGTGACTGATGTCTTTGACGAGGAGTATAAAATTCGACCCAAGTTTCATCAAGGCATATGAATCTATTAAGTATATTTTTCTTACGGCGATACCACGATAAATGGCTACGCGCAGTTTCATAACGAAACTCCTTCTGATCCGTGTTCAGAGTGTGGGGCACCCACACTGCACTTTTATTGACCAGCCATAAATCCTCCGTGAGTACTCTATGTATAGTGGAATGAGGAATGTTAAGTTGAGTGGAGAGATCACTGACACTGACCCTACGTGACTGACGAAGTGCTTCCTTGATTTTGTCCCTTGCTTCTAATCTAGTCGATGATAATGATCGAGGTGCTCGCGGCTCATCTTCAGCTGTGGTTCTTCCTTGTTTGTATATTTCAAGCCATCGCTGTACGGTTCTTTTATTTAAGGCGTTACGACCAACACACTTTACCAGTAAGTCGTGCGCAACTCCTCCAGAGTAGTTGAGTAAAGCACAAAACTTTAGAAATATGCGTTGCTCCACTACATTAATAGATTTTTTTAAATCTTCCATTTTAAATCAATGCACGTCTTGACAACACAACACACCAAATTAAACTAACATGATTGTATAAGACAACACATGTATTAACTATTGCATACCATTGCGCAATACATAAATATTGGAAATAAAAAATATGACACTGGAAGTGGGATGACCTAATATGTCGATAACTCCGGTTCTTTCCCGAATAATTTCATTCCTGATTAAGGGTTTGAATTTCCAAAAAATCCAGGATTACTACTCACCTTCGGTATATAAGAAACCGTTGTGCAAAATTGTATGCTTCTAGATTTTGTGGTTTAGGCTGTGCGTGGTCTGTCTAGGAGGAGTGGTAGCCAAGTGGTACGGCCGAGGCTTACCAGTCGAAGGTCATAGGTTCGAACCCCGACAGGCGCTTTACTTTGTGTAAATTATTTCATCACCACTGCTGTGAAAGCGGTGAAGGAAAACATCGAGAGGAAACCGGCATGTCCTAGAACCAAAAATTTGAAAACATAGGACATCCAGCAACCCGCACTGGCCCTCCTGGATCCACCACGTGGTGGATGAAGTCCCAATCCTTCTCATAGAGAGGAGGTTTGTGTCCTAGTACTGGCAACATTATAGGCTGACTATGTTGTCTATGAGTGAATAAACGAATTCAAGGTATAAAAAAGAATGAATGTAGTAGATTCATCATCTGCCTAGCCTTTTCCCAACTATGTTGGGGTCGGCTTCCAGTCTAACCGGATGCAGCTGAATACCAGTATTTTACATGGAGCTACTGCCTATCTGACCTCCATAACCCAGTTACTGGGTAATATGATACCCCTTGGTAAGACTGGTTGTCAGATTTTCAGGCTCCTGACTACCCGTAACGACTGTCAAAGATCCACGAATGACAGCCGACACCAACGGCTTAACGTGCTTTCCGAGGCACGGAGGAGTCCCGGCATGTAAAGATGGTCACCCATCCACAGACCAACCGCGGCAAGCGTAACTTAACCTGATCGATCGACCTGTGCGGCTGTTATTATTTAGCCACGGGCCCCTCGAATGGAGTAGATTCAATACGTATACAAAAGAAAAGGACCACAAAGTTCCATAGAAGATAATGAAATAAACGTAGCAAAGTGAGACACACCAGAACACTACCAGACACATTCAATCCCTATCGAAAAACATAAGAAAAATATAAAAATATTCCTTTTCCTACGACAAATTGCGAAAAGCAAATTGAATGAAGGCAAATGGTTTGCGGTACCAGGGCGCCAGCCGCGGCAGGCGCTATACATATAGCCAATCTATTTTTACATCGGATTTAAATCAATTTATGCAAACCGTATTTCGCTCATACGATTTTCTGAAACATGTGTTTAATCGTGATATAAATAACCTAATCTTTTTCATATAGGGATTAGGGATAGCGGCGTAGTATATTCGAGTAGATGTGTGAAATTTTGGCTTTCGACGAATTGCTCTTTCTTTGGAGCAATCAATCTAAATAAATTTTTCCCAACTATTTTGGGACCAGCCGTGCGATTCTGTAACCATCTCACCGTGATAGCTTGGGTGAAGTGAGCGTGGAGTGAACTGTCATTCGCTAGGGACTAACACTATTAAGTGCTCACTTCACTTATGATTTCACGGCGAGATTTTTACAGAATCGCCCAGCAGTGTATTTTGTTCATGATTTACGAATTGTAGGTCGCGGTTCGAACACAAGCAGGCACTTTACTTTGCATAAATATGCTTGAAGGAAAACATTGTGTTCTAGAACCAAAAATGCGAAGACAAGTGACATCCGCCAACCCTCACTGGTCTCGCGTGGTGATCGGTCAGGTTAAGCTACGCTTGCCGCGGTTGGCCTGTGGATGGGTGACCAATCTTTACATACCGAGACCCCTCCGTGCCTCGGAAAGCACGTTAAGCCGTTGGTCCCGGCTGTCATTCATGGATCTTTGACAGTCGTTACGGGTAGTCAGAAGCCCGAAAGTCTGACAACCAGTCTTACCAAGGGGTATCGTATTACCCAGTAACTGGGTTATGGAGGTCAGATAGGCAGTAGCTCCATGTAAAATACTGGTATTCAGCTGCATCCGGTTAGACTGGAAGCCGACCCCAACATAGTTGGGAAAAGGCTAGGCAGATGATGATGTATATGTAGATAGATAGATATGTCTATAGGAATCTCTTTATCGATGACATACTTATATCATCTTAAAATGTAGGATCGTTGAGATTGTAAAAACATTATCATAATGACGCTGCACGATAATCAATGGAATAAAAAGTTGGCCCAACTTTTTATCGCACTGTTGTTCTCGAGTATACCTCGTTCATTATATGAGTAGCGGGGTATGTATGCTGTGTGTTTTAAGCAAACAGGCCTCGGGCTGGCCGCCCGCGTATTATACCGCGCTGGCTACTTTCATATTACTATTATATACTAGCCGTTACGAAACAGATATATACAACGTGTAACGTTAAATGCGCAAAACCTGAAAACAGTTTGATCAGAATAACGAGCAGAATTAATTGAACCACTTTTTCATATAGGTCACATTTTTCAAAAAATCTTCATTAAAAACGTTGCCGTGTCTATTTATTAATAGGTCAAGCAACCCAATGTCAGTGCGGCGCAGCGGCCCGGTGACGACTCCTCCCTCGATAAAGCGTCGTCGCAGACGCAAAAAACGGTTAGAATGGCCAGTAAAACTAAAACTGCACATAAAACCTTTACAATTTTTTTAATGACTTATTTTCTCTCTGAAATAGGCCAATTGAATTAAAAATCAGTAGGGGTGTCTGAGGTTTTGCGCATTTAACGTTACACGAAAATACCTAAATGCTTGGTTCCTACCAAGCATTTAGGCATTTTTCTACAGAGGTGAGTTTTCTACAGTGGTGGAGAGGAGAGGGGGGTTGAACAGATGAAACTGCCTCTTCCTGAACCTACCCCGTAGAATGAATTCCTTATCTAATATATTTACTCTGCATTGATTTTGCATGTTTGATTGGTCACTGCCATATTATACAGTATGTATCAGAAAGATGGTTCCATGGAGGAAGTAGTTCAGACTGATGGTCTGTACCACACACCCTTAAATATGAACATGCCTTTCTGATACATGCTGTATACAAGGTGTAACATAAATAACGCACAACCCCTTAAGGGGTCATTGCACTCATCGTTTTGAACAACTTTGACTATGAGAAATGAAATCGCGAAAAAAAAAATCAGCTGTTCCCTACATTTATGTTCGCATAACTCATCAAAATGTAGGGAACAGCTGATTCTTTTTTCCCGTTTTCAGGTTTTGGTCCCATAGTAAGAGTTGTTCAAAATGATAAGTACAATGACCCCTTATGAGGTTGTGCGTTAATTAAGTTACAGCTTGCACAGTCATATACTTCCATACTCTACCGCGTGCCAAGTTCCACTGGTCGAGTGTATTTATGAATAACATGGTAAAATTAACAGGCTGTGTGTTCGGTTCCCGGCTCGCGGTGGAGACAATTAAAATTACCAGTTACAATGACGTGACGAGCCATGCAACTACTAAGCCATATTTGATCGATATTGTGGATGTGGTATTTTATAAAGACCATGTCTGGATTCACGAGAGACGATATGTTGGAAAGCATCATCATCTGCCCAGCCTTTTTCCAAGTATGTTGGGGTCAGCTTCCAGTCTCACCAAATGCAGCTGAATACTAGTTTTTTTTCATGGAGTGACTGCCTGTCTGAACTCCACGACCCAGTTACTGAGTAATACGATACCCCTTTATAAGACAAATATCTACAAATGACAGCTGGGACCAACAGTTTAACGTGCTTTGCGAGTCACGGAGGGTCTCGAATGGAAGATCACCCTACCACGGCCCGACCTCGGCAAACGTAGCTTAAACTTCGATCGACCCGTGTGGCTGTTATTTCTTAGCCACAAGCCCCTCAGATGTTAAAAAGCATGGCTCAATATTGACAACGACCAATGTTACTGTACGGTAGAATTATACAGCGTGTAACGGAAGGGGGGTATCAACCCTGAAGGAGGTGAATGTGCTCATGAAACTCAACAACTTTCCCCAAAGAACATCGAGATTGGTAGAAATATGAAAAAAGTTTGGCCCTCCCATAGTAAATCAATCAGCTGGTAGTCAGTTTTGTAAGGGAGGGCCAAATTTTTTTTTCATATTTCGACCTATGTTCTTTGGGGAAAGTTGTTGAGTTTCATGAGCACATTCACCTCCTTCAGGGTTGATACCCCCCTTCCGTTTCACGCTGTATAAGTAATACAATAGGTAATTCTAGAAATATAAATATTCTATAGAGATGAATTTCTTGAAGACCGAGCCCCTTTTTAGCGGTTCCTAAGGTGATCGCAGGCCGGTGGAGGCCCTCATACAATGTGTCCAGTCATGAACTAGCGATATTCTAGGTACTTATACGAGTATAGCAACTATTCTGGTGGATTAATTCACTATAAATGAGGAGCGTCGGAACGAAAACCGATATATCGAATTTACCATATTTTTCACAAATTAAAAAAAAGCTTGTAAGTTTTTTAATGTTACAAAAGTGGAAAATTATAGCATGTCAATTTGCAGTTAAAGTGACATCGATTGATGTGTGAAACTTGACGGAGGCAGACTTGACTTAATTTAGGGAGATACTTGGCGGACAAGTATGGATATATCGGTTTTTGACGCGATCATTTGGATATATCGGTTTTTGACGAAACCAAAATGGATATGTCGGTATTGAACTGAATTGAATTTGAACCGACCATTGTTGAATTGTGTAAAACTTAATAAGAATTATCGGTTTTTAATCCAACAACAAGAACATGTTGAATTTAAAAATTTATTTGCCGGTTTTGATTTGACCACAGTATTTTGATATTTTTTTTAAGATGGGTGTAACTGTTTTTTAATTGATTTCTTTCCTGAAGGGTGTATAATTAAACATATTGTAACAGAAAAAAAAAAATAATGTCTTAATTAAGACATCGGTTTTTGTTTCGACGCTCCTCAAATATAACTGAACACACACACACACACACACACAGATAATTTCTATTTTAGGGTCCTGAAAATACTACTAAATACCCAACTGCGACCAATTTGTATGTAGCGCTCGCCGGCCGTTACCATGGCACCGCTCGCTTCAATCGCTCGGCTCGCGCGTGGTTGATCACAGATCCAACCTAACTTACCCCATTTGATCGGAGTCGGCTTAGTTACTGCGACAAAGTTTGAGAAATGACCAGAAAGGACATTGTCCAAAATAGCCCTGTGCAACACAAGTATAGGACATACACGATTATTAACTATTTTATATATTAGTTGCAAATACTTCTGTTTGTAACACGGACTAGCTGCATGCCAAAATTAACATTATAAAGTATTCTACGTGACAAATAACATTAATCGCCGCCATCTTTGCCAAACGTCATGCCGTGCCGAAAAAGGTTAAGGAACTAATATCTATCTCATTATCCAGGTAGGTACTATAAATAGCTAAATGTATTATATTGTTTTTCAGTTCCTTAAAAATCACTCGGAGCTATGAAAAACTATACCTTATGGTTCGATTATAACCTCAAAATCTGATACTTTTTTTTAAAATATATCTATTCTGCAGCCAGTCCGCTATAAAAATAAGATCTTATAGGAGTTTACTAATGATCGACAATAGAACAAATAATTTTATTACGCTCTTGGTTCCAGGGCGAACATTGTATGGGCGCAGAGCAATGTACTTTATACAACGTGTAACGTTAAATGCGCAAAGCCTGAAAATAGTTTGATCAGAATAACGAGCAGAATTAATTGAACTACTTTTTAATACAGGTCACATTTTTCAAAAAATCTTCATTAAAAACGTTGCCGTGTCTATTTATTAATAGGTCAAGCAAGCCAATGTCAGCGCGGCGCAGCGGCCCGGTGACGACTTCTTCCTCGATAAAGCGTCGTCGCAGACGCAAGAAACGATCAGAATGGCCAGTAAAACTAAAACAACACACAAAACCTTTACAATTATTTTTAATGACTTATTTTCTCTCTGAAATAGGTCAATTGAATTAAAAATCAGTTGGGGTGTCTGAGGTTTTGCGCATTTAACGTTACACGTTGTAAAAAAGTTTGCATCATTAGAGGCGCAAACAGTTTTTAGATGTTCAGTTAAATGTTTCCCCATAAACTACATACTTACCACATCCATTCTCCGCTGAACTCTTTCGCTCCCACATCCAACTTTACTCACCGAACGAACTTTTTTGCATCGCGTGCTGTGTGACAGACAGACAGACGGACAGGGCAATTTATAATATGTCCCTATCGCCCGATCTTAGCACGCTACAACCCGCCGACATAACCTGACCTCCCGACCAATCAACCACGGAGAACGACAAGGGTCTATTTAAATTAGTTGAGAAGTTGCAACGATAGCTGTAACAAAGCTGATTTTAGCGATATACCTAGAAATTGTACAATTATTATTCACGGAAAGGGTTCGGGTATCGTTCGTGTTATTTTTTTGGGCGATAACATCGGCTGATTCACCGGTAAAACCTAGGTTTTGAGTTGAAATTGTAGCCGAGTTCAAAGGTGCAGCAGTGCTATTCTGTAAAAATCTCACCGTGAGAACTTAGGTGAACTGAGCGGGAAGTGAGCTCTGTCATTCAGTAATGCTAGGGATTAACACTATTAAGTGCTCACTTCACTTATGATTTCACGGTGAGATTTTTACAGAATCGACCGGCAGGTCGGATATTTTGTTTTCTGCAGTTTTTTGTAATTGCTGATTGCATTGGGATTTGTCGCTCTTTTATTTTAGACTAGTGTGTATTTCAATCTTTCATCTGACAGCAAGAGCCTTTAGAATACTTCTCTTATAATACTTTTGTTGTGCCCCCAGGTTTAGGTTCCCATTATGCCTGAATTCCCGAAAGGGATAGGCAGACGTGTACCTATTGTACATCCATATTTCGACAGTAATGTGTAAGTCTCATACGAGAATAGGAGGCGAGCGAACTCGAACTCGAGGCGAGAGGACTCGTAGGACTAGCTGCATCCCAAAATGAACGTTATAAAGTATTTTACGTAACTAACAACATTAATCGCCGCCATCTTTGCCAAACGTCATGTCGTGCCGAAAAAGATTAGTGATGCCTGCCTGCGATTATGAAATTTTACGTAGACGAAGTCGCGGTCAGACGCTAGTTTAATTTAAAAAAGTTTAATACATCATAAAAATCTTTCTGTTTGCCTGAAGAATTATGAAATATTGGACAGCTTCTCAGTGACAACTACCCACATAATTCAGAGGGGCTCCGGGCAAGAATTTTGTAGTTTTTAATAAATACCGGCGCGCAAGCACGGCCATTTTTCATTCTTCTCATTACTTGCAACCCTTTGCGTTTCCACCCCTGTACGGTTAGCAGAGAAGGTAGACAATAAATTAATATTAATGGTTTATTTTGTTTTTACTGTAATGTTAATTTTCCTTGAATGACTGAGCTGTTTCTTTGTTTATGTCAGATTTGGACAGGTTCTTTGGGATTTAGAAAACATCTTATTTCATGAGAGAATTCAGAGGACTGACATAAGAAAAAATAAACTTTATTCAGTTCGGAAAAAAACATATTAATTACAATATAAAAATGAATAGAAACTAGAAAGTACTTTTAAAAAATTATATAGGATCCTTAGGTGCTAGATTTTTACAAATACCCTGTATCCCGCACTAAAATTCCGTGTCGTGGGGTCGTCTCTTCTCAAGTAAGGCAACATTTAGGTACTTAGGTGAAGTAATTAATTTGAAAAATTAAAGAAAGGAAAAACTATAGTTAAAAACTTAAGTACAATATAATAAAAAGTTATCTAACTAAAATTAATATACTAAAATTAATAGACTTATTTTCTCTCTGAAATACTTAGGTCAATTGAATTAAATTATTAAGTTAGGGTGTCTGAGGTTTTGCGCATTTAACGTTACACGTTGTATAATATGCCAACTGCACAACAGTGGTTATAATTTGTCATTGACAGCGCTTTTATGTAGTAGCAGTAACGGCGATTTTTTTAGTGCAAGAAAAAAGTCATAGAACTTAATAATTCATTTAAAACCCACGTTAAACAAGATTTAAATACTTGTATTATTATTAATACTTGTATTATTATTACCAGTACCGAAAGTCAATCTGCTATATTGGGGTCAGCCTCCAGTCTAACCGGATGTAGATGAATACCAGTATTTTACCTAGAATGACTACCTAACTGACATCTACAACCCAGTTACTGGGTAGCACAATCCCCGTTGGTAAAACTAGTTATCAGACGTGGGTTTCCGACTCGGGTAACGACTATAAAAAATTTAACAATAACAGCCATTACCTACAAAATGCATAGATTATTATCATTAGAATAATACCGTTCTCCCTAAAAATATATTCCTCATCTAAAAACAACATTCCGCAATGTCCACAAGTTTCCCTGCGCACCGTACTAGGGTCGGGTCCCCACCGCGTTCGTCCCGCAGGCATTTTTCATTCCGACTTGATTAAACCCTCCCGTGCAGCGTTAATATATGAAACCTGTATATTGCAACTATTGTTTGTACTTACCATGACTACGTAGGTTTCATACTATAGTGATTAGTTAGTTTGGACTCGTATAGGGTTTATAGGAATACGCTATGTACGGTATACTTACTAGCTTTTAAAATAATTGGCTGCCGAGGTCTACATATTTTTTACAGATGTGTGTATTATAACTGAGTTTTATTTGAATGGGAAATATTTAAATTAATGAACCTCTAAAAACTTCTTCCCTTCCAAAGATGAAAACTTTTTTAATATTGAGCCTCTTATTAACTTTCTGGCTTTTTCTCGTAGTTTGTCTATCTCGTAGTTTGTGTAACCGGGCCAAACGGGTATGGTCAGGTTGGAACTATGATCAACTAGTTAGGTGCTAGGTCACCCCAACCAAATGGGTTAGTTTAGAACTGTACCAAGCGAAGCGAGCAATGCCGCGGCTGCGGCCGGCGAGCGCTACATACAAGTTGACCGCTTTCGTACTTTTAGGACCCCAAAATAGACAGTCGGCCCACCTGATAGTGTGAGATGAGAAGGCTATGGCTATCTATGTGTGTGGTGAAGTGGTTACTGCCATCTTTAGACTCCTGCCGTGCGATTCTGTAACCATCTCACCGTGAAAACTTGCGTGAAGTGAGCGTGGCGTGAGCTGTCATTAGGGATTAACACTATTGACACCGCTCACTTCAAGCTTACTTCACTTATGATTTCACGGTGAGATTTTTTCAGAATCGACCGGCTGCAACACCAAAGTGTCTAAACACACTATGCCGAAGTTACGTTACCGAAGTTCAGCACAATTACGCCTGCAATGCTATTTGAATTATTGACGACACACTATGCCGAAATTACGTCGCGTCATAGCGTACAGCCTAACTTCGGTCGGGCGTAAGTTCGGGTTTCGCACCTCGAAAGTAATAACACTCATCACTTTGTTTTGCGTCTGTCTGTCCAACTGTGTAGATAACACGACACGACGCCAAGACAGCGCTCGAGACACTTAATACACACACAAAGTTTGGGAACTGAATTTCTGCCGCGTAAGTTCGGCACTTATGGTGTGTCATATCAGCCGAATTGTCAGATCGTAAAATCAGCCGCTGAACTTCGGTCGCGTAACTTCGGCATAGTGTGTTTAGACACAAAGAGTGAGCTGTTGCGTTGCTTTCCTTAGAGACAATTTCGACTTGTCTTTAGTACCTATCTGTTATCATTCAAATCGAAAATGATACCGCGCTGTTCCTTGTTGGAAGAAATCAGTATACTCATAAATCTTTAATTATTTCAACATCATATTACAGGCACTTTTTAATAACATGCACAATCATAAATATCATCATCTGCCTAGCCTTTTCCCAACTATGTTAGGGTCGGCTTCCAGTCTAACCGGATGCAGCTGAATACCAGTATTTTACATGGAGCGACTGCCTATCTGACCTCCACAACCCAGTTACTGGGTGATACGACACCCCTAGGTAAGACTGGTCGTCAGACTTTCGGGCTTCTGACTACCCGTAACGACTGTCAAAGATCTACGAATGACAGCCGGGACCAACGGCTTAACGTGCTTTCCGAGGCACGGAGGGGTCTCGGTATGTAAAGATGGTCACCCATCCACAGACCAACCGCGGCTAGCGTAGCTTAACCTGATCGATCGACCTGTGCGGCTGTTATTATTTAGCCACGGGCCCCTCTGCACAATCTTAAATAGATATTAAAAAACTTTTTAAAAACAAGCTTTTATTTAAATGCGCTGCAAAGAATAAATTCAAACTCATTCTTTTTTTAAGTACTCGTCTTCACTTAGTTTGAAAGTTTTAAAAATTAAAATCAATCAGATCAAGTTATTGTTTATCTACAGAGGTAAATCTCGCGGCAAGCTTTTTTATCATATAAATTGTGTAATGAAGTTATAAGTTGATAGTAAAAAGTTTAAAGGAAAAGTTTATTTTATTCTTTTTAGAAAATTTTAATAAAATTTTGTTTTTAAAAAAGTTTTTTACTTTGGATTTATTTTTTACTTTTTTAGAGTTATTCTCAGCAAACCATTTCATTTGATACCCATATTGTAGGTATGCATTAAAAAAATATAGTCCGCTATCTTAGGTGTTCCGCCATGTTGGATTTAGAATGACGTGACACAGCTAACCATGCATTGTCATCCAAACTAAACGTGTATACAAAATTTCCCAAAATTGAGTTGCAGGATTCCACCCGAACAAACATAGTTACATAAATACATTGCAAGTTAAATAAAAGCTTGTAAAAAGCGTCTGAGATAGCAGGGTCCACAGTTACAGATCACTTGGCTCCCTTAACTAAGGTGGTAATTGTTATTTAATATAGGTATGGTTACTCTCTTCTACAATATGAGTAACTATAATATTTGTAGTGGGGTTAACGAACTCCCTTATCCAGCATAAAAAATAATTTAATACTATAATAAAAAACATAGAAAGGAAATAAAATAAATATTTAGTAATAAGGAAAATCATAAAAGTGCTCTTCCTCTCTCCTACGTATTTAAAATTTTGCTGTGCCCGACAGGGTCCATAATTTTTTCTTTTTATGAATTCTCACTACTATGTCTTCATTATCAATTGCAAAAAAAAATAATTGAATTGAATTGAATCGGTGCTGCAGTAGCTACAGTATCTACATATTGACCAAGAACATTGGCACTAAGTACGTAATTCATTCTTAAATTCTCATAGGTACTTACTTACTTATTTTCAGATTTTACAAATAAATATTTCAAACCCATTTATCTTCAGGTAAATTCCAACATATCTGAATGAAAAACCGTCAATTTGATACAATCCGTGGGTTTTCTCTTAAGTAACGATTTCCTAAACAAATAATTGAGAACATTTATGAGAACCTCTTGGTATGTGGCGTTGGAATTACACAGAAAATAGCATTTATATGTCAAAACACGACATAAATGTGTCGGCAAGACAACGTTATAATAGCAGAAACATGGTGTCTTGCCATCGTAGATTAGTTGGTTGGAGTAAATAATATCTGTGATATAAATAATGTCGTGCACGAAGGTGGCATTCTTTTGCTTAGAGATAATATATAAATTGAAAGAGGTGTAGGTGTTTCAGCGTTTGTCGATGGAAACATTACAAACCTTGAAGCAGCTGTATACAACGTTACACGTTGTAGATTTCGTTGTCGATTGTTTTGACTCCGAGCAGAAAACGGTTTTAGGTAGTCTGCTGGCACATATGCGTCTAGGACGCGAATGCAAATTAAAATCCCCTATCACAACAATTTCCTTATATCTAGCGCACAGTTTTTCTATTATACTAAACAAAATCATGTAGTCGTTCTCTGAACTACCGGGCGGAATATAAATTACCGAACACAAAAACAAAAATCTGTTATTTAAGTGTACTGTCGCACAAACCATTTCAAAAACGCAGCGGTTTATCGAAACGTCCGTAATATGTACTTGTCGCAGGTCGAACCGGTGTGTGGCCACTAAAAACGCGCCTCCCTGTTTTCGACCATCCGCTCGATCACAACGCAGTATTTGATACCCAGGTGGGATAATTTCGAGATCTTCAATGGAATCATTGCAACCCGATTCCGTGATTGCATATACGTCGAAATTCAAAGAGTCAATGCTATTTCTGAACTCGTCCAGCTTTGTCCGAAGACCACGTACGTTTTGATAGTATATATCAATACTATTCATTTGGCGTTCTTTTTGTTGACTTGCGAAACCAAATCCACTCATTAAATTCTGCGTTCATCGGCCAGATCTCCGCTTGATTTAATTTACCAAAACAGTGTTCAGATACTCCAATGATAAACGACGAGTAATCTCGCTCCGTTTTATGCTTGATTTTATCTACCTTAATAACTGAATCAGGGCCACATATACTTTTCATATGATCAGTTACGGCTTCCAGAGTGGTGTCCGGATGCAATCGCCATACGTGCAGGTGTTTTTTCCGTTCGGTAGCTTGGATGACCTTCAACTCCATATTTGTACCTACTTTCACATCTTTAGGTTGTCTGTTAGATTTTTTATTACGTACAGGCGTCCACCCCGATTCGTTTTCTTCAATCTCTGGCTTCTTTACTTCATCTACCGCTAGTATGTTAGTAGTAATGCCCGTAGTGCTTTCCGCTAATACCGCAGACTTCGTGGCCCCACCATTGTTTACCTTTTTGGCGTAGGTATTCTTAGAAGAGCTTTTTGGTAGACCAGCAACTTTTGCAATAGTAGATGCAGAACTAGAAGTAGAAGCAGGGTTGTCAGGTACGTCAAGTGTGAAGGTGTTTCTGGTTGGCCTATCCTGAGACAGCTTTGCGTCCACTTTTTCTTCGAGTACCTTCATGATCTGGACTACGTTGTCCAATTCTGTTTTAGTTTGTGAAAACTGATTCAACAATAGTGTTATCGCATTTGCCTGACTGTCCATGCGAGCTATCATATCTGACCTAAACTCTCTTAGTTCCTCGAGTAATATAGAATCATTATCCATGATTGTAGGTGATGAATTAGCCTGGCTGCCACGCTGAATGTTCACGTTATTCATTGGTGTATTAGTGGTGCTGATCTTAAAGTCCGGTGTATTTATTCGGACTGGAGTTTCACTGTTCCCTATTTTAGGTTTTGAAGAAATACATTCTGGGCACACCCAGTTCTTCTTAAATGACATCGTATACGACTTAAATGCGTTTATATTAATGTCCAAACACGCTAAGTCATACTTTTTTTTGCATTTGCTATTGGAGCACACCATACAATTATTGGATTCTGTTATTGCTGAACCACAACCACCGCAATGATTTGGCATTGTTATTGGCTTAATGATTTCCAAGAAACCCAAAATTCAAATTTCAAATCTAGGTAACTGCCCCGCTCTTACTTCGCGGCACAGACGGCGACAGAGATGAATTATTTGTTTTTCACAGCCCGTCTCTTTCCCCCGAGGTGAGGAGGGGCTTACCTCGGCGTCTCCGGTACGTGCGATGTCGCGCTCGCGAAAAATAATCACTAAATCCGTTCACACCACTTTAGTACTTTTTTCACTTATTGTCAATACACATCAAGAGTCTATATTGCATACATTATTTCACCAAAAATTACGCAAAAAAAAATTAAATTAACAAACAACACAAAACACGTCCGCACTGACCGACGTTTCGCATTATACTATACATTTAAAAATGGTAACATGTTGGACACCGAGCGACACTAAGTACATATCCGCAATCATATGCGCACAGCACAGGTCACAGCCGGTCGGCCGGCGGCGCGTGTTAAGTGGTAACCAACTTTTTGTACGGACAATCGGTTTTGGTAACAGGCTGATAGCTTCGTGATTTTTCATGATACAGTTTTGTAATTTTGTACGTAGATTCTTTACATAAAAATACTAGACACGTTTTTCGGGTTTGCCATATACTAAAAATAATTTTATATATAGAATATAATAATTCATCATGCCTTCTTCCAAAAGGCAAAAATTACAGAATGCCACCTGCTACGAACCTTACATACTCCTTTTGCTTCGTTTACGTTCATAAGGACTACGCCACTGACCTTTCGGAAGAACATCACCATTTGTCGTAATAACTTCGGTAAAAGGTAAAAGGTCAAAATGAGTATTTTAGAGCAGGTAGAGATAATCTTCGAGAAAGCAAAAGATAAAACCTTTTGCTCTTTTCAATCGTCACGGGTTGTTTCAGTTCGCCAAAATCACTATTAAGAGAAAACTTGAAAGTTTCTGCAGAAAAAAGAAGGTGTGTGCTCATGACCACATGATTAAAGTGCAAACTTACGACTGGAGCCGAGTTTAAGCGATTCAATGCCGAGTATACGCGATTCCGCGTCACCGACCGACTGGGGCCAAGTATTACCAATTCAGCGTCACCGACCGGCTCGAGCCGGGTATACCCGATTCAGTGTCACCGACCTATTGGAGCTTCGGAGCCGAGTGTAACCGATACAGCGTCACCGAGTGACTGAAGCCGAGTACACCCGATTCAGTGTCTCCGACCCGAGCGTGACGGTTTAGTTTCGTTCACTGTTCAGAAAGACTGCAAAGTGAACCCACAGATAAATCTGATAAAATAATTCAGATGTAGAACCCAAAGCATCAACGCTTCAAGAAAAACACTGGTAATGCTATAAAGATTCTTATATTTCGATAAAATGTGAATGTTCTTCGCAGTCTTAAAGTTCAGAAGGCCGTCTGTGACATCAGTTCATCGTAAAACGAGGTACTTACTGTGAGTTACGTCACAAACAAACGACAAGCGAGGTCTGAATCATCGCATGCAGACGGACATTCTTCAAAATGCCGGTTTTCCACGAAAATACGTTTCAGTTGGCCTTCCATACTTCATTACAAGTACTAAGAATTGAACCTGTTAATAATATTCTACGTATTCTTTTAGCACAACCAGCACCCTTATTTCTCACACTATTAATCACCATCTGAATAATTTTGAAGGATATTGCTAATCCATTGCTTCATATGTTCGAGAAATTTGTCTGCTCAACAATGTAAATAACGCAATGAATGTTGTTGAACTGTCAAAATCCACTCCGACTGTTAGTGTCTTACGCAATTACCTCGCTGACCTGTTTTATTGACACATCAACACAATGCATCGACACGGCAAAAGTAGGGTAGGACGCCCAAAGCCTAGGTGGGACGCCGATCTTAACAGGGTGGCTGGTCGCTGCTGGATGAGAGTAGCCAAGGAACAAGCCAAATGGCGTGCAATTGGAATTATGTAGCCTCAAAAATTGGCAATGTCAAAAGATTTTTTTTAATCCGACTGGCAGCTCCAGAGAAAGGGGGTGACTACCGAGATGACGACTAATAGAGATGTATGTAAGAAAAAAAACATGAAACAGGAGAATGGTGATGACGATGGTAGCTCCAGAGATAAGCGCGTTTAAACAAACAAAAAATGGTGATGACGATGGTCGCTCCAGAGATAAGCGCGTTCAAACAAATAAAAAATGGTGATGACGATGGTAGCTCCAGAGATAAGCGCGTTTAACACGTTCATTGCCACGTCACGCGACGTCGCGCGAAGCGGCCTATTACGCTGTGGCTGTTCACGCGACGTCGCGTGATGGTGCCTTACAATTGTATATGAGCCACAAAATAGCGGCCGCAGCGTATTGGATTCTGGTATTTGTTTTGGCCACTAGGGAAGGAAATTAGTTAGCTATCTATTTGTGAGCGTGGCCTGCGGTCAGCCATCTTGAATTTTATGTTTCGCGTGCAGCTAGCCGCGCACTAGTTTGCTCTGTGCAGCCACGTGGGCCAGGAGTGTTTTTGTTATTTCTCGGCTGTTTTCGTTTTGTTTACATCAAAACTTTGTATTTATAATGAGTAATAATCCGACAATTTTTTTTACTAATAAAAGCCTATTTTGCCATGTAAATACAAATCACGCGGATTCGCGTTACCGGCCATGTGGGCAATATATATATAATAAATGCGTCCCGTATGGCCGATCACACGTCTTCGCGTGATAAAAATATACACATATATTTATGAACTTATATATTATATAATGGTAGATTCCTTATATAAAAGCATTACTGGCACAATAAAATCCACATCCAACGATTTTTTTTAATTTGGCCATCTATGTAAGTTCAGCATTTTGGCTTGGCAATGAACGTGTTAAACAAACAAAAAAGGGTGATGACGATGGTCGCTCCAGAGATAAGCGCGTTCAAACAAACAAAAGATGGTGATGACGATGGTAGCTCCAGAGATAAGCGCGTTTAAATAAACAAAAAATGGTGATGGCGATGGTCGCTCCAGAGATAAGCGCGTTCAAACAAATAAAAAATGGTGATGACGATGGTAGCTCCAGAGATAAGCGCGTTTAAACAAACAAAAAATGGTGATGACGATGATCGCTCCAGAGATAAGCGCGTTCAAACAAACAAAAAATGGTGATGGCGATGGTAGCTCCAGTGATAAGCGCGTTCAAACAAACATAAAATAAAACTCTTCAGCTGTGTTATTAGTATAGATGGAAGAGAATTCGAATGAAATTATCTACCAGCTAGCTACGTTAACCGGAACTTACCCGGAGGTGAAACAAAACAAAGATAAACAAGAAAACAGCATAAAAGAAAATATCATAAAGGAAACGTTAATTACAAAATACTTTTAAGCAACAAACAACGTTTTTACAGCCACTAAACACACGGAGAGTTATAATCTTCCATCTTTTTCCCTAATAATATTTTTATTCCACATAAGGTCCAAGGTACCAATGGCGTCAGATTTGGTACCTTTAAGTACAAACTGGCGGGTGTGAATTGGTCTCTTAAAATACAAGATATGACATTGCCAAAGATTCTCGTGGTATACTCGAGTGACGAAATGTTTTAGGAATGAGATGAATAATGGATGACGATTTTTATTCAAATTCTTTTTTTTGGAAGAATTAAACTGATTGAATAGTTCTTATATAGGTACGTGGAATAGTTGAATAAACGTTTACGTACAGATATTACATATACCGATACCGATAAGCGAGACCCCTCCATGCCTCGAAAACGCTACGGCATTGATCCCGACTGTCATTCGTAGATCTTTGACAGTCGTTATGGGCAGTCAACAGAAGCCCAAAAACTCTGACAACCAGTCTTACCAAGGGGTATCGTGTTACCCAGTAACGTTGGGGAGGTCCGATAGGCAGTCGCTCCATGTCAAATTAGGTAGTCAGCTGCATCCGGTTAGACTGGAAGCCGATCCCAACATAATTGGGAAAAGGCTAGGCCGAAGAGTTGAATAAACGTTTCTAGTTTATGATATGGTGGGTCCAAATAAAAATTACCTACTTGAAATTCATCTAGATAATGTCGGCGTTTGGTAAAAGGGGCGAAAGAAAACTAGAACATTTTAATAAAACTATGGTCTCCTGTAGCGGTGTTTATTTCTCCTATTTCATTAAGAAATCGTCTATTTGTAAATAAATCAAAAAGGAACACTCAGTAAAAAACGTTGCATTCATTCATTCATTAATTTATTCATATATAACAATTTGCATTGTGTTTGAATTTTGTTGTACATTAATTAATTAAAAGTTGCAAACCATTTAATTAGATATCAATCACTTAAATAAAACAAATCAAAACTAATACAAAATTACTCGCACAAACAAAACCTCAAAGTCAATAATTTAAAATTATGCATGGTGTAATGCGTTTTCCATGCGACTGTACAGTATACCACGTAAAGCCGGTACAGTGAGCACATAAAATTATTTATGAACTTACCTGCCGTTTAACGAGCGGGCCCTAAAGTGAAAAGTATTCTTTATGGGCAGTTTACGACTAACTCCCGGTTACGGTCCGGATCCGAGACTCATTCGCACACGGTTTTAGAATTAAGGAAAGCTAATGCTGGTTTTAAGATTTTTTCTAACGGTTTTTTCATTTTTTCTCTCAAACATGACCTTCTTCTTTTACGTGTCGCTGGCACGACTGCATTTTACAGATCTTGTTGGCCAAAAACTTCGCCTTGGCGTCGTTGGAGGCAGCGCAGAGGTCACTTTAACTGCATGTTTTGGGACAAAGAGAGGTGCAAAAAAGGAGCCTCCCCGAGCGACGTCACAAATCGGTACCCAATGCCCTAAACGTCCGGCGCTCCCTGGACACAGCGTCTAGGTGATTAATCCTTTCACTACGTTGGCACGACGGCACCGGTCTTTCTCAACATAAGCTGCAAGGGATCATATTCTTCGTTGTATCGATGATTCTATTTAAACACGTTTTGAATAAGCTGCGACCAGAATTCTGCCACTTGGACAGCGTTATCATTGGCCTCGCAAAGGTCTTCCATGCTGCAGGTGTTACTGCACAGAGAGCACGACAAGAGGCATCGTTTGCGATGGGGCTCCACAGTCGCACTGTATCCCATCAGAGTACCCCCACCTGACGAAGTTGTACCTTGCAAAAAAAACAGCTGTTCCCTACATTTATGTACGCATAACTCATCAAAATGTATGGAACAGCTGATTTTTTTTTTCGCGATTTTAGTTTTGGTCCCATAGTAAAAGTTGTTCATAATGATGAGTACTATGACCCCTTATGAGGTTGTGCGTTATTTAAGTTACAGCTTGTATAACTAATGCAGTAGGTACCGGTTCATATCAAGCTAGGAATTTTCCTATTAGCTTTTGGGGTTTTCATTGAATGTCACGCCGCACTGTAACTAGGTAGTTTAGCAACATCATCATCTGCCTAGCCTTTTCCCAACTATGTTGGGGTGGGCTTCCAGTCTAACCGGATGCAGCTGAATACCAGTATTTTACATGGAGCGACTGCCTATCTGACCTCCACAACCCAGTTACTGGGTAATACGATACCCCTAGGTAAGACTGGTTGTCAGACTCGGGCTTCTGATTACCCGTAACGACTGTCAAAGATCCACGAATGACAGCTGGGACCAACGGCTTAACGTGCTTTCCGAGGCACGGAGGGGTCTCGGTATGTAAAGATGGTCACCCATCCACAGACCAACCGCTGCAAGCGTAGCTTAACCTGATCGATCGAACTGTGCGGCTGTTATTATTTAGCCACGGGCCCCTCAAGTTAGTTTTAGCAGCATAATCAGCCTATAATGTTCCCATTATCGGGACACAAGACATCCAGGGTCCAGTGCGGATTTGTAGATGTCAAATGTCTTCAAATTTTTGGTTCTAGTTCATGCTGGTTTCCTCACGATGTTTTCCTTCACCGTTTTGAGAGCAGTCTTAATGAAATTATTTACACAAAGTAGAGCGCCTGCCTGGGTTCAAACCCACGACCCACAACTTGTAAGTCGGGGCCGTTACCACTAGGTCACCACTGCACACTGCTCTCTAGGTAGGTAGTTTGTTTCATGATAAGATAATATCGTAAGTTTGTCAAAACGCTAACTACCTACTTACCGAAAACTAGACGAAACACGAAAGTTTGAACGCCAAACATGATAATTTCTTCCAAGCAATTCTTAATTTATAAACCATAAGCTGTAAGTTATGGTTTATAAAATAAGAATTGCTTGGAAGAAATTATCATGTTTGGCGTTCAAACTTGCCTACAAGTCATTGCCTCTAGCCACCAAATCACAGCTGTTAACAGCTGAATAGCTGTAGGCAGCTAGACGGCTGTACAGCGTGCAGTACTGTCTGGGCGCTGAGAATGCGACAGGACTCCCGCACCGATATAGACAGTCCTTACAAGGTATTCAGTAGTCTCAGGTATTTAGACAGACTGAAAATGTCGCAAGAATTTTCCTCGCAGGATGTAATTATAACTAAGGGGTCTGGTTCATAATATCGATATTCGATACTCACTACATCGACGGTCGCTTTATCGAAAACGTTCCATCGACGGGTTAATTAATCGACAGTACCCCAAATCGATAGTACGCTATATTGACAGTACACTAAATCGACGGTACGCTACATTGACAGTACACCAAATCGACAGTACGCTATATCGACAGTACACTTAATCGACGGTACGCTACATCGACAGTACACCAAATCGATAGTACGCTATATCGACAGTACACTTAATCGACGGTACGCTACATCGACAGTACACTCTAAATCGATAGTACGCTGTATCGACAGTATACCATATAGATAATACGTTGTATCGACAGTACACCATATCGATGGTACGCCTCCAAAGAAACCTCCAATATATATATAATATAGTAAATATACTCGTATAATGTACTGTCGACATTATGAACCACAGCCGAAGTAAAGGGGTTTGAAGATTAGCAGACCAACTAAGAATTGACGCGCGCGCCCGTGCCGTTGTACGGTGGCGGAGCCGCGCCGTGGCAATGGGGACGGGCCCGAAGTCAGTCTATTTACTATTATTTTTTGTAATAGCTCTTTTGTCTCATAAGTAAGTTCGTAACTAACTTAGCCAGATTGCCCTATTCAAACAGCTATCTAGGTTGGAGAGAGCACAGTTTTAATGTTACCTCACACACAATCACAGCATTAGTATTTTTTTTGCAAATTGTTGTGAAATCTCGGCTGTACCGGTGTAACTACTGGGCACACAAGACCGATACGGTATGACGTATGAAGCGATGCGTTAGGTATGAAACGTTCCCTGCGTTATGGTGCATCCTTAGAAGTTTAGCAATAAGTTTTTTGAACCTAATGTAGGCTATGGTTTTTTGATTGGCGATAGTCATCATTTCAGCCGAAAGACGTCCACTGCTAGACATAGGCCTCCCCCAAGCACCTTCACTTCGACCGGTTCTGTGCTTCTCGCATCCAACGGATTCCTAAGGCCTTCACAAGATCGTCGGTCCACCTTGTGGAAGGCCTTCCAACTCTACGTCTTCCGGTACGCGGTCGCCAATCCAGAACCTTTCGGCCCCATCGGCCATCTGTTCTGCGAGCAATGTGCTCTGCCCACTGCCACTTAAGTTTGGCAATTCTTCGGGACATGTCGGTTACCTTGGTTCTCCTGCAAATCTCTTCATTTTTTATTCGATCACGCAGGGAAACTCCAAGCATAGCCCTCTCCATTGTCCTTTGGGTGACTTTTACCCTTCTAATAAGGCCCATCGTGAGCGACCACGTTTCAGTGCCATAGGTCATCACTGGCAACACGCACTGGTAGAAGATATTGCGTAGCTTCCCGAACGCTGCCCAGTCGGATACGAAGATTGACCTCTTCCTCGAAGTTGGACCTACCCAACTTTCAAGTTTGTCCTGCGTAAACTTACTCGTTCACGACTTCGATTGGCGATAGTGATTTGTGTAAGACAGCCCATCTATTCTGTACAAATCTCACCGTGAAAACACCACGTAAAACAAACCCATGGTTACTGAATTAAGAATTTAAAAGTTGAAAACTTGCCAAAAAAAAATAGCATTACTTAAGGTGACAACTTCAATTTAGCATGCTAAATTCAAATGATTATATTTTTCTTTTTTCTTTAATTTTCATCTTTAAGTTTTTGTTAAAATGGAGTGTGGCCAGTTCTCAACTTCAAATTCCCAGCAGAAACTGGGTGTGACTCTTAACAAGTTGGGTTTAGATATTTCATTGAATTTCTGTTTTCGTAAAGCTAAATGTCGACTAACCCAAACTCAGTTGAAAGTGATATTGTAAACCACATTTCTGTGAAAGAACCATGACAAAATTCAAAAAGAACAATGTCCATCTGTCATACACCGTTAGGCCCAGAATTACATATTACTTACATATTTGTATTAGTGAGATAAATGTCTACTAAAAAAAAAAATCTAAAGAAAAGTCCGCCACGTTACTAGTATCACCGAAAATATATAAAAAAAAAAAAAGTAGAGTACTTACTCTTACAATAAATAAAAAAAATAACAATTTAATAAATAGATATTCTAATAAATAATAACAAATAATAACGATTATTGGAGTACTTTTAATAACTGTTAAAAATGTATTGTTTTAAATTTAATTGATTACACGACTTAATTAAATTTTATTATGCTGTCCGCGCGTGGGCCAAAAATGGGCATTGTTCCTTGCGGTGCGTGTATTGGCGTAAACGGCCTAGCTTGAGGTCGTGACTCGTGACTTTGATTCCAACCCTGTTGCATTATGGAAAGGACAACAAAAACTTCAATTGCAAGCGTAGTTACCTGCACAACCCACATTGCCAGTTTTTCTCTATTCAAAAATCCATTTTTGTGCCACCGCTCGCACCCATTCAGTGTCAAATTCCCGTACCTTGACACAATGCATGGATGGGACAGGAAACCTACCTATTCAAAATCTAAAGCCGATATCAGACGCTCTTTTGAGTGATAGTTCATTTTTGTTTCATTCCACGTTCAAACGACGCCGGCAAAATTAAATAGGATTTAACGTTATTTGTTAATTTCATTTAATTATTCGACCGTTCGATAGGAGAGTGAAAGATGTCGAAAGCCGAAATCCCACCTTGTTGGCAGTTGTTGGATCGGTTCGTTCAGTAATTAATACATTTTATACTACACCTGCTTGGAAAGTACCTTGATACTTTATCAAATTTACGGTAGAAAGTACGTCATTGCATATCGAACAAATATGCGGGGAGAAAACGCATCTGAGCGGGAGAGAAAAGTGTACGAAAATCCATTTCTTACGTGGTTTTTCTTTTTTAATTTTGGGTAAGACTATGCGCCGGTAACCTAAATATCAAAAGCCAAAAAGTTTTTAAAGTGAGTTTTTATCTCCAAGTTCGCAAAATGACACTGGCCACTAGCTG
This sequence comes from Eremobia ochroleuca, assembly GCA_949629135.1. Lineage (NCBI taxonomy): Eukaryota > Metazoa > Arthropoda > Insecta > Lepidoptera > Noctuidae > Eremobia > Eremobia ochroleuca. The sequence goes on from OX451408.1 coordinate 12,820,077, forward strand.
TGTGTTGGATGGTGTCGGGCTGGCAGTGCGACCCTGCGGCGGCAGGATAAACAATTTGAAAAAAGAACATGTGAAAATTGCAGACGCCATTGGCGCCATTTCCAATTTGTGTGTTGTTTGAGGATTCAGTTTTCGTAGAAAGTAAAATAAATATTTCGTTTTTTATTTTCCTCGTAGGTGTAGTATAAAGCACTATGTATTACTCGAGAGAAAGTGCGGTTCCCGATCTCGGGTGTTTTAAAGCCCTCGCTTACGGCTCGGGCTTCAAACGACACCCTCGACGGTAATCGGTCACTTTCTCCTCTCGGTGAACAATGTACTATTTCACTATTGATTCATTTGGGAGCAGTGGTCGCCCAGTTGTAGTGGCCGCGACATGCGAGTTCTAGGTTCCCCTGACAGGCGCCTCACTTTGTGTAAATTTTTTCATCACCGCTGCTCTCAAAACATCGTGAGGAAACCGGCATGTCCTAGACCCAAAGTTCCGAAGACATGTGACATCTACCAACCCGCATTGGGCCCGCGTGGTGGATTACGGCCCACTCCCTCTCAGAGAGTAGGCCTCTTTGCCAGCAGTGGGAAAATTACAGGCTGATTATGATTAATTTTGAGTTAAGTCGACTTCTAGTGAAAGTTGCCGAATGAGAGGCAAACATTAACAAAAAGTGAAGCGTCTGATTTCAACTGATTTAAGTAACAATAATTGCAACAGCGCACCTCAACTCACCGTACGTAGTAAAATCTCAACCTGTCAAGCGTAGATGCTGCAGCCCTGCACGCTCGCTACAAAAAGCCGCACTTCACTTCAAACGCGCCACGCCGCCGCCGCTTAGGCTACGGACACGAAGTCAGCGGGCGCGGGGCGGCGGCAGCGGCGGCGCGGAAGCGGCACGTTTCAATGCATAGATTTATATGGAACTGGCGTCGAAGGCAGCGGCGCGGGGAGCGGCGTAAGAGCGATGCGCACCAGTCTAGCGGTGCCCGCGCGTCTGCATTAACGTAGTGTTCTGAATTTTTTTTTTTTGCTTTTTAACCTTTTGACCGCCACGGACGGCTATAGCCGACAAACGAAAACGTGCCAAACACGCCACCGACGTCTACAGCCGTCAAGAAAACGACATTTTTAAGTACAAAATAAATAATATGATGAATCAAAATCATGTAATTCAGTGAGGGTAGTCACTAGTAAAAACAAACTTAAAAAATACATAAAAATTAATAAATACATTGTTAAAACGCAAAAAATGGTAAAAAGACAAAAGTTCTTTATAAAAAATGTTAAACTTAACAGGGAAAGGTTAAATTTACTTAAACAGTTAGATATGTATTCCTTTAATTTGGAGCAAAGTACTAGGAAATACGACATTGACACACAGGACTTGCAATCTCAACTGGACCATCTACAGGAGAAACTAAGATCAATGACTAACAAATATAATACCTCTGAAGATCTAATGAGGGAATATGTGTTGGCAATGAATGAGCTGGTGAACTCACAAACTAACAGCTGTGAGCGCTGTCAAATACCATCCCATGTGCCTACACCGGACCATTCATTGTCAACATGCAATACCACATTACCGGATCCTTGTGTTGATTTGCCAATTCCTTCTGTTAATAGCTCCTTTATACCGTGTAAACAAATTGTAAACAATGATATTGTACTATTTTGTGATGAGATTGGAAAGGACTTAGGTCACTTGTTGAAAGATGAATATCCGGGACACTCTGTAATAAATTACTGCATGCCTGGTTGTTCTTTATTTGATATTATGAAAGAAATTATTAAATGTAACTTTAAGCAGGAAACAACTTTATTAATTTTTATGGGAAATAGAGGAAATTTAAATAAAGGAGAATTGCTCCAATATCATAGAACCTTGTGCAACCTTAGTTTAAGAAAAATTGTGTTGTTTACATTCCCTTACAGTAACAGTTTGCCACAGGAAGAAAATAGATTAAGATATGATATAAACATGACATTGCATAATTTAACTTATAATGATAAGTTAATAGATTTAATTGACACTAACTATTATATTGATAGTAATTTATATTTGACAAAAGATAGATACAATTGTGTTATGTACTATCTTTCTACCTATCTCAAAAGACAGATAGCTATGTCGCTATCATATTTTTTTTCTATTTCAGCCAAAAATTTGGCTAAACAAATTGCTCCTTTTGAGCAATGCAAAAACATTTTAAACTGTTCTGTCAATAATTTGCTCAAAATTAATGACATTAATCATCATTTAAATTAGAAATTAGGACAATAGAGGCAACCTCTAGCAAAAATGTAACTAAGGCAATAAATAACTCAAATGAAAGTGTAAAAAAATTAAACAGTATCAATCTGGTGCATCAAAACATTCAAGGATTTTTAAATAAAGACTTAGAAGTAGAATTATTCCTGAATTGTAACAATGTAGATATTCTTTGTATGACAGAACATTGGCTTAAAAGCCACCAGTTCATGTACAATTTTAGTAATCACCAGGTTGGTAGTTCATTCAGCAGAGTAAATGCTATACATGGTGGCTCATTAATTTTAGTACATAACCAGCTTAAATTTAAGGACCGAAAGGACATTGTGAGCCTCTCTGTTGAGCGGACAATTGAAATAGCCTGTATAGAATTGGAGCAGTTCATTATATTAAGTGTATACAGACCTCCTTCAGGATTGTATGATTGTTTTGAAAAGGTTATGGATGAAGTGTTGCACAAAATCTGTAATACAAACAAGTCCATCATCACTTGCGGTGATTTCAATGTTAATTTGTTAGAAAATTCTGGGTTAAGTACTAAAATCATAAGTTTGTTTCAGTCATACAATCTTGCTAACCTATTTTTGGAGCCCACTAGAATAACTCCTACTAGTGCCACATGCCTAGATAACATTTATACAGACATTATACCAAATCACAAAGAAATGATTAATTTAATAGACTCAGATCATTGCGGACAGCTGATCACTATTATAAATCAAAACAAAAAAGTTTTTAAAAAAGATATCACTGTTAACCCAAAAACAACTAAACGCTTAGAAACATTTAAAACTAAACTCTTAAGAAAATTACCACTTTTGTTGACTAATGATGACCCTAACAAACAATATAATGATTTTTTTAATATATATTGCACACAATTTGATAAAACATTCATTCCAAAGACATTATCAGTCAATAGTAACGCTTCCTTCAGTGACTGGGCCACCATTGGTATACATAAAAGTAGAAAAAGACTTTATGAATTATATGATGAACGAATTTGTATAAACACTGCTGAATTTAATTTATATGTTAAAAATTATTCTAAAATATTTAAAACAGTCTGTAGTATGGCCAAGTCACGTTATTTGAGTTCAAAAATTAAAAATAGTAATAACATTATTAAAATGACTTGGAATGTCATTAATAGCGAAACAGGAAGGTCATGCAACCGAAGTAGTGACTACAGCCTTGCTATTGATGACAATGTAATTAGATCAGATTCCCAGGTCGCCGCGGCCTTTGAAAATTTCTTTACAGAGATTCCCGTGGTAACTACTAAATCTCTAAGCTCATCACCCACTGCTGCAGAGTCTTTACTTAAGGAAAACGTTCCAGTTTGTGATTCGGAATTTCACTTCGAATTTGTCACTTGTACAGATATAATTAAAACTTTTCACATGTTAAATGTTAAAAAGACTGCAGATCTATGGGGCAATTCTGTGGATGTTGCTAAGACAATTATAAACATTGTAGCACCTACTTTAGCTGATATATTTAATAATTGTATTGAATGTGGTGAGTTTCCTGATCTTATGAAACACAGTAAAATAATACCGTTGTTTAAATCGGGTAGTACATCAGACCCTACTAATTATAGACCTATTTCCGTACTACCCACCTTTAGTAAAATTTATGAAAAACTTATTTTAAATCAATTGCAAAGATTTTTCAATAACAATAAATTACTGAATAATAAACAGTTCGGTTTTACAAGGGGTCGTTCAACTACCGATGCCGGAGTTGAACTTTTAGGACATATTTATAATGCATGGGAGGACAAATGCGATGCTTTGGGCATTTTTTGTGATTTGTCAAAGGCATTCGATTGTGTTCTTCATGAAACCTTAATCAGGAAACTTCACCACTACGGAATCCGGAACGCCTCTCTGGATCTTCTCACTTCTTACTTAAGTGATAGGATTCAGAGAGTTGATGTTAACGGGAAAAGGTCACCCGGATCTGTAGTAAGAATGGGGGTCCCACAGGGCTCAATACTTGGACCATTTTTATTTATTATTTATATCAATGACTTGCCTTACCTCATAAAGGATGAACATGATATAGTGTTGTTTGCAGATGACACTTCACTTTTATTTAAACTCAAACGTCAGCAGCTGGTTACTGACAATATAAATAGTGCCCTCGCAAAAGTAGTTAACTGGTTTAATGTTAATAATCTACTTCTTAACGAAAAAAAAACGAAATGTATTAAGTTTACGATACCAAATGTTAGACAAGTAGAAACTAGTGTTCTCATAAAGGGTGAAGAGTTAAAACCCGAAAATTCCACAGTATTCTTAGGCATAACTTTAGATGCCAAGCTTCAATGGGGCCCCCATATAGATAAATTGTCAAGAAAGCTTAGCTCTGCAGCATACGCCGTTAGGAAAATTCGTGATTTAACTGATTTAGAGACAGCCCGTTTAGTTTACTTTAGTTATTTTCATAGTGTGATGTCATACGGTATTCTGCTGTGGGGAAATGCCGCCGATATTCAGACAATTTTTATTTTACAAAAAAGGGCAATTCGTTCTATTTATAAATTAAGTCCTAGACACTCCCTCAGAGACAAGTTTAAAGAGATTAATATAATGACTGTGCCTTCTCAGTACATTTATGATAATCTTTTGTATGCACATAAAAATATTAATCTGTTTAAAAAATACAGTGATATCCATAACATAAATACTAGGAACAAACACAAATTTGTTGTTCCTACAACAAGGCTCAAGAAAATAGGTGGCTCGTTTAGATGCCAATGTATACGTTTTTATAATAAACTTCCTAGCCACATTCAAGAACTAAGCATTAATAAATTCAAATCTTTTATAAAGTTAAAACTATGCCAGAAAGCCTATTATACTGTAAAAGACTATATTGAGGACAAAAAAGCTTGGGATTGAGCTGCTCCAATAGGTCTAGACAGTGAATGTTGTTTATTTTTTTATTTTTTGCTGACTTACACTTTTGTTTTTTCTCTTTCTAAATATCTATTTATATACAGAATGACATGAACATTTACTGTTTGAAGTCTTATATTATTTTAATTATTGTGAATGTGATGACTATGTGGGTTTCCGTTTTAATCATGGTCTGGCACTTTGAGCGGTCTATGCGGTCTACACAAATGTCCTGTCCTTGGTATTACTCGTCGAATCGTTGAGCTCCTTAAGTTCTGAGTTGAGCTGCACGGTTACTGACGAATGCGTGCACTGACTGCACAGGTCCACTCAATCTGTGTGGTTCTTTCCTCAAAAGACCACTTCAGACACAAATCTACATAGTCCTCAAAGATCAAAGATTATGTCCGGATTTTTATGTACACATTGACATTGATGAATTTTATATAAACAATGACATGGATATTTACTTTGTAAAGTATCTTATTTTTTATTATTATTATTATTGTGAGTGTGAAGACTATGTGGGTCATTTCTTTTTTCTGTTTTCCTTCTTAGTTAGTTTTAATCATGATCTGGCAGTTTGAGTAATTTATGCGGCCTACCCAAATGTCCTTTCATTGGTATTGTTCGTCGAATCGTACGGCTCCTCAAGTTCTGAGTTGAGCTGCACGATTTTTGACAAATGCGTGCACTGACTGGACAGGTCCGCTCAATCTGTGTGGTTCTTTACTCAAAAGACCATTTCAGACACCAATCTACATGGTCTTCACATGATCTGACCAAGATTATGTCTGGACTTTAAAAGAGACTGTGACCTCTGAGTTTGTTTCGGCCTTTCTTCTCAGAGTAGTCAGATAGGAAACGCCGACCTCATCTAGTTTAAAAAAATATGATTGACATGTAAAAGTGTTTGTACAAACCTACTTACAGAAAATAAATCATTTATCATTTATTTATCATTTATCATTTTATCTTTTCTAATTTAGTATATTTATTTTGTACTTACTTAAAAAATGTCGTTTTCTTGACGGCTGTAGACGTCGGTGGCGTGTTTGGCACGTTTTCGTTTGTCGGCTATAGCCGTCCGTGGCGGTCAAAAGGTTAACGATTCACGTTACAAAATGTATCATAAAGATCTTACCGTCGCTGCCTAGACATTTCGTTCACGAAGAAAGACATTAATTTCTCATAACACAACACTACGCCGCCGCTCTAGCGCCGCGCGATCTGCCCGCTGGCTTCGAGAGTTGCCGCGGCGCTGCCCCGCGCCCGCTAAGTTTGTATCCGTAGCCTTAGGGTTGCCAACGTTATCTCCTTTTTATTCGAAAACCTTTAGAAGTGTTTGATTAATTAACGATACCTTGTCACTGTATTGCGTTTTGAAGCTGTCGGGTATCAAGTCGTGTTATGCAGTGGTTAGGACTAAGTTAAGGGGAAATGCTAGGTAGCCTGCGAAATTCAAATTTTCTTAATTTTCCTCCAGATTATGTATTTACAGAATTATGATCATTAAAATCATCAATACAGGTTAGGTTCATAATTATAATCCTAATGAATGATTATTTCATTGAAATATCAATCAATGGGATTATATGAACTTGAGGGTTGTATTGATAATTTCAATTCTATATATGTATACATACTTGTCACGCTCGAGAATCATATTTTGTTCAACATACAACGTGACACTGGCCTGCAATTTGCAGAAAAAGGAAGAAAATTTGAATATTGCGAGCTACCTAGCGCATCCCCCTTAAGTGTTTATATGAAAATAACTTGTCCTTGTAGGAACATGGGTATCTGTTCAGTGGTGTAGCGTGCCTTGGAGGGGCCCTGTATCAAAATTAGTTGGGGGGCCCAAATGAAGGGTAAAGATTTCTCACAAAAGAAACAAAAATGCTTGCATTAAATTAAAATAAATATTTATTGATTATAAGTTATCGCTTCCTCCTAGAAATTGTCATTTAGAATTTTGTCATTTCTGAAGTGAAAACTCTATAGGCACGTATGACAGTTTTTTTATGTTTTTTTTCCCGGGAAGCACGAGATTAAGTGACTAACATTTTACTAATTTTTGCTTACACGCGTTAGGGGCCCCTGTAGCTCGGGGGCCCCGTATCATTGATACGGCGGTAGCTACGCCCCTGTATCTGTTATCTCTGCGGTATAGTGTGAGAAACCTATTTGTGTAATGTAAGTTTTAAACTTATAAGACGTAGGTTCTTACTTATCTACAGGGTCAAATTAAATTAGCTAGCGAAACTGCAGACGTGATGAGTCTTGATATTTTAACACGATAAAAAATGGTGGCTTTTTTATAGGCTTATGGACCGTAGTTTATTTATTTATTTTATTTATTAAAACTTTATGCACAAGTAAAAAAAGTACTGTACAAAGGCGGACTTAATGCCTGAGGCAGTAGTTATTGCAGTCACTTGATGAAACATAAATTTAAAAATCTGTTTTTTTTTTAAACTTCACAGAATTAGCTATCGATATCTAATTAAATAAGATAAAACAAAAGAAAACAGATTTTCTCAACGCATACTTCAAGTAACCATATTCACAGCGGTCGTTGACCCCCAAAAAAAAACAACAACAATTTTATACTTTTCTTTTACCGTTTTTAGCTATCGATTGTCATCACGTGTGCGTAATTTCGCTAGCTAATTTAATTTGACCGTGTATAGTTGTCGCGTTTTTACTTTACAATAGCGGTCATTGCCCTTTCCCTAATATCTCTCCCTAGGAACCCAAACCTTAAACAATGACTGTATGGTTTTTCGTTATTAGAACATGTTGAAGATCAGTATATGCGCATAACCTGAAAATAGTTTGATCAGAATAACGAGCAGAATTAATTGAACTACTTTTTAATATAGGTCACATTTTTCAAAAAATCTTCATTAAAAACGTTGCCGTGTATAGGTCAAGCAACCCAAAGTCAGCGCGGCGCGGCGGCCCGGTGACGACTCCTCGCTCGACAAAGCGTCGTCGCAGACGCAAGAAACCATCAGAATGGCCAGTAAAACTAAAACAGCACATAAAACCTTTACAATTTTTTTAATGACTTATTTTCTCTTTGAAATAGGTCAATTGAATTAAAACTCAGTTGGGGTGTCGGAGGTTTTGCGCATTTAACGTTACACGTTGTATTGATTCGAGACGTTAACGGACTTTATTAGTTTTTTTTTTAATAAAAATTAGCTAAAAAATGTAGGTGGGTTAATGACTGCTATTGCCATGCTAAAACGTGTCAACTTATAACGTATAACTATGAACAGGCGCCAGCACATCAAGCTACCACAATCTAATTTCTTTAATAGATTTCAACTTTATCGCTAAAGCATAAGGTTCAATGTTGATGGGGATAATTTGCCAGTTTCGGGTAGCTTGATGTGCTGGCGTCTGTACATACAGGATGAGTTTTTTTATGTGTGTTTAATAATTATGAAATAAAGTTGGTCTTAATAAAACTCAGTAAATACTTTTCCACATTCTTTATATACAGTACAGTACATTGATATAGAACTTAAAAATAATTAACATTTAGCTCTACGTTACACATTAAGTTAACATTTAGCCGTACCATAGACAAGCGGGACTCTGTGCATCATAGACAACGTACAAAAATATTATTTTTATTACTTGCAGCACTATCGTAATGTCACAGAGTCCTCCACAGATGATAAATTAGAACTATAAATCATAGCGTTTAGAATAAATAGACTATAATTTAGCAATTAATAACTAAAAGGGCAAACGTTCATACCTAGTCCCAATAGGAATCACACGCCTAACATTAAAATTAAATTAAATTATTTATCTATTTGTAATGAAGATCAAACAACAAACAAATTGCTACAACCACCTAACCCAAAACAAGTACGCTAAATCTAGAAAATGTAGCGTTGCAGACTTTAGGGAAATAGGTTCTAAAAGGATGGTAATAGGGGTCAGATTCAACCACATAGAAAAGTCGAAGGAACTAATTATAGGAACCAAAATTTTTTAAATGTAGTCTTTTGAATCCCCTAGACTTTTGACTCTTATGGCCAGTTTTTTGTCAGTAAATATGTAGAACCAGGTAAAGGCCAGAAAAGAAAGTCCAGAAAACCCTTATACGCAGCTTGCTCGCTACGCACCCCCTGAGAGCACGTTCAGAAATCGCTTCGCTGGAAACAAACTGGCATATCGTCAGTGTGATAACTCTCTTAGGGTGGAGTCGTGTAGAACGCTGGTAACCGGTGCCAATATGCCAGCCTGTAATAAGTGCCGACAAGTTCCTATCTGAATTAGCCCACGTTCGCACGGACGTGAAAACATCGCGGCGGGATTTTATCGCGCACCGGATTTTCAACGGTGTTGAGCTGCGCATTGAGAACCCAACCGAGCGCGGTCCAGCGCGTCAAAAAAACACGCTGTTGTATTTTCAACTCGGTACTAAGCAGCAGCAGCGTTAAAAATCCAGTGCGCGAAAAAAAAAATCGCCGCGGGAGATAGGCGCACGTGCGTACCTGGGCTTAGTGGGCGCCCGCCGGTCCGCGTTGATTTCGCAAAAAGTATGAAAACTGCCTACGCCAACCAGCGTTGACAACCAGCTCTTGTCGGCGCCACAAGCGCTGGCATATCGGAGCTGGTTGGCCAGCATTCTACATGAATACACAAGTCACGCTAAGTCACCTTAAATCTGCAACGTTACATTTTCTAAACGTGTTACCGCTACCCATTGACACACGCATAGATGTCATTTCACGGAATAAACAGTGATTCGTCACAGAGTCATTGTAAATGTGCATCTCACCCAATTCTGAGACTCAATAGCGCTAGAAACTACAATGGAATACATAGGAAGAACTTGTGGTAAGAGGTATTTGAGGAAATACGGATCGGAGTAAAGGTACGATCATATTGAACGGTTTACGATAGTTTATGCAACACGATATTGCGATAGTAAAACAATATTGATTCAATAATACAATAAATAAAAATACATACATAATGTTCCCACTACTGGGGCACAGGCCTCCTCTCTATTTGAGGGAGTGGGCTGTAATCCACCACGCGGGCCCAGTGCAGGTTGGCAGATGTCCCGTCTTCTAATTTTTGGTTCTAGGACATGCCGGCTTCCTCACGATGTTTTCCTTCACCATTTTGAGAGCAGTGGTGATGAAATAATTTACACAAAGTAAAGGGCCTGTCTGGGTTCGAACCTACGACCTAGGGTCTAAGACTAAGTCGCGTCCGTTATCACTGGGCCACCACTGATACAATACGGCCGAGGAATCTTGACCGGCCTGAACATAGGCTCTCCGAACTTTCGCGCATGATCTCTCACTCGCACTCGCCTCATGTTACCATTTTGTTCTTTATTCTTTAAAAATGTTATTGTGCAGCCTTTTGCGCAAAGTTCGGACCGGACATGACTGCTGTATAGTATTGATTTTTATGATGATGTCCGATTATGAATTACGATTTATTCTGATTTTGGACCGCTACTCGATAATTTGGCATCCATACACTTAGATAAAAACGCTGCCAGTTTCCTTACTGGCATCGTATTTATTTAGGTTTATTTGAACATCATTTAAATTATTACATTATCAAACCTTTATGAAACTGTTCATGAGTTTGTATATACAAACTTATAAGAATCGTACAGTAGCAATGTGAAAGAACCTTTACAAATCCGTTTAATAAAATATTTTCAACTAAAACAGCTTTGGGTTACGAATTTTACAATAATTCTGCGACTTTACTATATGAATTTAACTTAACCTGTACATTTTCTAAACCAGAGGCCGTGTAGGGAAATGTCAAAGTGATCATTGAACCACTGCGAAAAGAAGACGGAGATATACAGGATGTATAGCGCCATCTCCTTCTCACAATGGGACATGACGATTCTGACATTTCCTTAAACAGCCATATTATGCTACGTAGGAAGAAATATTAGGAAGTCCTGATTCTATTTCATTTACAAAAACTTACAAATGCATACAAATGTATCTAATTAGAAAACGTTACATGCACCCGTTGCTAACAATATTACATTTTATATAATTAATTATTACATTTTTAACAATAAAATGGAGTTTCCTGTCAATTGCTTCGTTTTTAATTCATCTGATTTCGTATAAAAAATAACGAACAAAAATTGTTCGTAAAACACTTTTCTCGCGTGGCAACATTTTCGCTTCGAATTTCTAATAATACTTTTAACGGCGTTTTTATCAAAATGGAATATCTAGCGTTTCAATTAGTTGGAGTAAAATGTACTAACTAGTACTGAATCCGTGGCCTCGAGCACATGAAGAGGTACCTGCGGTGAATTAAAAGGACTTAAGTCCGCATTTGTAAGACCTAGCGCACACATACGATTACATCTTTAAGGGGGAAGCCCAAGGGTAGACATCGAAATTAAAATTTTCTTACATTGTTTTCAATTTGCAAATCAGTGTCACACAGTGCAAAATTCTTTTTTAATGGATAAGGTATGCCTCAGGGGTGGTCCCAAATAAATATAACTTTGCTTCGGTAGTTTTTGAGTTAGCTTCAAAAATACGAATGTTTTCCACTTAGTTTATATTGGTGATGTTTTAATAGCTTCCTGTCACTGATATTTACATAGAAAGTAGTGTTATATGAATTTGTAGTAGGAACAACTAAAAAGTGAAAAATAAAAACTTTTTAACAAAAAATAATAATAATAATAATCGACTTCCAAAAAAGAATACTACACAGTGAAAAATAACTTTAGTACTTAAAGTCACTGTCAAAAAGAAAAATGCGGAACCAACGACACCGATTCCGAAATTAAACTTATTTTTCACTTTGTAGTGTTTTTTTTTTTTTGGAAGTTGGTTGTTTTTTATTACCCATTTACCGAATAAGCACTAGGCTTTTGGTTCACTTGTATTAATGTGTGTATTGTATTTATATAATGTGCATCTTATTTGTCCAGTTATGTTTATTCTGCACAAATAAGATTGAAAGAACAAAAAAGAAAGAAAATCTGTTTAAGTTTTCTTTCTTTTTTTGTTCTTTCAAGATGTTCGCTAAAATTCTTCAAGAATCGTTTGTGTGCGCTAGTAGTTTTAATTTTCTAATTCTATGGAAAACTGTTCTACATCTCTTACTACTTTCAGATTATATTTCATAACAATATTATCAAAATAAATAAACCATAAAAATATGTTACATTACACGTAGATTGTATTGTCAAAATTGAATTCATTGAACGTCATTTACACTGAGCAATTTAAATTGTCCATTGAAAACAATACCTAATATTGCCCCATCGAAATACTGTTTATTATTTTTTTCAACGGGCAATAATATTGCTCAGTATACATGAAGCTACCTATACTGTGGACAACTTAAAGCTAGAATAAATACTTAGTCAATTCTTGGAACACAATGATAGGGCCGCTAATGTTTATGGTAACTTACTGATGTTGTGGATTCGTAAACTATAAAATATAAGGTCTTATAAACGCATCTTTCATTCAACCCTTTATGGGGCTCTGTCCTTAAATTGAATACCATAAATTTTGAATTTTCGCGGCTAAACTACACGTTAGACAAATGTAGCAGTAAAGCTCTTGGAAAAAAGAGCAAAATAGTGTATCAAATGCAAAGTACCATACAAATTTCAATAAATATTAGTTTTAATATCCCAGTGTTTTATTTTTAACATAAAATCCAGGATCTTCTGCCCTATAAAGGGTTATACAGCTAAGTCCTAGACATAAAAGCCTAATTAATAATAATAATCAGATTATACAATTTTTTTTTTTTTAACTGGTATACTTTTGCTGTCGGTAAATAAGGAATTATTATTGTTATATCCAATTGTGCAAGGCAATCTGTTTAACAAACCCCGGGTTGAGAATTAAGTTGATTCTCTGAACTTTTTGAAAAATTCTGGATTTTTGAGGTAAATAATTACGATTTGGAAGAAATGGATTTCTATAGGAGTTCTAGTTGTTTCTCAGAAATGTTATTAAGGTAGGACACGACCGCTGTAAAACCATTAGTAGGGTCATTGCAATATAACTCTTATCTTGGTAATGTAAGGTATAAATTAGAAGGATTGCTTTTCATCCAGCTCACGGCAATCATTTATTTAACGTGCTGCTTGATAGACATTATGTTGGCTGTTATAGGAAGTTTAGTTTAAAAGCTAAGTCAAATAATTTAAAAATATTTACTTAACACAATTAGTTACACCAAAATATTTTATAGAATATAGACAGTTGTTTGGTTCATGTGCCTATACAAAGTTAGAATTTGAATAATACAGGGTGGCAGATGACATCGGCGCACAAACTGTAACCATGAATTTAGCACCAAACCAACCAATCGTTTCCAACCAACCATTTTGAAAGATATTGCTAATCCATTGCTTCATATGTTCGGAACATGTGTCTGCTCAACAACATAAACAACGCAATGAACGCTGTTGAACTGTCAAAACGAAGCCCATTGCTACTGATAGTGTGTTACGCAATTACCCCACTGCGTGGTAACAAGTTGCGCGTCGATGTCCCTGCCACCCTATACAGCGTGTAACGGAAGGGGGGTATCAACCCTGAAGGAGGTGAATGTGCTCATGAAACTCAACAACTTTCCCCAAAGAACATAGGTCGAAATATGAAAAAAAAATTTGGCCCTCCCATAGTAAATCAATCAGCTGGTAGTCAGTTTTGTAAGGGAGGGCCAAATTTTTTTCCTTCCGTTACACGTTGTATATTCGTATCACACACACGCACACACACAAACACTTTGAAGAAATCGCTGATTTCAGTTCATTGTAGTGAATCTTGAAGACTACAATTTGACGTAAAGCTTTGCAGGAAATATTTCAATTTAAGATTTTTATTTTAATCTCTTAGATATGTATGTTGCCAGTTTAGGAAATAAGGTAGATAATTGGTTACTTAGATAAATAACTAAAGCCATCAAAAAAACAGAGATCAACAAACCTACTCATCGTAGTACGATAAAATTTCATAAGTTTGAACCTAATTCATTCATTTTCATCGGACATTCTTTAGTCTACTCAGTACGAAGCTGTCACGTTGCTGCCATAACAATTACAGTAAGAAAATGAGATTAGTATGCAGGCTAGCAATATTTGAGTTTTATGAATTTGTCTTCGAAATCGTCGGTCAAATGCTTCAAAACGATGTCTTCTACTTATTTAGAAACCAGTGTTCTTGTAGAAGATTCTCTGTCCTTATTACGTTATAACTAAAGTTCGTCTTTTAAGCCCCGATAGTAATTTGAAAGGTGTAACGTCAAACTCCGATACTAAAAATCCAGCAGATAAAGACTTGAAATATCAGATTACTATCTGGGTTTAAAAGACGCGCTTTTAAGACAATTATGTACCTATACTCGACTTAATTGCGTTACCATTTGTCATCAATTACCAGTAAATTGAAACTTGGTTCAAACTACAGTACGGCCGATGAATCATGACCGGTCTGAACATAGGCACTACGAACTTTCGGTGCATGTGTTTCTCACACACACTCATCTCATACACCACCACTTGGTTCCTAAAAATGTTTTTGAGCAGCCTTCTGTGTAAAATTCGGTCCGGCTGTAATTCATTGGCCTTAAAGTATCTAACAAATGAGACATTTGGTTTTGGCAGCAAGAAAAACGAGTTCATCTTTTTATGAAGTCGAAGTGAAATTCAACCTATGCAAGCAATTCTATGGTCGATTATGAATACAGTGTTACACCGCAAAGATGTTCGGGGTTAAGCTACCGTCTCCTAGAAGACCGGTAGTCACATAACAGCCCTAGTGACGACCTTCATGCAAATGATGACACGGGGATTTGACATTAAGGTGTCTAAAAACGCTCTCTAAGGAAACACACCAACTTATTTTCATAAATAACGTTTCTGTGACATTATTCGACCACTGCAGGCTTAGGAAACCCTAGCTTTAGCTTGCATACTCATCTCTTCTGCCAAGTGTACCAACGTTACCTACGCTTGATATAATAAGTACCGAAAACCGGGTGTTAGTGTGATCTTTCTCATAGTGTTTTGCTGACAGTCTTAGTTTAAAAAATATATTATTACCTATATTCATTTAACGTCTTTTTGCGTCCATTGCTCAGTTTCTAATTTATAAAATTAAACTTTTTTGTTAGGTACTTCATTTTTGTTTTAAGGCATCTTCATACTCTTTCCAAACATTTAAAAAAAATGATTTCTGATTTATTTGAAAAGCCCTTTTATACCAGTTTATGGGAGTTTACACATCAAACCTGACATTCAAAGACAAATTACATACTAAAGCAATTTTTACTTAGCATAAACAGTGTCTATTTACGTCAGGATGCGTTCGATTTGATCCGAGATAACGTCCATGCAGACCCTTAATCATCTAAAACGAGCTCCTGCACCCTAATTGCGTAAAACACAATTAATCATAATTCGAATCATTTTAAAGCATATTGCTAATCCATTGCTTCATATGTTCGAAAAATTAGCCAGCTCAGCTACGTAAATAACGCAATGAATATTGTTGAACTATCAAAATGAAAGCGTGTTACGCAATTACCACGCTGGCTCTTGTGTTTTAAGAAAATATTAAAAATCACTACTAAATACTGCCACATCTTCTATTTTATATACATTTCACCGTTTGGCAGTGACCAGCTGGTCTTTTCATCATTATTTACATCAATCCTTTAGATTTTTTTTTATCAATGAAATTAAAACCTACATCTAAAATAAGTTATAGTTTTCAAGATATTTAATGGCATTAAATAAAGCTTAGTTTACGAGTTTCAAAAGCGATTCCAGCCAACTATACTTACATTGCCACTGTGATCACTTTTTCATAACGACTTTAAAACAAAATTGAACTTAAACTTTAAGATGTTATTATAATCAGACGATTTATGCGTTTGGGCTTCCTCAATTGCTCCATGTAGACACTGCACGACGATACAATTTTACAAAAAAAACTAATACACCAAATCTACATTACAATCTGGAATATACAGTACAATACAATTCCAACTACAAAATACGAAGAGAATTCTTGATAAATATTTGGCTTATAAGTCGATTCGCATGAATATACTCGCCCGAAACGTGCGAATCGTAACTTATAAATAATATTATTTTTACTGCAGGCGACTCGCACGAAGTAAATTTCGGCGAGACAACAACGTGTATATTTTTCATAACTTCATTGCAAAAAATTTTAAATGCGCAAATTGCCTAATAGAAATATGTATTAGGCAATTGGCAAAAAAAAACACAAATAAATTAACTTCGTGCGAGTCGCCTATAGAAAATATATTATATTTAAAAGTGACGATTCGCATGTTTCGGGAGACTTATTTCGTGCGAATCGCCGAATAAACCAATATGTCGAAGGAAGGAATACGAATTAAAATCTGGAAAACAAAACACTTCTACATACTTCTATTTAAAAAGTCTATTCACTTTACAGGCGTCGTTGGTGTGAGTCCCAACGTAGGTGAAGATCAGGGTCGCGCATCGTTCGAAGACTCCACATCACTGGAGCTGCTCGATACAGATTTCTTCGGCTTATATTCTGTTATAACTACAGTTACGCCACTCACGGTCACCTGATGACAAATGCGTTACTGTATATTCAATTGATAGTAAGCACTTGAACGGATCTGGACGACAAAGTGATGCTAACGGTATTAGTGATACATAAATCGGATACAATCAAATTAAAGTAATGAGAAACGTGTTTGGTGCTAAGATGACAAGTACGCGAAAGTGGGACATTTAAATCAGATTATTTTCTTTATTCTTCGTCATGTTAAACATTATTGTCGCTGCAGTTCCCAGAGGTCCTGAATAGCCAAAAAGGTCTAAATAAAAGCAGCAGACTGAATGTCGATGGCTATGAGAGTAGAAGACCAAAGTAACGGTGAATGGACTGTGTGAATGATGATATGGTTAGAAAGGTGACTACTAATAGAGAAGTATGGAAGAAAAATACATGTTGCGCCGATCGCAAATAAATTGGGCTAAGGGCAGGAGAATGATCCAGGGTCGCGGGTTGTTCCAAAGAGTTACCGTGGCCTCGGCACAGGCAACTACAAGAACACGGGTGGATTTTAGTCAGTAAAAGTCTGACACGCCCCCTGGTATTTTTGAGGTTGGGTTTAGGTTGAGGGTTCTCTGGGAAAATGACGGAGACTTCGCTAAAGAGTCTGGAAGTTCGAACCAATTGTTGTAAGCACCAATATGCAAGAGACAGCAATCCCATCGCTAAAAATTCAGCAAGTTCAAAACGGAATTAAAATGGTTAATGACGCTGAATACCCTTAGGCTCTTTGTACAGAGAACGGTTTCCTTACGGTACGGCGGTTTATAAACCGCGCCGTAGAAATAACTTGTGTGTCTGTTGATAGACACCTTTTTCTACGGTCGTCAGTGTTGTATGGATCACTATGGAACCTTGTTAGCTTCCATGGTGTCGTGTGACCGGTTCTACCCACGGCGAATAAACCGTAGGTTTTCACGGCAAGAAAAATGTGTGTGTACAAAGGGCCCTAGGGAACTTGACTCTGTCTTCTCTCTCTCTGATTAAATAATGGAGTCCTTAAACAAGCCGGGAGGGCTAGTAATACTAAATAAGGAGAACAGTATTTACCTCTCTGGTTTGCGCCGAGCTCCGGTCAACATTACTCAGTCGTGGCGGCCTCCGCTTCTTCTTCAACGAGTTGGCAGACCGTGGCCTCTTCTGAGAGCTGGTGGGCGCCGTGCCGGCTGCCTGAGCTGCCACCAACGCTGGGTTGATCCGGGGTTTGCGTGTCGATGTGCCTTTGGACAATTTTGAACGTTAGGTAGGACACTTTAGGGAATGGCATAGGAAGCGAAGGTGTTGGAGGAAGTAGTCAGCTTTTGGTTTTCAAGTCTTAGCAGATCAAATCTAGAAGTGTGAAAACGTGGGCCATTAATTACCATTTGAGCTGATGTTCATGATCATGACCTCCATTTCTGTTAAATGCTGCTGTTTGGTGAGCTAGGTTCAAGTCTGAAGCCTAATTAGGATGGTGCGATTTAAAAGTCTGTGCCATACCATGTAGGCGCGACAGTAAAATTTGCACCGTCCAAGCAGTGTTACGACGATACAAGTCATTTGTTGCATTTTATTTGTTATCACAGGTAAAACCACCTCCATCATGTAAATGGGGCTTTGGTCATCTCTCGAGTTGAATTACTATAGTTATTATTTATTTTTATTTATTATTTAAACTTTTCGCACAAAAGGTACAAAGGCGGACTTAATGCCTTAGGCATTCTCTACCAGTCAACCAAGGGTGGTGAAGAGATCTAGAGATCGCGTTTGTGTCCCGCTGCAGAGCAAAAGCCTCCCTTCGCTCTTTCCACTAATACCTGTCTCCTATTGTATGTGGCCAGTCTTTTAGAAATCATAATATGTGACTAAATGTTTGGGCGCAGCTAAATAATAACAGCTACACGGGTCGTCTGTAGTCTGTAGGCCTTCTTAAAAGTCATCATCATCTGCCTAGCCTTTTCCCAACTATGTTGGGGTCGGCTTCCAGTCTAACCGGATGCAGCTGAATACCAGTATTTGGCCTTCGGTATTAGGCCTTCTTAAAAGTAATAAATAAATAAATATACATATTTCAATGTTCAAAGAGCGAGTCTAAGCAAAACTGCTCCCGTTCTGGATAACTTCAAAAGGATATTGCACTAACTAGTGGAACTTTACGGTCTCACAAACGCTTCTAACGGTTATCGGAGGCATTTGCAATACAGCCGTAATCGACCGCTTATTTATGTTTCACCGCCTTCGCTGTTATTATAACTACAGGCCAAGGAGGATTGAATATGCGGATTGGAGCCGCGGAGGAAGGCGTAGGCAGAAGCTAGTTTTGAATATTTTGGACGCTCCTTGGCCAGACAACCCAAAACAAACCCTGTTTAAGTGTTTACTGGATAATATTTCGACCTCGGTAGAAAACTGAAGAAAGCTATCTGTTCTAGCAATTCTTGAGGAAATCTACGTTCAGCATGAACATTTATGTAATGAAGAATCACATTAATTTTGCGATAATTTTCGTAATCTGTAATCTACAACGTGGGCCCTACGTGGGAAAACTGAAGAAAGCTATCTGTTCTAGCAATTCTTGAGGAAATCTACGTTCAGCATGAACATTTATGTAATGAAGAATCACATTAATTTTGCGACAATTTTCGTAATCTGTAATCTACAACGTGGGCCCTATGCGGGTTGGTAGATGTCACATGTCTTCGATTTTTTTTGATTCTAGGACATGCCGGTTTCCTCACAAAGTTTTCCTTCACTGAAAGCCCTCAGACATATACTTAATACAAATCCGATATATTCTTAGTTAAAGACTAAACAACTATCCATAAATCCAAAAAACAAAACACAAGGTCTAAGTTTCCCACATTACAGCGAACATTCTGAAACTCTCAGCATTATTCCTGTCTGAAAATAGCTTCGAA
>OX451408.1:13439970-13659363 GCA_949629135.1 Eremobia ochroleuca
GAATTTTTGGTTCTAGGACATGCCGGTTTCCTCACGATGTTTTCTTTCCCCGTATTGAGAGCAGCGGTGATGAAATTATTTACAAAGTAAAGCTGGGTTGGAACCCACGACCTACCGCTAACTCTGGGCTACCTCTGCTCTCTATATAGCGTTACAGCCTTAGAATAGAATACCCTTTATCATGTAGTTACACCATATAAATTACAGACATAAATATAGAAATTTTACAAATGGTGACACAATGGGCGGTCTTATCGCTAAGGGCGATCTCTTAAAGACAGCCTTTGGATGGATTAAAAAGAGGAAGGAGAGACATGACCATTATACACATAAATGTCAGTAAGGCATCCCCTTACTGACATTTATTTTTATGGTGGTCAAAGAAGATACGAAAAATAATGTTGAAGCATGCTTAAATAGTGTTATGGGCTTCGGTCGTTCTATTTCAAATAAATAAATAAATTTAAATGTATACAACGTGTAACGGAAAGGGGGTATCAACCCTGAAGGAGGTGAATGTGCTCATGAAACTCAACAACTTTCCCCAAAGAACATAGGTCGAAATATGAAAAAAAAATTTGGCCCTCCCTTACAAAACTGACTACCAGCTGATTGATTTACTATGGGAGGGCCAAATTTTTTTTTCATATTTCGACCTATGTTCTTTGGGGAAAGTTGTTGAGTTTCATGAGCACATTCACCTCCTTCAGGGTTGATACCCCCTTTCCGTTACACGTTGTATAAATAAAACAAATTCGGGTTAGTTACACCATTTATAACTCAAGAACGGCTGGACCGATATTTATGATCTTTGATTTGCCGGATTTTTCTCCACCCCGAATAGCAGAATAACTATTACTTAACACATGGGAAAAAAACATCATGAAAAAAATAATATTAAGATAATTCATTTTCTCATACATTTTGTATTTTATTGATTCTGAGGTGGTACGAAGTTATTTATAAATAAAAATAAAATTCTGTTCGTTGGTAAGTGCAGCACTCGAGAAAGGCAGAAAATTTAGAAGCAGGAGAAATTTTAGAATTGGCCTCAAATGTATTGTTAAGGTGGTAAAGCAATTTTATGGTCAAATATACCTATAGATGTATTTAGTCAGCAATTCCAAAGGCTTAAAACTGGCTTTGATTGTAAAAGGATTTCTGATGATTCTTATCACGATGTGTTTATCAATTTTAGAACCGCAGTCTTATAATTTCTTTCTTAGTAGATATATCAATGACTAACTATTAGGGATAAGCCCTTCCTGGTATCACTATCAGCTACGGCTGACACCGGAAACCGAGCTGCACCATAATTGCGTGACTCCAATCTTAATCTGAATCATTTGAAGGATATTGCTAATCCATTGCTTCATATGTTCGTAAAATTTGTCTGCTCAACGAAGTAAATAACGCAATGAATGCTGTTGAACTGTCATAATGAAAGCCATTGACAACACCCCGCGGGATGACCATTTCGCTCATGTCTTTTTCCCAAAAAGATCAGGCCATAGGTTAGGGACCCATGGCGTACTTGCTCACACATCTATCAGCATCATCATCATCATCATCATCATCATCTATCACATAATCAGCCTAGAACATTCCCACTGTTGGGACACAGGCCTCCTCTCTGTGAGAGGGAGTGGGCCGTAATCTACCACGCGGGCCCAGTGCGGGTTGGTAGATGTCACATGTCTTCGAATTTTTGGTTCTAGAACATGCCGGTTTCCTCACGATGTTTTCCTTCACCGTTTTGAGAGCAGTGGTGATGAAATGATTTAAACAAACTAGAGCGCCTGTCTGGGTTCGAAACTACGACCTACAACTCGTGAGTCGCGGCCGTTACCACTGAGCCACCACTGCTCTCATAATCTATCATCTTTAGAATAAACTACAATCCTTATCGGACCACGAAAACCGTGCAACACTGTCACGTTGCATCACAATAACGACCGTCTTTTGTTCTACACACTATTTTTAGACGTATTATTCTAACACTCACCCACGTTCAGCACTTGTTCGGAGACAAAGCATCCGTCTACCTTGAGGTAGTCGACGCCCCACTCCGCGAAGGTCTCAGCATCGATTTCCATATGACTGAAGGAGCCAGGGTATCGCATACAGGTTATATTGGCTAAGTTCGTGTACATCCCGAATTTTAAGCCTCGGGAGTGGATCTGAAAATTACACACTAGTGATTTTTGCAGGATTCAGTGCCAGGAGGGGTGCCAAAAAGTGGGTTGTTTTAAGCGCCAAAAAATTTTTTCGATTGGAATAAACCCGGCTCAATCGATGGAGAAAAAATCGCTGATTCCGAATGTATACAACGTGTAACGTTAAATGCGCAAAACCTCACACACCCCAACTGATTTTTAATTCAATTGACCTATTTCAGAGAGAAAATAAGTCATTAAAAAAAAATTGTAAAGGTTTTATGTGCTGTTTTAGTTTTACTGGCCATTCTGATCGTTTCTTGCGTCTGCGACGACGCTTTATCGAGGGAGGAGTCGTCACCGGGCCGCTGCGCCGCGCTGACATTGAGTTGCTTGGCCTATTAATAAATAGACACGGCAACGTTTTTAATGAAGATTTTTTGAAAAATATGACCTATATCAAAAAGTGGTTCAATTAATTCTGCTCGTTATTCTGATCAAACTATTTTCAGGTTTTGCGCATTTAACGTTACACATTGTATATAACTCAATATCGGCCAAAATGTCGCTTCAAAGAAATAGCCTTTCACCCCTCGTTTTATTCCGTACAAGTATCAGTTTCCTGAAGTCGTAACCGTTACGCCAAAAAGCCAAGTTCTTATTAATACCAACACCAATCGTGGTTTAGCCAGGAATTGAAAGCTGCACCCATAATTTTTGGTTCTATAATTGCATGATTTAGTATGTGGCGCGGTAATCGTGTATTTAAAGAACAATTCCTAAACGCAGTCTGCAAGGTAATTGCGTAACACACTATCAGTAGCGTGTAGTGGGTTTCATTTTTACAGTTCAACAACATTCATTGCGTTATTTACTTAGTTGAGCAGACAAATTTTTCGAACATATGAAGCAATGGATTAGCAATATCCTTAAAAATTAATCAGATTGTGATCGGAATTGTGTTACACAATTATGGTGCAGCTCGGTCTCCCCATTGCTTGCGCTTCTGTTACCCCCCTGTAGGGGGATGCACCCGTGAAATAATTATCTTTTTCAAGTAGTGATAGTTCCACAACATTCAATCGTACTATGTCACAAGAACTCAAAACATTACGTGGGGCATTTATCGCTTTTTTTTTTTGTTAGCTTATTTTGTGTCCCACTACTGGGCAAACGCCTTCCCTTTTTCCTTCCAAATCTCCCTGTCTTATGCGATCTCTGGCCATGTTGGCCCTGCAAACGTTATCAGATCGTCATACCACCTTCGCCGTGGACTATCTCGACAACAATGTCCTCTTTTGTCCCTCTTTTGATGGTGTTAATAAAATTATAAGGGTTGGAAAGATAATATTGTTAATATACACACCATGAAGGTGATATATTGAATGTCAAAACAACCAATTATTCTTATTTATCTTAACTTTGCTTAATAATATTCAATAACTAGTGTAACTAATTGCAAATTGGACCATTGTTTTTAATATATTCTATTTGGACAATTTATGTTTCAGTATTTTTTTATTTTTTTTTGTTATTGAAATTATTATGTTGAGTGGGACAAAAGGAAAGACATGATTTCATTGAACTGTAGTCCTCAAATCACCTTCTAATATTCTACTAATGGTGGATGGTGAGGTGAATGACCTGGGAAATCTTACCTTTTAAACCACATAGTTATCTGTGATCAAATTCATCATTTGAGAAGTATTTGCGCTGTATATTAGAGCCCGGAATTTGAGATAATTTTCAAGTTATGGAACAAAAACTAAATGTCAACAAAGTTCAAATTCCATTGCAACCGAAAACTTATTATGACCTTTTTAAAGAGACTTCATGCTAAAAGGAATCCGCAAGCCATATTTCACTTTTTTTTTTTTTTTTTATAATAGGGTGATTTGTCCTTGGTCCCAAAATGAACTAAAATATAATATGTACCTTAAATTGTCCGTGGTCCCTCCCGGAACCAAAACAGAAAAGACGCTGACTGGCATTCTATTCTTGCCGATTCTCACTGCACTAATGTATATTTCTCTATGCCAATAGTACTTTCTAATTCCATACTAACTAAACTAAAATTTGACATATGACAACACAACAATCAGTCTAAACCATTGAGATGGGATATAACAGGAGATGCCCTGTTATTCTATACACGGTTGTAGGTAGGTGCCAGAGCAGCCATCTTTGTCGCCAAGTTTCGTGGTAGTTCAGCTGTCAAATGGTTGTTTATTTTTTGTATAATTGAGATTGGCGAGAAAATTACGAGGACTTTACCTTTAAAACTGCATGTAAATGTTGAAAAACAGCAATTCAACATGCCTGTGTGTTGTATTGTGAAGTGTGGTGCAAGGAAGAATGAAAATCAACCTCAACTTTCTTTGCACAGGTTAGTAGCCGGTTTTCATGCAATAACACATACAATAATAGACATTCGATGATATAATTGTAACGCGATCATGAATTTATGCCTAAAGTATTGATATTTGGGTGAATTTCCGTATAACAGACCTTTTTATTATTTTGTTAATTCATTCGTTTGTTTACAATAATATGTCATAATAGAATAGTGTTGTACCGTTGCCTAATAGTTTCCGGAACTAGTTCCTCCGCTGGAACGATATCGGTATATTCTGCTATGTTAACATAAATAGTCCTGCGTCTTATTAGCTCCGATTGACCTTGCTAGGTCCGGCCCGTGGTTCACAACACCAAAATATTTTCTTTCACATAAACCTACATGGGCACTTATGAAACGTCAGAAGCTAGATGCACGGTTCCAAATGGTGGTTTCCTATGCAGAAGAACCAGCGAGAAACTCCACGGTTACTCTTTTAAAAACAATTGGCTTTTACAATGTCTTCTATTTTTTTAAGTACCTGGTACTTGTTGACAGGCCTACACTGTCCTCCCCTACCTATTAACATTGTAAAAGCCAATTATTTTGAGTAACCGTGGAGTTTCTTGCCGACTCTTCTCCATAGAAACCACCAATTGGAACCGTGCACATAGCTTCTGACGTTTCCTATTGATTTTAGTTTCATATGCTAATATAATATAGCTGTAACCAAAATTATTTATTGATAAAAATACTTGCACTTTTTATAGGTTTCCTAAAAAGGAAGGACTAAAGAAAAAGTGGTTAGAGGCTATTGGTGAAGAAAATATTAATCCCCGACATAAAGAATGGTACCTCTGTTCACTTCACTTTGAAGAAAGCTGTTTCAATAGAACACTTGATGTAATGAGATTACATGATAACTCTGTTCCCACAGCATTTTTGGTAAATGTGTATTAAAATGATTGATTAATAATAGCCTGGCCGTTTGGCCTGAAATAAGTTAATAGATATATATTAATTACATATATAAAAATAATAATAAATAAATAAATCATATTCCACAACTTTCACACAACGCCATCTAGTCCCAAACTAAGCAGAGCTTGTGCTATGAGTACTAATTATAAAGTATCTTTATCGAAAATAAACTAGGATACGTTACTATAAAGTAGGCAACCTTAGTTAGAACGGACTATAAGTTAGTATACTATATTATGATCCAAACGTGATAACTAGTACGACTCGTATTTAGTATCGATACTCGTTATAGTAACACCAATGTTCCTTGATTGATACAACCCTAGCAATGGCAGCCATTTTTTGAGACAATATGAGTTGTAGGTAGGCACCCTTTTTTCGTAGGTATTTCCAGTCCATATATATATGTCTATGGTCTAAACATTATTTTATGTTTATTATATTTTTTATCTATATAAAAAATATAATAAACATACTGTGTGTGGCTGTTTAACGGTTTTGCCAGTGCCTTTATTTACACCTGCACGCGCATCGCTAGCGCGGCGCGCGGAAAAACAAAACCACCGCCCATTTTCCATAAAAGTTAATAACATAACAATACATGTCTGTTTTTTCCTTGCAAGTGTGCTGAAAAACTTCGTATGAAACGCGTGTGCATAGAGCATTACACACTCGGCTTCCTTATCACGCTCGCCTCGCCTCGTGTGCAATGATCAACATAGCACACACATATCATAATGAACTATTAAAATTTTTTTAAGTTAACTTAATTAAACGGAATTTACACCAACATAAAAAAAATATTTATATTTAAAAATGAAATAAATAAATATATGTGTGTTTGTATTAACCAGCATTAACACTCACATAATCAGCAATGAACTTCATTCCTCGTGGGAATCTCTTCCGGTCCGCAACCAGCCTTCCATTCTCATCCCGTTGTTTTTCAGACCAGCAGTCATCTATAATGATGTACTCATACCCCGCTTCTTGATAGCCTTCTGTATAAAAACTATCAGCCACCGATAGAATTAGTGTTTCACTGTAATTAAATTAAATCACATCATTTATTGAAAAATTAATGCATAATGATTTCCATTTGGCAACGGACAGTAGGTAATTAAAATGCCTATGTAACCTATTTAAATTTGAAATTAAATTAAAACATAACAGTTTTGTGGGTCTCGTGCATGAAGTGATTGAGATTTTTTTGTTTTTGGTGCTATTTTGTTGAATAATTATGGTAAAGTACAGTGGGAAACCATGTTTCTGTTATAAAATTACATTTTCGTAGGGTTTTATAGAACAAAATGTAATCAAAAGCATTTTATTGATGGCATAAAGTGTAAACAAATCTAGGTATGCTGTATGCAGTTTTTTTTTTCATTTGTTTTGGAGAAATGTGAGAAAATTAAATGTAACCCTTACTTTAAACATATTTCCTCGTCCGCCGCGCATGTCACGCCACACATGTAATATCCCCATGACATCCACCCCATGGGAGGGGTGAGGGCCATGCCATTCTGCAGTAACTCCACTGTATCCAATGAAAACACGAAAAACAATATACACAGCGCGCACTGAAAGTTGAACATTGTACACGAACTCCCTTTTATCATTCACTGAGTTGAACGCTTATTTTTATTTAACGCGTAAATACAGTTTTAAATAGCCAATTTTACGCAAATGTTTCCTGACATTTAAAATCGCCACACCGGCAAACAAAATACAAACAAATGACAAGATTATTTTATTTTGATTTTTTTATTTACCATTTTGACAGATGGCACTGGAACTGAATACACAGCTCAGTTAGATAAGGAAGTAAGATCGTTAATCACTACAAGTGCAAGAGAGATAGCATTTTATATTGAAGTTAGGTATCATTATTTTTCATTATACGGAACGGGATTTGATTGAGGCTCGTGTCAATGTCACTGTCAAATTATTGACTCCGACGACAGACTGCCGAAAAGAAGTGTTCCATTCACTGTCCCGCACGAGATTTTAATATGTATTTAAAAATTGAAAAAAGCGTCTTTACTTCGCAGTAAAGACGCTTGATGTCACTTAGTTTCCTTCATCAAAATAACATCGATAAGGCTCTTGTTATAACACTAATAAAATAGCAAATCTTGGGTAGGTAATTTACTCGTCTACAAGTACCTATCGTATTTATATCTCATGCAGCGACGCGCGTTTTGCTGTAGTAACCAAGTGTACAAACACGCTGTTGTGCGTGAAGACGAGTAGCGTCAGGACGTAACACAAACACGTAAAGATAAACTCTCGACTTCGCCCGTGACTTACACACACGTAAAAGACTAGGCTAATACTTAAAATACGTTTATTAACTTAGGTACAGACACCAGCACATCAAGCTACCCGAAACTATCAAATTGTCCCAATCAACTTTGAACCTTACAGTTTAGCCTTCTAGCTTTAGACATAAAGTTGAAAATCTATTAAAGAAAATTGACAGATTGTAGTACCTAGCTTGATGTGCTGGCGTCTGTACATACCACCCATTTATATTTACGATTGAACTGTACCTACTTTTGGATGAAGATAAGTAATCCAATCGAAAACTTTAAATGGGAATTGCAAAATTCTAAAGTCTGAAGTTAGCAAGGAAACTCCAGCGGCGATATTTGCAGCTACGTTGGAGTTGCGTGATTGATTAACGATCTGTACGAACCTACCAGATGTAAGTACTTAATCCAAGTGACGAGGCTTTATTTGAGCGGATCAATATGCTTGCCAGACTTTTGTGTGGTTTGAAAAACGTGAAGCCAGGGATTTAAATTGGATGATGACTCGCTTGAAAGCATTTCTGAACGAAGTTCATTACGTGTTACTGTGATAAATAACCTACCTACTTTTTTAACACGCTTTTATTAGTTTCACCTATATGTTTGTATGTAACTGACTCGTTTGGGCTTGATTTTGCCCCACTTTAAGCGATCAGATTTACTTTAAACGTTGTAGACTTAGGTATCAACGATCGACGACAATACAATTAAAGATAAAAAAAGTTGAAAAAAAAAGAATAGTTAGGTACAAAAAAACACACTTTAATAGCAAATCGAACTAAAAATCACAAAATAACTTTTAATTTAAATTTCTAAAATAAATATAAAGTTATGAAAAGAAAATTAATTTCATTGCAAATAAAATATAGTTAAAAAAACAAAAAAAAAACCTGCTTTATCAGCAAATCGAACTAAAAATCAGAAAATAACTTTTAATTAAAATTCTGAAATAAAAATAAAGTTATGAAAAGAAAATTAATTTCATTGTAAAAAAGCGTGGGGTGCTTTTTATCATACATATTATTTCTATACTGACTCTACGTTTACAAATAACTACTTACTATTATTACATATTTACAACAATATCGAGCACCCCACGCTTTTTTACAATAAAATTAATTATCTTTTCATAACTTTATTTTTGTTTTAGAATTTTAAATTATAAGTTATTTTCTGACTTTTATAATTGATTGTGTAGTACCTACGTTCTGATTTATGAATTGTGTGTGTGCGACTTTGTACTACCTATTGCTTTTACTGAATTACATGTGTAGTAGTGGCTTGGTGGTGGGGCTAACCTACTGACTAATATAAATAATAATAATAACTAATACTAATACTAACTACTGGTTCTAATACATTTTCAGCTACCATGCCTATCTCCTTCTTTCATATATCTATGGTCACAACCTAAGAAACCTTAACGGTTGTTCCAACTTTCCATAAAGTGACATATGTCCCGCCCGTGACAGACTTGGGTTTTCTCGTTGATACCTACCTATGTACAGACACCAGTACATTAAGCTACCCGAAACTGACAAGTTTTCCCAATCAACTTTGAACCTAATGCTATAGCGATAAAAGTTTAAAACAGTGTAGTAGCTTGATGTGCTGGCGTCTGTACCTAGCGCTAGCTTGTATTAATAATTGTTTTTCAATCTTCTTTGCTTTTTTCCGCAGGGTAGGCGCATCGTTGGTGTAGGCATGGGCGGAGATGGCATGGCGTAGTGGCGAGATGGCTGCGCCGCGGGTGGCGCCACTGGCCGCGCTGTTTCTTGCGCTGTTGGTGTCGGCCACCTCGCGCGCCTCCACGCAAGACCCCGCGCAAGATCCCGCGCAGTTTGAGGCCGCGTTTCAAGGTGAGTTTTTGACTAGCTTTTCTTTTAAAGCTTTGTATTCCGAAAGTTATTCAATTATCTTACATCTACCATTACGTACAGACGCCAGCAGATCAAGCTACTACAATCTGTCAAATTTCTTTAATAGATTTTCAACTTTATCGCTAAAGTATAAGGTTCAAAGTTGATTGGGAAAATTTGACAGTTTCGGGTAGCTTGATGTGCTGGCGTATGTATATATCCATATAGGACTATGTGTTTTACACCTCAAATTGTTACAACACCTAATCCAGTGTTATTGCAATTCATCTGGCCTAATATTTTATACTCGTAGACAAAAGATTATTTTTTTGGATTTTTGTTTGTAATGCTTTCACGCGAAAACGGTTGATTTGGATGAAGTTTGCCAGATGAGTAGACTATCACCTTTACTAGGATATTATGATACTTTTCATCCTTATATCCCCACGGGATCGAGACATATGCGACTGAAACTGCGGGCGCATCTAGTAATTAATATTTTAGTACTACTCAGCAATTTTTCATTTATTAATAATGGCGCCGATTCCCTTGTTTACAAACTAAACTAAATTTAAGTTCAGTGCATCTTTTTCTTTCTATTTCAATAAGAAAAGGACAGAAGATAAAAATATTAATTCAGTCCTGTCAAATTAGTCAGCGCCTGACGTAAATTGACGTATTTTTAGTAGCAATTTTTTTAAGCACGTCTAAACTTGTCTATTTAGTATCTTAATTTGACAGGACTAAACTAATATTTATCTTCTGTCCTTTTCTGTATGAAATAGAAAGAAAAAGATGAACTGAACTTAAATTTAGTTTAGTTTGTGAACAAGAGAATCTGCGCCATTGATTAATAGTAGGTAGGTTATACTGTAGCTAGGTATTTTCAACGTTTCCAATTTTTAGAAAACGCGTCACCAGTTAGGGTTTGTTCTTGTTCTTAATTGAATCGGCCTCGATTCATTTGGGTAATCGGAGGTAGAACATCCAAAACACGGAAAGTTTTCTCGTCGATTTCATATAAATACCCACCCTAATTATGACGCAAATCCTCATCAAGCTTCAGCTGTAACTCTACAACTTTCTATTAATTTGACCCATATTGCTTCATTGGACGGGTTACTCGATCTAAACCGAATGACCCAAAAGTTCACTTATTAATATCCAATAACTTATGTAAGTAACTTTCAAATAAAGGGAAACTTCACGGTACCTGTAGCCTTACTCATTACTGAATTTTATATTTTTAGCCTAGTTATACAATGTTGTTGGGTTTTCCATCAGGAATTTATCAGTTTTCAATTTGAATGTCAATTTCTAGTGGATTTAATATAACGGGTGTAAAAATACACTTAACGAAGCCACTGGTAGGTACTACTCCCCGTTACTGTATTATTTTTTTGTACTGGACCATACCTAGGAAACTTCTGGTTATGGAGATATTGAAGGTGAAAATTCCAACTTTTACTGATGTTTTTTTACGAAAACAAGTTTTTAATGTTATAACACAACTTTAAATACCCCACGACCGCTGTACCGTTGTCTGCACCCATAAGCGCCCTGCTGATCAATATAATTATCATAAAAATATTATTAAAATCTCGATTATGATTGTTAATGTTTGCTTAGTCAATCCGTAGTATCAGCAGGCTAATTGCGTAACACACTATTAGTAGCAATGGGTTTCATTTTGACAGCCCAAAAACATTCATTGCGTTATTTACGTTGTTGAGCAGACACGTTTTTCGAACATATGGAGCAATGGATTAGCAATATGCTTCAAAATGATTCAAATTGAGAGTAATAGTGTGTTACGCAATTAGGGTGCTGGTGGAATGACACTGTCAGCTCACTCCACGCTCACTTCACCTAAGTTCTCACGGTGAGATGGTTACAGAATCGTACTACTGCTGGACAGAATGTAGTTGACGGCTATGTGATCGGTCTTTTTACACCCTGTAGATACTCTCCAGTGCTCTCGATTAATTTGACCCATATTGCTTCATTGAAGTCACTCGATCCTAAACCGTATGACACAAAAGTTCACTTATTAATACCCAATAACCTCATGTTGGTAAACTTTAAATACAGGGATGCTCCAAGGAGCCTGCTGAATTATACCTTTTTACCCGACTAAAGATGAAATGGAAATGAAAAAAAAATAATAATAATAATGGTAGATAATAATAATACTTATATAATAATACTAATGGCAAAGACATGGTTAAGTATGTTTTTACGCGTATTTAGATTTATGTACCTATATTTGTATGTGGCATACTAAAGGCTGGATGAATTTTAATACATGAGATGTCTAGCGAATCTTGTTCGCGCGTTTGTTATAATTTAGTTTATATAAAATCAAAATGGCGGATTTTAGACGTTAATAAGTTCCTAGATAATGTGTGGGGGTGTGTAATGGTGTGGGCTTGTGGCTAAGTAATAACAGCCACACGGGTCGATCGATCAGGTTAAGCTACGCTTGCCACGCTTGTTCCGTGGATGGGTGACCATGTTTACATACCAAGACCCTTCCATCCCTTGGAAAGCACGTTAAGTCGTTGGTCCCGGCTGTCATTCGTGGAGCTTTGACAGTCGTTACGGGTCGTCAGAAGCCCGAAAGTCTGACAACCAGTCTTACCCAGTGTTACTCTGCAACTGGATTGTGGAGGTGCAGTCGCTCCATATAAAATACTGGTACTCAGTTGCATCCGGTTAGACTGGAAGCCAGGATGACAAGTACCTAGACAATGTCTTGGTAAAAAAAAAAAATTGTATTTAGGCCATACTAAGTGTGCATACACACGAGTGACACGTGTCAACGGCAGAGACCACTGCAGCCGTCGACATACGACGACGACTACATTTGCCTCTGCCGTTGACTTTTGATACTGTGTGTATGAGCACTTAAGACTATTTTTTTTACTATGTTTTCCCTATGTTCCTACTTTATAATGTTTTAGCACAGGCTGTGAGTTAATTAGCTTTTACCCGAAAAAGGGTGAGCTCTTTAGAATTTGGCCTTAAACGTATACCATTATATTAATTAGGTATGTGTATACCTGTCTGGGTTTGCCAAAGCTAAAACACACTTTACACAGCGTAGTTAGGTAAATATTAGGAACTTAGGTTGGTGTTAACTAGAATTTTGAAGTCAAAATTCAAATACTGAGAAAACCTGTGAACTAGTGTTTGATGTCTGACCAACTTTATGTTACTAAGGGCTGATTTTTGAGTAGTCAGATAACTTTTATCTAAAGAATAAATCTGACAGTTTGACATATTAACCCATTGAATGCCGACTACTATGTACTACTACGACTACCGACTATTACGTACCTAGGTGGTGTTAATAGAAGAGGCCAACTACGTGTTAGTACGTAGATGTGCTCTGTTGAGTATAAGGCGATCTATGCTATTTGGCCTCCTGGAACGGTCATTGTTATACTTTTTGGCATCTTACGTAGATGACCATATGTAGGTACGGTGGCCACCGATTATGATTTGATGGTTCACCTCGGCATTCAATGTGTTAAATCAAATCAAATCAAAAGTCATATATTCAAATTAGGCTGAGAATCAGCACTTTTCGAACGTCCAAATTACAAAAGACAGTCCCCAAAAACGCCCGTCCTTCACCACTTCCTAGTGCTTTCGCTGGGAAGAAGTGGCGCAACGCACCCCCCAGCAGCACAACTGTCTGTTTGGTTAGAACATATTTAAATGTATACAATACTAGGTATGCAATGTAATTAACATTCGGTACAAGACACAGAACATTAAATTAAATTCTTTGCTTTTTGTTAGCTAGCCACGTCAATTTTACCAACAAAACAATAAAAAAAAACTATAAAAATGTAAACAAAAACGTAGTACCTAAATAAAAGCCTCCAGGCTTAAAGGGCATGACAGCACTGACAGCTTACGTATTTATGCAATGCTGGGTTCTGTTCACATAGCTGTCACTTGAAGTCACAAATGACAAACAAGGACAATCAAAGTAAAATAAACAAA
Source organism: Eremobia ochroleuca (assembly GCA_949629135.1). NCBI lineage: Eukaryota > Metazoa > Arthropoda > Insecta > Lepidoptera > Noctuidae > Eremobia > Eremobia ochroleuca. The sequence continues at coordinate 13,453,628 of OX451408.1, forward strand.
TAAGTTTTTATCAATAACAACAATAAAACAATGGTCAGCAAGACGACCAGCCACCACAAGCAGTACTCATTCACGGGCATAACGCAAAGATCAGCCATTACCGCCTTTGCCATATTTGAGGAAAGGAGGCAACCCGACCCCCGACGTCACCGCAAGCCGTGACATCTAAGGGAGCATGATGTACTTGCTGCTGGTTGCTCAATGCTCAAGCATGAATAATATGGTCAATCGTCGAGGTCACTAGCTAACCACATTGCAATGAACTCATTAAAAACATTGAAATTAGTATATTATCTCAATAATAAATAAATATAAAAATTTCAAGTAATACGTTTACCGGCCTTCCTCTCTTCGGTAGGTACATCGTACCGAGGAACATTTTATCTTACTCACTGGTCGATTTTGAAGCACTTTGTTTGACCGATGCGTCGAACTCTTGAAAAATGGCATGTTCCAATACGGGTTTGCCCGCCAACCCGTCCGCCCAGAGAAAAAATGTACTTTGGTAAAATTATCCTTAAACCAAATGCTGAAGCAGATACAGACTAGTTTCAGTTTCCGAATCGTCTTCCTGCACAGAAACACAGAGCGTTGACCTTTTAACGGAGGAATTTTAATTAAACGCTATCAATACTAAAGGAACGCACCTTTAACAAATCACTTGGGGTCGAAGCACTCTGGAATAAAACAAACGTTCTCGTTCCCCTACAGTGCTAATTCATTATTTTTCTTAGCGAAAGAAATTTCGGAACGCAAAAGGTCGGAAAGGATCAATTTTGCAGACAACTCTTTGAATCCCAAAGCAAACGGCGGTCGTTTTAAAGCTCCTTAAAACCGACTCTCTTGCTCCTTCCTACTTTATTTATACACCTTGAGTTTAATTGTTCTTAAGAAAAAAAGGAAACACTCAAACCGAAGGATATTCTCACCAAATTACAAAGGAGACTTCTCCAATTATTCTTATTATTTGCTTAATTTCTCAATCAAGTTTCCGTTGTTATTGGAATGCAATGTTAACGCTATTAGCACTGAAAATTACGTTTGAAATGAGATACTAGCAACCGACTTCCAAAATTAAAGTTATTTTTCACTTTGTAGTTTTTTGGAAGTCGGTTGTTTTCTTTTGTAAAAAAAGTTTTATTGATTTTAACTGTCGACTGGGCTATTGCTAATCTTTGTTCGCAACTCGTCGGAGCTACTGAGCGGTGGATAATCCACATAAATTAACTACCTATGTTGGTCCCCCTCGCGCAGTTTCACAAAGTCGGAGGACAAACAACGAACATTTTTAATCAGCCACAAGTAAAGGGCTTGCTCCAATTAGCTCGCTTTATAGTGGTTTTTGAACTGGAACTACTCAATTGAATTTCCGTTCCTTTATCGCTTCGCAAAGAATTTGTGTCAGAGTCAGACGCGATACGGTTTTAATCAAAGTTTGATTCTTTGTCGATTTCTTTTCACCCGACTACGGCGAAGTAAAAAGGAGGGTTATGATTCTGATCGGTATGTATGTTCATCTGTTCCCTCATAACTTCTAAATTACTTGTCATATTTTGACAAGTGAGGTATCATTAGAAGCGTCTTGGTCGTCCACTGGTTATAGGCTATGTGACGTCACATTAAATTAAATATGGCGCCCTCTAGCGGACATAAAGTCATGAACTAAAAATTTTTTTTTTCATCATACCGTTTTGGGCATCAAATGAAAGCGCTTAATTAGCACATTTCAAAAATATACATATTGTCAGCTGTTGATCACGGCTTTGCTTGCATCCATCCGATAATTAGGAATAATTTCTATAAAATCACGTCTCAGATTTGAGCCAACCATATTTTCTCTCCAAACCTTCCCAAAATACATAAGTATACAATAAAGACGTATTTCAAAGTGAACTAGTACTTTAAAAAAAAAAACAAAACACAAGCTGGGAGTACCTCCACGCGGTGAAGGCGACAACAGTAATATTACTGGTTAAAACTCACATTTAATTAATGAGAATGCCTTCGGGCTTATGTTGTTTATTTTTGCGATAATAAATACTGGTTGTGTCGTTGTGTCTTTGTGTACCCGGTAACGCAGGGGAGCAAACGCAGCAATCAAAGTGTCCTTACAATTACATTTATGATCTTCGTTTCGATATTTTAAGTTGATACTTTAAGTTTAATTTTTGTGTAAGTATTAGGATTATAGAAATAAAATATTGTGTTTGTTTTAATTTTTCATTCTACTTCAACAATAGGTATTTAAAAGTAATTATCTAAACACGGTTTATAATTTAATCAACAAACAATTGATTAGTAATCATTACTTTATAATATAAAAAATCGTAACTATTAATAACTCATAGTCAGATGACTATCAGTTATTAATAGTTACGATTTTTTATATTATAAAGTAATAATCCTAGCCTTTTCCCAACTATGTTGGGGTCGGCTTACAGTCTAACTGGATGCAACTGAATACCAGTATTTTACATGGACTGACTGCCTATCTGACCTCCACAACCCAGTTATTGGGTAGTACGATACCCCTTGGTAAGACTGGTTGTCAGACTTTCGGGCTATTGACGACCCGTAACGACTGTCAAAGATCCACGAATGACAGCCGGGACCAACGGCTTAACGTGCTTTCCGAGGCACGTTACTGATAGTGTACAAATATACGAGTAATTCGTTACGTTGTAAATAAGGGATCATAAGCTTTGAGGCAAAGTGGCATAAGATCACAGTCATCCTCTGAACATCACTATGAATATGCATAAATAAGTATATTAAATATATATCACGTGTAAGTTGTTTATTTAAGGATCGATTAGGGTAACCAGGGGAAGAGGGATAATCAAGAAATCAAAACAAGGTGGTCAGTAGGGAATGCAATCTCGTTCTCGCGAGATCTCGGCCTTTTTTAGCGAGATTGATCTCGGACGAAAAAAGGGCGAGATCAGCGTGCATTTGTTTTGTTTACTAATATAGTGGTTTTTGAACTGGAACTACTCAATTGAATTTCCGTTCCTTTATCGCTTCGCAAAGAATTTGTGTCAGAGTCGGACGCGATACAGTTTTAATCAAAGTTTGTTTCGTTGTCGATTTCTTTTCACCCGACTACGGCGAAGCAAAAAGGAGGGTTATGATTCTGATCGGTATGTATGTTCATCTGTTCCCTCATAACTTCTAAATTACTTGTCATAATTATTTGACAAGTGAGGTATCATTAGAAGCGTCTTGGTCGTCCACTGGTTATAGGCTATGTGACGTCACATTAAATTAAATATGGCGCCCTCTAGCGGACATAAAGTCATGACCTAAAATTTTTTTTTTTCATCATACCGTTTTGGGCATCAAATGAAAGCGCTTAATTAGCACATTTCAAAAATATACATACTGTCAGCTGTTGCTCACGGCTTTGCTTGCATCCATCCGATAATTAGGAATAATTTCTATAAAATCACGTCTCAGATTTGAGCCAACCATATTTTCTCTCCAAACCTTCCCAAAATACATAAGTATACAATAAAGACGTATTTCAAAGTGAACTAGTACTTTAAAAAAAAAAACAAAACACAAGCTGGGAGTACCTCCACGCGGTGAAGGCGACAACAGTAATATTACTGCCTAAAACTCACATTTAATTAATGAGAATGCCTTCGGGCTTATGTTGTTTATTGTTGCGATAATAAATACTGGTTGTGTCGTTGTGTCTTTGTGTACCCGGTAACGCAGGGGAGCAAACGCAGCAATCAAAGTGTCCTTACAATTACATTTATGATCTTCGTTTCGATATTTTAACCCTTAAATGCATGATTTATTATATCAAATATTGCAAAAAAAATGCTATTGTATCGGTATTTATCTATAAAAACAAAATATATGTATTATAATTATATAATAATATTAATATTCATATAGTAAATATATTGTTTTGACAAAAAGAGGTGCGTTCAGAAACTCACAGCTATCACATTCTTAAAAAAATTAAATTACGTACTTTGTTGCCATATGGCAACATTATGCATTTAAGGGTTAAGTTGATACTTTAAGTTAAATTTTTGTGTAAGTATTAGGATTATAGAAATAAAATATTGTGTTTGTTTTAATTTTTCATTCTACTTCAACAATAGGTATTTAAAAGTAATTATCTAAACACGGTTTATAATTTAATCAACAAACAATTGATTAGTAATCATTACTTTATAATATAAAAAATCGTAACTATTAATAACTCATAGTCATTTTTTATATTATAAAGTAATAATCCTAGCCTTTTCCCAACTATGTTGGGGTCGGCTTACAGTCTAACTGGATGCAACTGAATACCAGTATTTTACATGGACTGACTGCCTATCTGACCTCCACAACCCAGTTATTGGGTAGTACGATACCCCTTGGTAAGACTGGTTGTCAGACTTTCGGGCTATTGACGACCCGTAACGACTGTCAAAGATCCACGAATGACAGCCGGGACCAACGGCTTAACGTGCTTTCCGAGGCACGTTACTGATAGTGTACAAATATACGAGTAATTCGTTACGTTGTAAATAAGGGATCATAAGCTTTGAGGCAAAGTGGCATAAGATCACAGTCATCCTCTGAACATCACTATGAATATGCATAAATAAGTATATTAAATATATATCACGTGTAAGTTGTTTATTTAAGGATCGATTAGGGTAACCAGGGGAAGAGGGATAATCAAGAAATCAAAACAAGGTGGTCAGTAGGGAATGCAATCTCGTTCTCGCGAGATCTCGGCCTTTTTTAGCGAGATTGATCTCGGACGAAAAAAGTTTGCATTTGTTTTGTTTACTAATAGTTGTTGCTAACTAACTAATTTTATTAGGTTTTTCCTAATTTATTCAAGTATTGTGATTATTTGCAAACACACAAAACTGCCAATCTCGCGAGATCTAGAAATTGGCGAGATCTCGCAGTATTGTTATTTATAAACTCGCGGGATTTCGCTTGAGCCTCAATCTCGCGAGATTGGCATTCATTGAGTTAAACTCCCGAGATTTCGTCTGAGATCAATCTCGCTAAAAAAGGCCGAGATCTCGCGAGAACGAGATTGCATTCCCTAGTGGACAGTGCCCTCAGCTATCTGCGCTGTTCGGTTGCTGCTGTCAGAGGTAGAATAACTGAAAGGACTACGAGGATAGTTTGACGCTTGACGTTGACATGGTGGCGCTGTTGGTAAACATTTGTCCAAAAACAAGATGGCGGCGTTAGTTCAATTTTTGAACTTGATTACTAGAGCAGTGGTGGCTCAGTAGTCACGGCACCGACCTACGAGTGGTAGGTCGTAGGTTCGAACCTAGAGAGGCGCTTTACTTTGCATAAATAATTTCATCACTGCTCTCAAACGGAAAATATCGTGAGGAAACCCGCACCGTGTGGTAGATTACGGACTACTCCGAGATGAGCCTGCACCGAGATGAGGCCTGTGTCCCAGCAGAGGGGAAATTATAGGTTGCTAATGTATTGGCATTTTCCTGTAGTTATTTCATGTAGATATTCCAACAATAACGAATCCGAAATATACAACATCGAAATCTTCTCTCGATCTCAAATCAAAAACTTCGAAAAGCCAATCCAAAAGCTAACAGTAACAGGTCAGTATCATAGAACCTCGAGTAACTTGTAAATGAGAGTGTATAAGGTGTCCCAAATTCACTCCACCGAGATTATCTTCAATCATGGCGCGGATAAAGCGATCGCATTCTGAATTTCTGAGCCGTAGCCTCGAAATGACTCGGTAACTGACCAAAAAATATTGGAACAGATATGGGAACGGGTCGGCTCGCTCTATTCCTCATAAATGTTTACCGACCGCCCACCGTATCTTAGTTTTATTGGTCGTATGAGCTCGTGCTGCTCGCTTTGTTTCCTCTCTGGTGGTAAAACGAGTCGTTATTCTCAAGTGCCGCGCTAAACTGCTTTCACTATGATTGATCGGGTTTTATATTTTACTTTAAATTGTTAAGCAAATGTACCTAGTATACGGTGGTGTGCTGGTATTGTGGAGGGTAGAAAATTAAGTATTGGAGGCCGTGGCTAAGTACTTAATAACAGCCACACGGGTCGATCGATCAGGTCAAGCTACGCTTGCCGCGGTAGGTCCGTGGATGTGTGACCATCTTTACATACCGAAACCCCTCCGTGTCGCGGAAAGCACGTTAGGCATTTGGCCCCGGCGGTCATTTATAATTTAGGGCAGTCAGAAGCCCGATTGCCTGAAAACCAGTCTTACCAAGGGGTGATCGTATTACCCAGTAACTGGGTTGTGGAGGTTAGACAGGTAGTCGCTCCGTGTAAAATACTGGTATTCAGCTGCGTCCAGTTAGACTGGAAGTCGACCCGAAAATAACTGGGATAAGGCTCGGCAGATGATGAGAAAATTTAAGTATGGTTGAGGAAAATGTCGTGAGGAAAGTTTTGAGTACGTAATTAGAGAAAGTGAAGACTAAATAAACGTTGGATGGACTGTGTGAAAGATTATATGAATAGAAAGGGGGTGACTACCGAAATGACGACTAGTAAAGAGAAGTATGGAAGAAAAAGACATGTCGCACCGACCCCAAATAAATTGGGTTAAGTGCAGCAGAATGATGAATGATGATGAGCGGTAATACGTGGTGACGACTGACCAATACAGTCGTGATATTTATTTTAGAAGTATGTATGTATGTTTATTTGTATGTGTGTATGTATATTCTCATTGTATTTGTTTAGTTTTATTAAGAGAATAATTGATTACGATTTTATGTATTTTTTTTGTCTCCTTAACTCTTTGACACGCTGTCTACATCTCTCTATCTATTGTCCTGTCGCAGGTATGCTGGAAGAGATTTCTTATGAAATAAGCATCACCTTTGTACCTATTTTCTGTTCTATTTGTTCTTGTCTGTTTATACAACGTGTAACGTTAAATGCGCAAAATCTGAAAATAGTTTGATCAGAATAACGAGCAGAATTAATTAAACCACTTTTTAATATAAGTAACATTTTTCAAAAAATCTTCATTAAAAACGTTGCCGCGTCTATTTATTAATAGGTCAAGCAACCCAATGTCCGCGCGGCGCAGCGGCCCGGTGACGACTCCTCCCTCGATAAAGCGTCGTCGCAGACGCAAGAAACGATCAGAATGGTCACTAAAACTAAAACAGCACATAAAACCTTTACAATTTTTTAATGACTTATTTTCTCTCTGAAATAGGTCAATTGAATTAAAAATCAGTTGGGGTGTCTGAGGTTTTGCGCATTTAACGTTACACGTTGTATATGTGTGTTTATAAATGTTAAATAAATAAATTGTCCTAAGTACATAAAATACTTTGATTAGAGTATACTAGAGGACTTACACAAGTGGCAATCGCTATCAAAGCGATTTGTATTTCTACAACGATTTTCAACAGGTACAACATAAGTTTTTGGGTAGCTTTTGGCAATCCAATACATTTTAGATTTTTCCAACATAATTATCGCTGATAGTATGGGTACCACTCATCTTTCTCTACACGGAGAGAAAATTCTTAGGAAAATTACTGTGCTCGTCACTGTAAAGTGAGTGCAAGTGATATCTACAGAAATTTTTCTGAGTGTGGTTGAGAAAAAATCACTATTTGTCCAATAAATTTTACTGCACAGCATAAGAATTTTTACTGTGCTAGCATGGTAATTTTTCCTCTACCAATCAAATGCACTCATATTATGAGACAGCACAGTAACTCCGCAGCCAGAAGGTTCTCAGGTATGGTCCAGTACAAAAAAAAAAAAATATCAGAAACTGAGTTCAAAGAGGCACGGTCTTACCAATATTTTGTAAGAATATTTTGATTTAAAGAGTGTCCGTTATCTTCTCCACAGGTACCTACTACGCTTTGGAGTGGGTAACTAGCTTCATCATAATTTCTGACTGACTGACTCCTTGACAATTCAAAAGTGCCTGTAATTGTTTTATTGAAAATAAATGCTTTGAGTTTAAGTTTGGGAGGTGTTAATTGCTACCAGCAAGGAATGACAAAAGACTAATTAAAAACAGAATAAAAGAAATTATACCAACAAGCCTCAAATAACTTTCCGTTAAACTTTACTTCAACATCCAAACACAATAGAGCTCGTTACACATTTATTTCGGCCAAATAAATTAGAGATCCGACATTGTGTATAGGGATCGCCCAAATGTTTCGTTCGTTGCCGAAAATACGAAATTCGCGATAAAACATTTCAGAGTCGCCCAACAGCGTGAACAATGGACGAAATGTATGGAAACTGCGACCTCATTTGGCTACATTCCATTGTTGCTAACAATAAAGCTATTATCTTGCCAAATTGAATGAATAATTAAATCTGCGCCGTAATCCGTGTATAGACATGCTACGCAAACTGGATGGATTAACTGTTCAAGCAGATTTTCTGCATTTGAGGTTGGATTATGACCTAAGTATAATAAACTGAAAATCTCCACTGCTCTCAAATCGGTGGAGGAAAATATCGCGAGGAAACGGCATGACCTTCCAAGACATGTGTCATCTACCAATCGGCACTGGGCCCGCGTGGTGGATTACGGCCCACTCCCTCTCACAGAGAGGAGTCCAGTGTCCCAGCAGTGGGAACATTATAGCCGGATTATGGTTATCTTATTCTAATGAACTCTGTTGTTCTCTTGTGTGAGGGCTTGTTGATGTACAGACGCCAGCACATCAAGCTACCCGAAACTGTCACATTTTCCCAATCAACTTTGAACCTTATGCTTTAGCGATAAAGTTGAAAATCTATTAAAGAAATCTGACAGATTGTAGTAGCTTGATGTGCTGGCGTCTGTACATAAAGGTGTTTGTACAAACCTACTTACAGAAAATAAATAATTTATCATTTATCAAACTCTCATTCGGCAAAATTATCGATTTAAGCTACATTATTCCTTTACCGAATGATTATACCGTCCATAATGTCTAGACAGCGAATCAATAGCACAATCGAACACATTCACTCAGGACAGGGTATAGGTAAACGCAGAATTTTCATTTTGCATTTACTTACGCACGTCATCGTGAGGAAACCGGCATTTCTTAGAACTAAAAATTCGAAGACATCTGACTTCTAACAACCCGCACTGAGCCAACTGAATATCTTCTGAATTATAGTTTATACTTCCCTTTCCTTTTTCCCTTTACTTCACTTTCTGTGAGTTCACAGATAGTCAACATTTTGGATTTGTAAGGTACATAATAGTTTCTAACTCTGAGCACTATTGGACGATCTGAAAGTATAATAACAATAAAAATAATCACAAGCGTCCCGCTGGCTAGATACTTCATAACAACGTCATTCAATCAAAAACTGTCGAGGCACAAAATATATCTTATTTATTTTATTTGGGTACAGACGCCAGCACATCAAGTTACTACATTCTGTCATATTTCTTTAATAGATTTTCAACATTTTCGCTAGAGCATAAGGTTCAAAGTTGATTGGGAAAATCTGACAGTTTCGGGTAGCTTGATATGCTGGCGTCTGTACAAAATAAGACATTATTTTGTCATTTGTGAATGCTATCACCTGTTGATAAATCTCGTTGGGGCCTGCCAGATAGACTCACGCACTGACTATTGTATCAATAATATTTACGATATTTCAGGATAAGGAAAATTATATGTACGAGTATGTAACACTAAGATATTTTGTCGTTTATTTATATTTCTGTATTATTTTAATATTATTCTATTATCTTCTATACCAATAATAAAGCTGAAGAGTTTCTTAGTTTGAACGCGCTAATCTCCGGAACTACTATTTCGTTCAGATTTGAAAAGATGTTTTTGCATTTGATATCCCAATTCTTGAGGAAGGCTATAGGAACATCATGCTACGACCCTTAAGAGCCGATCAAAAAAAAAAAACTGGCCAAGTGCGAGTCGATTCGCGCATGGGTTCCGTACCATTATCTGTAAAAAGGCCACCCATATCATGGTAGTGCATAAAAATTCACTAATCCGCCATTTTGTACCATCCGCCATATTGGATTCTGAATGACGTCATATAGCATATCATGCATTGTCATCGGAGTGAAACGTGTGTGCAAAATTTCACATCAATCGGATATCGGAAAGTGGGTCATATTTATTTAATTTCCAAGATTACATTACATACAAGTGAAGATAATAGAAGCGTGTTAAAAATCACCTTTGTTGTATGGGAGCCCCTTAAATATTTATTTTATTCTGTTTTTTAGTATTTGTTGTAATAACGGCAACAGAAATACATCATCTGCGAAAATTTCAACTGTCTAACTATCACGGTTCATGAGATACAGCCTGGTGACGGACGGACGGACGGACGGATAGCGGAGTCTTAGTAATAGGGTCCCGTTTTACCCTTTGGGTACGGAACCCTAAAAACAGATAGATCGCTAAGCGTAAGCGAAGTAATAGCGTGGGCAGGCGATGCGATGCGACGCCGACGGGGTGGATACCCTTTAATAATTTATTTTATGATTACCACTCGTAACACGTCCGTATTCGATGCTGGCTCCGAGCAAATAAGCCGAGTGCACCCCGGCGTTCTCAACCGTCATGTCAGCAATGTCTTTCGTTTAATACTAGTGTTGCCAGTATAATAAATACCGTATGTACACATTGATAGATCACTTGCTTAGCGTCTAGAGCCTAGTGACTTAAGCCGGATTTACATTTGTCTGACGTGTTGTATTGTGACGCATCAGAACGGTATCGGTTTCATACATTTAGTATGGTGAGATTTATATTTGTGTATCGCGATGTGTTGTGATGGCTTCTGATGGTCCGCATCAGAAGAGATTCCGATCGCATCAGAGCGGTTTAGGTGGGGGGGGGGGGGCAGGGGAGCGGCCACCTGACGACGCATCAGACAAGTGTGCACGAGCTAGTGTTGCGTTGTCCCGCGTCAAAGCCGCATGCGTTTTTATTTACGTTTGTTTATCTACTCGATTGAAAAAAATTAAAGTACGGACGACCTGAGAGAAATAGTACGACAGTGAACTCTCCGAGAGCTACGACTGTATTGATTCAAAACATCGTCAGAGGGCGTCAGAACACAACTTATAGATGTGAACACTAGCTATCACGTCAGAGCCCGTCAAGACACAACACGTCAGACAAATGTAAACCCGGCTTTAAAATCCTTTGATACACGCTAGACGACTAGCAAAGGCGCCAAACGCACAGTGCGGCCAGTTGCGAGAATTCTAGAGCATTCGATTCACTTCGCTACTTGCAAGGTGACTTACTAGGCTCTGGCGGTAAGCAAGCCACCTGTCAGTACCACTGACAGGTAAATCTTCTAGAATTTTCGTATTCGGCCGCACTGCGAGCTTGGCGCCATCGCTAGTCGCCTAGCGTGTATGTAAGGATCTTGTCACTAGGCTCTAGGCGCTTACCAAGTCACTTTTCAGTGTGTACTTAGCTACAGACAATTTAACCTTTTGAACGCCAATCACTTGTATACAAGTTCGTATTACACAAGTGATTGGCGTTCGAAAGGTTAATGATATTGAAAGCAAATCAAACAATAAAATAAATAATAATAATAATAATGACTGAACTAAAACTATAGTACAACTGCTATTGATTTCTGGCTTAACACTTAACAATAAAGCAATATTTACGATACGGTAGTGATGCGCCCTTCCGCGAAGCTGTCTCGAGCAAAAGTGTCCTGACGATTGTGTCGAACACTGAACGATGACCGATTGTTGGATCTGTCAGTTGATTTTGACATGTCGACTAGGCTCACTCAGTTGATGTTTCCTGATAATATATTATTTGAAAACCTAACGCTACCTAGCATATGTCGCTGTTAATACCCCCAAAACGAAACAAAACCACTAAAGGACTGTGTTAATTTAATTCCAAAGTCACAACCTACCACTAATATAAATAAATGTTCATTAAGGTCTAAATCAAGTGCGATACGGTTGCGGTACATTCAAACGTCGGCGTTGATTACAGCCGGCTGATATATGAGTGTGTGGAGGGCTGAATTATTCACACAGTGAGGGTAGCTCCTGTTATCAATGTGTTTCTATCTATTTTTCCTCGTTCCAGTAATTCGGTTAGACATGTAGACTGTTCGTAGACGCGGGGAGCAAATGATGAACGTTGTGGGACGTAAATATTTAATTTTTGTTGGTATACCAAGATGTGCCCTTTGGTAACAAGCTATCAATCACATTCTGAAACATTTAGAAGGATATTGCTAATCCATCACACTAATATTATAAAGGCGAACGTTTGTGAGTATGTGTGTGTATGTGTGTTTGTGTGTATGTTTGTTACTTCTTCACGCTCAAACGGCTGGACCCATTTTGATGAAATTTGGCAAACAGATAGTTTATAGCTATGATTAATACACAGAATACTTTTTCCCGATATTCCTACAGGATCGAGACTTATGTGGCTAAAACCGCGGGGCGCAGCTAGTTCCTTCATATGTTCGAAAAATTTGTTTGCTCAACAACGTCAATAATGTAATGAATGTTGTTGAACTGTCAAAATGAAACCCATTGCTTCTGATAGTGTGTCACGCAACTACCCCGCTGGTCTTTAAAATAGATTGTAACCTCTGACTTTGTTATAATAATAATAATAATAATAAATTTATTTCTGAGTATACGGTACATAAAAGATCTTAATATTTAAAAGGTCTCACATACACTACCATTGCCGGTGTAGAAATTTTTTAAAATTATATGGAAGTTATGAATTTTTATATAATATTAAGACCAGCACAATTTTGTTATATTATATTATTATAATGGAATGAAATGTCAAACTTATTATACAATAATACTTATCACTATAATATGTCAAGTGCACAAAAACAAGCAAAAAAAAAATACAGGTCAGTAGATAAAAATGTAATAAAAAAAAAAAATCTATTAAATGTCTGTTTAAATAATGTCAAAAAAATATATATATAATGTCAAAAATTATTAAGTAGAATGTCAAAATAATAATAATGCCAAAATACTAAAAACACAGAATATTAATTACTGTCATTACTTCGAATATTTACTATCTTTATTAATGTCAAAAACTATGATTTAAGAATTCGCTAACCGAATAAAAACACATGTCCAAAAGCCAGGCAAACGTTTTACGTTTAAATTTATCTATTGGTAGCATTCTGAATTCAGGTGGTAATTTATTATAAATTTTTATTTGTTGGAGCCTTTCTTCTCCGAGTATTCGGATAGAAAACGTCGACCTCATCTTGTTTTTAAAAAATATGATTGACGTGTAAAACTGTTTGTACAAACCTATTGGCAGAAATAAAATCATTTATTATGGACGGCACGGTTGGCGCAGTGGTTAATCGATTGACTACTGCGCAGCGCGTCGCGGGTTCGATTCCCGCACGGAACAAATATTTGTATGACCTACAAGTAGTTGTTCCGGGTCTGGCTGTTTGTGTATGTGAGTTTAAATGTTTGTAAACGCACTCACAATACAGGAGAAATTTCTAGTGTGGGGCAACGCTTTAAACAAAATGGACATAACGTAACGAAGAATGTAGATAGAGAACTATTCATGTATCTGTCGCTAAAAACCAGCGCTGGGGCTCTGTCTCACATAGAGACACAACATTATGCTGAGCGATGGCCGTTGTGCGTGGATGTGAGGCATATTTCCCCCCAACTTGTTCCTTTTAGGGTTCCGCTGTCCGTCCGTCCGTCTGTCACCAGGCTGTATCTCATGAACCGTGATTTAGACAGTTGAAATTTTCACAGATGATGTATTTCTGTTGCCGCTATAACAACAAATACTAAAAAACAGAATAAAATAAATATTTAAGGGGGCTCCCATACAACAGGCATGATTTTTTTGCCGTTTTTATAGATAATGGTACGGAACCCTTCGTGCGCGAATCCGACTCGCGCTTGGCCGGTTTTGCTTTTTTTTACGTTTAAGTATGTGTTCTTTCTCTGCGCCATGTTTACCGTAAATAAACATATTTTCTTTCTTTTTCTTTCTAAATCTACACTGCGGTTGCATTTGTATGCACCCACAGAGAGCATGACGTAATAAAAATACGTCAAGTACTTCACATAAAGATGGTAGTCATGTTTATGTCTCCGTATAAAAGTTCATAAAATTCTTGAACAAAACTTGTGAGGCAGAAATTTCTAAAATATTTTATCGCTTTAATCTGCCCAGCATTTTCCCAACTATGTTGGGGTCGGCTTCCAGTCTAACCGGATGCAGGTGAATAGCAGTATTTTACATGAAGCGGCTGCCTATCTGACCTCCACAACCGTACTGGGTAACACGATAACCCTTGATAAGACTGGTTGTCAGACTTTTGGGATTCTGACGACCCGTAACGACTACCAAAGATCTACGAATGACAGCCGGGACCAACGTCTTAACGCACTTTCTGTTCCGGGGCGAGGAGGGGTCACGATATGTAATGGATCCGCGAAACCACCTCGGCAAGCTTTGCTTAACATTGAAGATCGACCCGTGCGGCTATTATTTTCCCACAAGCCCCTATAATATTGTATCGACTGTGCTGTGTAAATTAAAAAGGGGACAGTTGAGACACAATAAGTAAAACATATTTTTAAGACAACATAACATAACTTCACGCCTTGTTTCGGGTTGGGCAGAGGTGTACCTTTAGTACGCCCACATTTCGCACATTTGTCTAAGTCCCATGTAATAGGGGACGAGGTTATTTCCATCAGCTGGGCACAACTCCAGACTCCAGGTTGCTTAGGAGATGTTCTAGAAAGAAAAACCCTATAACACACTTCCCGACCTGGGAATCGAACCCAGGAGTTCATGCTCAACAGTAGTGCTTGACACCATTAGACCAATGAGGTAGACTAAGTTAGTTTTCATCCAAATAAAGTGGGGAAACTTTGAATGGAAGCCAAACAACGATACTGACAATAATTCCAGAATCTAACGACATTAAACTCAGGTCAACTGTTCCTTTTGGAAAAAATCTAAGACGTGTTAAAGCTTTTCCCTAAGGAAGTCTGTGTGAGTGAACATTGTTTTTATTAACTCGAAACTGCAAATAAACAGTACACGGATAGAGACTGGCTCTAAAGGCCATACATGATGGGGTTTTTAATCAATTTATTTAGGTTTTGAAACTTGAAATGTGGTGACAAAAAGCGGGAAAGTCCAGATTATAATTTTTAATCTCTCTTTACTTAGTACTAGTTTAACTTACTTACTCTTTTTTTAATAATAAAAATCCCTTTAGTCGAAAAGTCCGGACATATGACAAGTCTGGACAAATATCAGACGGGGGGGCCAAAAAGATGGCTTTTTGGCCCCCGTCTGATATTTGTAAGACTTTCACTGGACAGATAGCTGATGTTATAAGGAGTAAATTAGGCTATTTTCATTTTAGTTAATGAATACAATATGATTTCCGATATAACCCATGAAATCCAATGTTTTACGACATGCACGCGAACAAAATCGTGGGCACAGTTAGTGTGTTATATGTCTGTCATTACTCATTATGTAGGTATGTGAGGGTCATTCATAAAAAACCCTTCAGTAATTAAACCTCAAAATCAGGTCTCAATGTTTTCCAAATTAAATAAAAAACAAAACGAACGGTACGTTTTTACGACGGAGCGAACCGTAAACATCACTCGTCGACAGGGACTAATTGCTAGCGATATAATACTCAGAAAGGGCCTCAATAAACAAACGAGTTGGGGCCCCATTACATGCGACTTTTACAGAAACAGAGTGGGAAAAAAGGCTGGAATATACGAGTACATAGTCAGCCTATAATTTTCCCGCTGCTAGGACTCAAACCTCCTCTCTTTTGAGAAGTAGTGGACCGTAACCCACCACGAGGGCCCAGTGCAGGTTGGTAGATATCAAACGTGTGGACTCAGTCAGGCCTCCGTCACTCCATGTACTTGCGCGCTATACCCCGCCCGCCCGAGCGGTCTCGGGCCGTTTGCGGACCAGATTCAATGCGGGTTTTCCAAAGCGAAGCCACGCACGTTGTTCAATTTTAATCGTTCAATTCATTCGTACATAAGCACATTTTAGCATGCAGCGGTTGGCGACGCGACGTAGTAGGCTACAGTAGGTATTGAAAATTTTCTACTGAGTGAAGTATCTGGTAGTAACTATTTAGTAATCTGTGACTCAGTGGACATTAGACTACAGAAAAAATACTTTATGCATTAATTTTGCCTTAAAAAAATATGTATTTACTTTCTTCCAAATGAGCGGCACTACAATCTACAACAATTCGTTAAAAAAAGTAAGTCTATTGAAAAAATACAAGAAGTTTTTTGATTTTGACGCTGGCCACATATTGCCAGCATCAAAATCATATTTTAAGTATTCACATAAATCCTTTATTTATTTAATAATAAATCCATTTAATAACAAATACAATGTCAATAAACTCAAAGGTATACCCACGGGACTTTACTGGTATTGTAATCAGAAACAACCTAAAATAAAAAAAAACGTGTATGAAAATAAAAACTAATATGTACTCGTAAAAACAATCAAAAAGAAAAAAAAAATCGATTATCGGTTCTCTAAAAGTAATCGTTTTAATGTTATTATTTTTTCGTGTTAGTGACAACACTGAATTCAATCTAGGAATTACTCACTGATTTTATTAATGACTGAATTAAGTCTACATTGACATTATTAATCACTGAATTAAGTCTAGGATATGCCGGTTTCCTCACAATGTTTTCCTTCACCGTTTTGAGAGCAGTGGCGATGAAATAAATTACACGAAGTAACACTGTCTGACTGGGTTTGAACCCACGACGTACAACTAACAATAAGTCAGGGCCGTTACTACTGGGTTACCACTCCTCGCGAATATACATATTTTTTTAATTAAAATGTTGGATTTTTCGACTAGGTGTCTATTAGCTAGTTTCGTGTTTCAAAGGGGCCGTTTTTCATTAAACGTGATACCGTCACAGCCTGCTAATAATCGGGTACTTGCAAACTAAAAACAGCCGGTCGATTCTATAAAAATCTCACCGTGAAATCATAAGTGAAGTGATCTTGAAGCGAGCGGTGTCAATAGTGTTAATCTCTAATGACAGCTCCCTCCACGCTCACTTCACCCAAGTTTTCACGGTGAGATGGTTACAGAATCGCATGGCGGTTTTCGTGTGCTCGAATATGTTGCGTAAATAAATGAAACACATTAACTTATGTCGATGTCATGGACTATAATTGAGAACTAAAGCATTCCTCAGAGACTTCTATTCAAATAAACATACTGAATAGAAAGCAAACTATATCAAATATAATAAACCAAAGCATAGTTCGAGAGACAAGGGACCGCACGTACCAAACACATAAATACACAAAGCGCAAATTAAACTCACAAACTATGCTACGACGCTACGCCGTAGCAATAGTTTGCCTGTTTTACGTAGCAGCTCTACGAACACTCGAGCTACGAAAGCTTGGTACACTTTCGCACAAGATTAGAATTTTGTAACAAGGTTTGATGCCAAGCAATTTTTTCCCGTTGCCACTGGATCCCAACACTTTTAAAGTGAAAATTCACTTGGAAGAAAAATTGTTACAGCCCTAATGGTTTAAAGCACGAAGGTTTTATATTTTCCCTTTATTAATACAATATTTTTACGTCGGTGTTATAAAACTCGATTATGTTTTTGTGGCTTAAAAGGATCAAAGATGTTAAACTGTGTTGATATAATTAAATACTTTGCAAGTGAAAAATAATCTTCAAACGTTTTTGTAGACTAAGTTACTGTAATGACAAGGAAAATATAATTTAATGCGGGGACGTCCTACATTATTAACCGACATAAAAAAAAGGAGGAGCTTCTCAATTCGGTTCAATTTTTTTTTTTATGTTTGTTAGAACTCCTCAGAACTCTGTTATTTATAAGCCGAATTGCAAAATTCTTTTTTTAATGGACAAGGTACGCATCAGGTGTGATCCCTTCCCTTATAATTTTTATTAACTTTGCTTTGGCAGTATTTGAGATAGTTTTAATAATACGATTTTTTTCCACTTATTTTATATTGATGATGTTTTAATAACTTCCTGTAACTTATATTTACATAACAAGTAGTGTTATATGAATTTGTGTGGGGTGGGTACAACTAAAAAGTGAAAAATAAAAACTTAAAAAAAGGAAAATGAAACAACCGACTTCCAAAAAAAAAAACACTACAAAGTGAAAAAGAACTTTAATTTCGGAAGTTGGTCTCAAAGAACGAAAATGTGAAACCAACGACACCGACTTCTGAAATTAATTTCTTTTTTTGGAATTCGTTTTTTTTTGTAAAAAAGTTTTATTTTTAACTTCAATTTTACCGTAGAACGTGTATAAAAGTTTTCAATGATTGCATTCGTATTACATCACTCCGTCACAAATATACGTGCTCCACAAAAGGGCAACAAACGTTTGAACCTGCTCGAGGTACTATCCTGTCGGCACAAAATAGATACAGAAGGTTAACTACATACATCGAGTGAAAACACGTGAACGCACACATGGACGCGTACGTATGACGATCTCAAACAAATGCCAGTCGTCAGTGCTCTTGCACTCGCTGTGTACTGATGGCTAACCTACGCACATGTACTTAGCTTCATTTTCTATGAAAATGAAGCCAGGACTTTCCACTGCGACCCACGGCGTGCGTAGCGTGGCCATCGCATCCGCGTGGTTGAAAAACAAATGAACCACGTAGCTAACGTAGTTAACCTATCCGTGCGTGGATGTTCTACGTAACAGTGGAGTCATCTAGCTTGCAGAACGGATGTAAAGGAGATATTGCAAGTCAAAGTTATAACTTTTTCTGGAATTTTTTTAAATGTAAGCAAGTGTCAAATATTACAACTTCTCAATAAATACCCCACGACCTATGTACCGTTGCACGTACCCATAAGCATAATGTTTTACGTGCATTATATTGCAGGCTACAGTATACTCGTATAACCATTATTCACACAAAAAATAAAAGTCGTTTCTCAGCAATTATTTCCGTCCAATGTTACTTAGTTTCAGTACAGAATGTGTAGTTGAAGGCTATGTGATGAGTCTTTTTACACACTATATGTGTGACCTTCTGCACTATTCCCTTGTCGCTGGTATCAATATTATTTAACGCAGCGAACCGGCAGACGATCAAAGAGGCTTATATTACAGCGATCAGTCACGTCCGCGCCACACGCTGGCACAAATTAACGGTGTTATTTGCTTTCTAAATAAATATACTTAAGTGACAGAACCGTGTGAGATTATGGCTGATAGATTGTTTTAATTAATTTCTTGTCTTAGCTAACTGGTGAGCAGTGGTGGGAATGGGGGACTTACGATTTTTAGGGTGCGTTTCCACAGAAGCGGAGCTGGGCGAAGCGGAGCAGAGACATGCAGGAATCGACTAATCACAATGGAAATTGAAATCCTCATCGTGTCATTCGTCTCGTCTGTGATTGGACGATTCCTACACGTCTCCGCTCCGCCCCGTTCCGCTTCTGTGGAAACGCACCCTTAGGTCGTAGTTTCGAACCAAGATAGGTGATTTACTTTGTGTATGTTATTTCATCACCACTGGTCTCAAAAACGGTGTCAAAACATTGTGAGGAAACCGGCATGACCTAGAATCATAAATTCGAAGACATGTGACATCTACCAACGCGCACTGGGCCGACGTGCTAGATTACAGCCCAGTCCCTCTCAGAGAGACCTCAGAGAGGCCTGTCCCAGCAGTGGAAATATTAAGGGCTGATCATGCTATATAGCCCTTTATAATACAGAGGTATGAAGAACAGGGTGATAAAGTTCACTCATCCTCCATAGAAAAGGGAGGGTTCTTCGACCAGACGGGTGTTGTGTCTGGCGGGCATTTGCCCGATGATTCATGTCGGGCCGTTGTATAGACAACGTGTAACGTTAAATGCGCAAAACCTCAGACACCCCAACTGATTTTTAATTCAATTGACCTATTTCAGAGAGAAAATAAGTCATTAAAAAAGTTGTAAAGGTTTTATATGCTTTTTTAGTTTTATTGGCCATTCTGATCGTTTCATACGTCTGCGACGACGCTTTACCGAGGGAGGAGTCGTCACCGGGCCGCTGCGCCGCGCTGACATTGGGTTGCTTGACCTATTAATAAATAGATACGGCAACGTTTTTAATGAAGATTTTTTGAAACATATGACCTATATTAAAAAGTGTTTCAATTAATTCTGCTCGTTATTCTGATCAAACTATTTTCAGGTTTTGCGCATTTAACGTTACACGTTGTATGCTAGCTGCGCGGTAAACTCTGCTTGCGAGATGCAGGATATTTTGCGTGACGTCAGTATGACGCGTAGTTTGCATGTGGCATTGTAGATACCGCTACAATAATATGACGGCTTTGTAGAATGTACAGTCGACCTAATTGCTTTATCACACTAAGCTTGAATGACACTAGCACTTCATAAAACGACAAGGTCTATTTGTCTCTGTGACAGTTAGATAATTAAAACCTTGGCTGAAATTCCAATTTACTAGGAGTTGTTGTAAACAGTGCAGCAATTGTGAAGTCGACTATACTGAGTCCCTTTCTCTGAAAACATATAAGACAGACTCTTTCTAAAACCTTTTGTGTAATCTCATATCTTCACACCCGGGTAAATACTAACTCTCTAAAGTAACAGAAATCTTCAGTAAACAAAATGCCGATTCCCGTAATTAACCTTTGGTATGCCTTGGAGCGAATCTGCTCCAGGGTTCTCGGTGCTTTGGTGCAGATATGCTACAATGGGACTACCTTCACGTTTTGGTCAATTCTATGCCATTTATATAATGATTAATTCAATGCATGCTAAATAAAGAGAAATTCAAAAATACGGCGTGCGCGTTCTTTACGGTTCAAATCTGCCGCACACCACGTACTCGACGCAGGCACGCTCCCGCATACCAAAGGTTTAAAACGTTCAAAATCTAGGCGCAATCTCATCTTAGCCACAGTGAATGTCAAAAACTTGTAAATGTAGGGTAATTAGGGGTATTTTTGACAGATTGAGACTGCGATCATACTGTGAACACTGTTATAATTAAAGCTACACGTAAATTCACAAACATTACCTACTCCAGTATAAAATTGACACGGTTAACGAAGTCCTACCTACCTCTCTGCGCCTATACCTACGCTGCGAGTCCGCGACACCTACGGTAATGAAATCAACGCGTTCGATGAATCGATTAACATGAACGACGATGTTAAGCACCTTTCTGTACAGCGCTTAATGTGAAGCACCTTTCAATTTCAGCGCTTTATTTACGCTGAGCGCCATTCGTCATCCGAGGCTCGCAACGTAATCATTGTTGTTTGGTGTGACGTTTTTTGTTTAACTGAGAATCAAGAGCTGTTTTTTTTGTGAAAGGGTTGATAAATCTATAAGTTGTAGAACATTTTATCAATTATTTATATTCTACAAACACTCACTGGGACTGCGTAGTGTATTACGGCCCACTCCCTTTAACCAAGAGGAGCCCCGTGTCCGATCAGTGGGAACATTATAGGCGGATTATGCTTATGCCTAGTTATATTGGAAGTGCGAAAAGGAGTTCTATGGGAGCCTAGATGTCTATTCATCTAACTGGACCATGGGTTCCCTACTAGTGAGGTGCGCCCCACTAGGGGGACGCGGGCTTAGAGTAAAGGAAAAGGGGCGCCACCAGAAATAAACTGTGCATTTTTTTTTAATGTTCTTGGTATTAGAAAGGGTTAGATTCCAAAATGCAACCTTTAATAATACTTAGGTGCTGTAAAATGAGATTGTCTTTCGTCATAAGTCGGAAAAGGAAGTTTTTCTATTTCTGTATGAATCTTTAAACGAAAATCGTACCCATCTGCGGCGGGGTGCATAAATTTTCATATTTTCTCTAAGTGCGGTTCTCAATGATACCTAATTTCGTCATACTTTCTCATCATCATCTGCCTAGCCTTTTCCCAACTATGTTGGGGTCGGCTTCCAGTCTAACTGGATGCAGCTGAATACCAGTATTTTACTTGAAGCGACTGCCTATCTCATCTCCACAAACCAGTTACAGGATAATACGATACCCCTTGTTAAGACTGGTTGTCAGACTTTCGGGCTTCTGACTACCCGTAACGACTGTCAAAGATCCACGAATGACAGCCGGGACAAACGGCTTAACGTGCTTTCCGAGGCAAGGAGGGCTTAAGGCGTTCATAGGGTCACAGACCTGAAATAAATGAAATTATTATTATTATTATTACAGGCCTTGACCCTTGGCCTTGATGTGTACCTATATGAAGCTGGTTACCCATCCACGGACCAACCGCGGCAAGTGTAGCTTAACCTGATAAACCTACCCGTACGGCTGTACCCGTACTTAGCCACAAGCCCATCGTCATACTATTTATAGGCAGGTACTTAGTCTGCTCAAGTTTCATTACACAGGTCTTCGAATCTTCTAATCAAAACTGCCATAATTTATCGCACTTTGCACACAGAATACTCGTACAATAGCTACTAACAAAGTCCAAAGTTGATTGCTCACCTATGACCGCAACCCTAATCAAGTTATCATCACGCCACAAAATCCTGTGTCAACACAATGGCTCATGTCACTTCGGACGGTCGAGACTCCCTGCGGTAATATTGGCGATCATCGCACTAGGTCACCGTTATTAGCATAGAATGTAATTACGAGTATATTGTTCCTGCGTTAACATAATCCTTTATCCCTTGGGGGGCCGCATTCTCGAACAGTCCTCAGTGGATCTCGATATCTCGATTCAAAACTTTGTCATTGTATGGGCTGACCGTCCTTAGATTTGTATTGCATAAATATGTAAGCGGTCACGCCCTTTATACCTGGAGGCTTTTATTTAGATAGTAAGTTTTTGCTTACATTTTTAATTTTGATTTATTATTTCTTTTGCTTGAGGACGTATAGTTTTTATTGTATTTGTTGGTATATTGGCGTGGCTAGCTGACATATGGCAAATAATTTAATTTAGTGTTCTGTGTCTTGTAGGATATGGTGAAGGGCGGGCGTTTTGGGGGACTGTCTTTTGTAATTTTGACGTTCGAAAAGTAAGTAGTGATTCTCAGCCTAGTTTGAATAAATGACTTTTGATTTTGATTAGAAATCAATTTAAAATCTAATTGGAATCAGCCGGTCAACAATATCACCGTGATAACTTAGGTGAAGTGAGTGAGTAAGTGAGGTACTTCACCAAAGTTTACACGGTGAGATTTTTACAGAATAGACTGTAATAGAGCTTGTGGCTAAGTAATAACAGCCGCACGGGTCGATCGATCAGGTTAAGCTACGTTTGCCGCGGTCGATCCTTGGATGGGTGACCGTCTTTACATACCAATACCCCTCCGTGCCTCGGAAAACACGTTAAGCCATTGGTCCTGGCTGTCATTCGTGGATATTAATTGACAGTCCTTACGGGTCGTCGGAAGGCCGAAAGTGACAATCAGTCTTACCAAGGGGTATCGTAATACCCAGTAACTGGGTTGTGGAGGTCAGATAGGCAGTGGTTCCATGTAAAATACTGGTATTCAGCTGCATCCAGTTGGACTGGAAGCTGACCCCAACATAGTTGGGAAAAGGCTAGGCACATGATGATCGACTGTAATATTCTAGAGTGTCTTATTTATTTTGACACCCAGAACAGGTGAACAATATTTGAAAATCATGAATTTCTGGAATGATCAAAAACATATGGCGTGTCGAAAAGTAGGTATAACGAGAGGAGGGGAGGCGCTCTATGGAGCACCTCCCCTCCTTTCGTTATACTTTTCGTTATAGCGCCTGTCAAAAGCTTTTAGCCGCGCCTTTCCCTATTATAAGCAAAATGAGTAAGTGTTAACTAATTACATACCATTCCGCTACCCCATTTTATTCAATTAAAGGGAAGACAAAGGAACGCCGTCATTTTATAGCGGAAGCGTCTGATTTCTGTTCACTGAAGTGCCGCTACATGTTTAAAGGGTTAGAAAATCGTGTGTTTTTCATGGCTGGTATAAAAAACTGCACTCTGTTTTCAACGTTTTCATTGTTGTGACTAATCTCGTAATCGCAATCAAAACAAAATAATCAGTCGTTCCATACATTTGCTTCGAGTAGGTAAAGTCGTTCAGTTTGATGGTCATTACCACACCTTTTTGATGCACGATATAGAAGCTCGCTGGTAATATGTACTGTGGGACGATGTAAACGTTATATTTGGCGTGTTATTTGGCGAACATCGCACCATGATAAAGTGCGATATTCGCCAAATACTACTCGAAATACTCGGACGCGTCACACAATATTCGAAATTCAGAATGAATCATGAATAATTTGTAATGTACCTATTGTACTAATATTATTGTTGACATGCATGACTCACTTTATGTAGCTACATTTATTGTATGCCCTAAGGGCAGGACATATCTGTTCGCAAAACACAATATTAACACCAGCTGTATTATGTACACTTTACTATGATCCACAATAAAGATGATTTGATTTGATTTGATTTGACCATTTTATCCGCATTACGGCCAACATTATAAAGAAATAACTAATCTTTGAAAAATAAATGTAATGAATGGTTCTTTTGTATGATAATAAATATATAGTATTACCAGACTATAACGCCCCCACTGCTGGGACACTGGCCTACTCTCTGTGGGAGGGAGTGGGCCGTAATCCACCACGCGGGCCCAGTGCGGGTTGGTGGATCTCACAAAAAGATAACTCAGTAAAATTCCTCCTACTCTGTCCTTCTCACACTTCTGGCTTTGTTCATTCTTCCTTTCATATTCAGTCCATTCTTCTTTGGAATGCGTTACCTCTTGATATCAGGACTGCCACTAGTCAGTATGCATTTAAGCGGGCATTGCAGAGTTATTTTCAAAATAAATAGCGTAGAGTCATCCCAACACCGCTCTTCCTTGATTTTATAAATATTTACATATTATAAATGTATATTATAGTAAACCGTATGTATGTGTTTCTAACCTATTTATATAAATATTTGTCTAGTTTTAATAGTTTTTATCATTGTTTCTCTCAACCAAAGCACCTGTCTTCTAATCTCTTCACCCCCCTTGGTTGACTGGTAGAGAATGCCTAAGGCATTAAGTCCGCTTTTGTACCTTTTGTGCGAAAATTTTACATAAATAAATAAATAAATAAAATTGATATATTAAATTCATTTTTACTTTTGAAAAAAGTATCTCGAAATGCATCACCCGTTATATAAAAATTGAAGAAATACACTATTGCCATGTTGCAAATATCACGGTCAACAAAATTAAGGAAGACAGCTACTTAAATAAAAGACGTGGTCGGCTTCCAGTCTAACCGGATGCAGCTGAATGCCAGTATTTTACATGGAGCGACTGCCTATCTGACCTCCACAACCCAGTTACTGGTTAATACGATAACGTAAGACTGGTTGTCAGACTTTCGGGCTTCTGACAACCAGTCTTACGTAGGGGTATCGTATTACCCAGTACAGACAGCCGGGACCAACGGCTTAACGTGCTTTCCGAGGCACGGCGGGGTCTCGGTATGTAAAGATGGTCACCCATCCACAGACCAACCGCGGCAAGCTTAGCTTAACCTGATCGATCGACCTGTGCGGCTGTTATTATTTAGCCACGGGCCCCTCAAAAAAAAAAAGACAAGGTAACTCATCCTAATTTGATCAACAAGAAATGACGTCTAACAAAAGAGTCCCGCGTCAAATTACTGACATAAAGCTATTTATCGTAACACGAGGGAGGTGCACGAGCTCAGCCAGGGATATAATCCCGCTCATTTGACATTTATTTTGTAATAGTCGGCTCATTTTTCTCGCCTCCACTGGATCATTTATAACGGCAATTGGGGACGCCTCCCGCTCCATTCTTGCTCTAGCAAGCAGCAGTTTGCTTACCTGTAGAGCCTCGGTTTATTCAGGAAATCTAAACTTGGAAAGTAATATTAATAAAGCTCAAGACTTTGTTTGTTTGAGCCCGCTCATCTCTGTAGCCTCCAGTCTGATTTCAATCATTCGTTTTGCATTTGATAGCCCAATTCTTGAGAAAGGCTTTAAAGGAAAGAAAGAAAGAAAGAAAGAAAGAAAGAAAGAAAATACATTTGTTTAGCACAGACTATAAGACACACAGTACAAGGTTACTTAACCTCACGCAAACACCCTTAGGAGCCTAGCAGAAACAAAAAAACAAAAAAAACGGTCATGTGCGAATCAGACTCGCGCACCGAGTTTCCATACAAATTTGTACTTATGTAACTACAAATGTACGGTTTTCGGATTTTGTCCTTTACTTGTGCTACATGACATTGCTTCTTGCCAAATTTCATGATACTAGGTCAACGGGAAGTACCATATGGGTTTTGATTCCCTGGCGAGTGTCAAAATAACGGAACATAAACACCCGTATCTTTTGATTTCGTTGACTTAGAAGTTTGATTTTTTCACTGCTTCAAGGGATTGCAGCCCTGAGTATTTGATTTTAATTTCAACTTGATAACTCCACGCGTTCCTGGGAAAAAGGGTGTTGACAGACATACAGACGGACCACGAAGTGATCTTATAATGGTTCCGTTTTTCCTTTTGAGGTACGGAACCCTGAACAGTCAGAATGAACGCTGAGTGATAGCGCGGGCAGGCGATGCGTTGTAAAGGGCTAGGTTGGGGAACAAGACATTTTACAAGGAGGAAGTCGCAGGCAGAAGCTAGTTAGTAGTTTTATAAGATTCCACTAAGGGCGCATTCCACCAAACTTTTATACCTAGAATTAGTCTTATCCTGAGAATAAATTTTGAATTTTTACAGTTTAACCATACTACAACTGTCAGACGTCAATTTCATTCCACGAATAAAAGATATTATCTGACTTCGGTAAAATCAGCCCTAAACGTTTTAAAGAGTCAGTTTCTCTCTCCAAAATCATTTCACAAAAGGATTGAGTTTCAAATCTAAATTGAGTTGTTTGAACAAAAGTACTCTAATTTGCTTGATCGTCAGATGTGCGAAAACCTTGAAAGTTGATAGAACGAAGACAATATTAATAAAATGGGGTGTATTTCCTTTGTAATATTAACACAGTCAAAGAGTTTGTTTGTTTGTTTGAACGCGCTAATCTCTGGAACTGGTAGTTCCAGAGATTAGCGTGTTCAAACAAACAAGAAAGGCTTTAAAGGTTTATCATCACGCTAAGAGCCGAGCAAAAAAAAAAAAAACGAAAATACGCTGAGCGAAAATTATTTCAAATATTTCAACAAAAGGATTGAGTTCCAAATCTAAATTGAGTTGTTTGAACAAAAGTTCTCTAAATTTACCCTGAATTAGTCCTATCGCGTATTTGTTTAATCTTGGTCGTCGAATGTACGAGAACCTTGAAAGTTGATAGAAAGAAGACAATTTTATTAAAATGGGAGATATTTTCTCTCTTTAATGATCGCCCTTTGAGTAATCTTGCTTTAATCTGAGATGTTAAGGAACGTGATAAGATTTGTAATTAACTTTGAAATTATCAATAACGCTAACCTTTTTCTGGAGATATTTTTAAAATTCGAAGTCTTTTCTTTGTGGGATTTGAGTAAAGGTGATAATAATATTAATTAGCAATTTTATTGGTTAACACTAATATACAACGTAACGTTAAATGCGCAAAACCTCAGACAGCCCAACTAATTTTTAATTCAATTGACCTATTTCAGAGAGATAATAAGTCATTAAAAAAATTGTAAAGGTTGTATGTGCTGTTTTAGTTTTACTGGCCATTCTGATCGTTTCTTGCGTCTGCGACGGCGACGCTTTATCGAGGAAGGAGTCGTCACCAGGCCGCTGCGCCGCGCTGACATTGGCTTGCTTGACCTATTAATGAATAGACACGGCAACGTTTTTAATGAAGATTTTTCGAAAAATGTGACCTATATTAAAAAATGGTTCAATTAATTCTGCTCGTTATTCTGATCAAACTATTTTCAGGTTTTGCGCATTTAACGTTACACGTTGTATACATATATGTATTTATATAATATACAAGTATATAATAAAAAAATAAAGAAAAAGGCAGGAGCTCATTGGGCATCAAAAAATTCGTCCACATCGATGTCAATGGGGTAAGTGCCCAAAAGGCTCAACGTTTAATTTTAATATAATACAATATAATAATAATAATATTTATAATAATAATAATAATAATAATAAAAATAATTTCAACTGGCAATGCATTCCACAAACGAGCGGCCTGGACAGTAAAGGATTTATCAAGGAAAGTTGTGGAATGCATAGGCATTTTGAGCTTCAAGTTATCTGATGACCTTAAAAGTTTCGTGTGGGAGTCGTAAAGAAACTGGAAACGTTTCCTGATATAGACAGGGATGGAAGGGAAAAAGAGTACATTGTACTTACGGATAGAATATGAGCATTCCGGCGAAGGCAAATTGATAACCACTTGAGCTTCACACGAAATTCGGAAACATGGTCATATTTACGCAGACCGAATATGAACCTAACCAAAAATTTTGAAGCCGCTCAAATTTATCGACTTGGTTGAAGATCAAGATAGCTGGCATCAGGATACTCAAGGATGGGTAGAAGAAGCGATTGTGCAAGCGTAGGTAATCTTGGTGGCAGTCGGTAGGAAATGACGCAATCTCTTTAAAGATGCAGCGGATGCAAATAGCTATTTACTTCTGTGTCTGTTTCAAAACTTTATCATAGTTGTGTACTTTATCGTGCACGTCGGGGTCACTAGCATAGAGGTATGAGGAACAGAGTGTAAAGTTCACTCATGATTCCTTAGAAATGGATTCATTCTCCGACCAGACATGTGTTGTCTGGTGAGCTAGATTGATTTCGGGACGTTATGTGTACACATGCTAGTCACGCGGTAAATTTTGTTTGCGCGATGCAGGATTTTGCGTGCCGTCAATTTTTCAAACTCAAACTCAAAGCATTTATTTCAAATAAACCAATTACAGGCACTTTTGAATTCTCAAGGGGGCGGTCAGTCAGAAAGATGAAGCTAGTTGCCCATTCCAAGGCGTAGGTACCTGTGGAGAAGAACAAAAATTGTTACAAAATTTTGGTTACATCATTCAAGTTGAAATTATACATACACAATATAATGCGTAGTTTGCATATGACGATGTAGATGCCGCCACAAAACTTTTTTATATCTGATATTGCTCATTATTTATGTGTCATGTATTGTGTACTGTTTATCTTTTGTGAGAGAGATCCTAGATAAATAAATACACAGTATACACTGTTAAAGTAATTCCATAGAGTTCTTTTGATAAAATTCATGTACCAGTGATGCACTCGTTAAGATAGAATAGTTACAAGTGTAGTCGTGGTTGCAGGGCGGTGCGGCGAGGGCAGTCCGTGCGAGCAACTGTGTCGAGAGCTGCACGACGGCACCTTTGAGTGCGGTTGCGGGCCCGGCTATGTGTTGCACGTCGACGGCTACGGCTGCTCAGGTGAGTCATACTTTCTCCCTCTTTCTGGCACCCTGGTACCTTATTACTGGAGACTCGGTCCGACTATTTGCTGCACGTTGACGGCTACGGCCGCTCGAGTGAGTTATACCTTCTTCACTATCTGATACCCTGGTACTTGATTCATGGTAAGATATATTTGCTACACAACGGTGCCCAAAAGTACGGCTACGGACACGGCTATATTGTGTTGCACGTCGACAGCTAAGGTAGTTAACAGCTTCTCCATGTTCTAATACCCTAGTACCCGATTCATCAGAATTATTTATTTTTGCTAGATCTGCTAAAATCTCAATTAAATCCTTTGTAAACACGTTACGTAATACTGCTGAGCGTGCCCGTCTGCTGGATGTGGGAGATTGGGAGTCAGGCTTGTGGCTTCAGGCGCTCCCGTCATCCACCATAGGCACTATGATGGATGACTCATCGTTTCGGCTCGCTACGTGTCACTGCGGTGAAGCTGTCGACAGTCTCGGGTACCATGGCCTGTCCTGCTGCAGGAGCGCAGGTCGCATAGCACGGCACACGAGCATCAACGATATTATTCGTCGAGCCCTTGTTACCGCCGGCATACCAGCGGTATTAGAACGAAACGTCTTGGTATGTGACGATGGGAAGAGACCAGACGGCATGAATTTGTTGCCTTCGAAGGTGGGTAGGCCTCTGGTGTGGGACGCCACCTGTGTCGATACCCTTGTGCCATCTCATGTTCTTAGCACAGCGGGCTGTGGTGGCGCCGCTGCTGCGGCTGCTGAGTTCCTCAAGCGGCGCAAATATTGTAACCTTATTGGTAGTTGGGTCATATTCAAAATAATTGTATATTTACTATTGTCTTAATGTCCTACCCAATTATTTTCATAACGAGATACAACTGACTAGAATTTTATAAACAAACAGATTAAATTTTTATTTGAGCTTAATAAAAAACAAGGAAACATTTGGTACAGCTAAACAATTCACAAAAATAACTTAAACCAGTCATTGCGTAGGTTCCGTTTTATACAAGTATTCAATGTCCACGTCTTTGACGGTAAACTTAAAAAATAATTTAATTATTAACCATTACACAAAAGTTTAAAAAAAAAACTATATTCAGAGAATATTGTTTAAACTTTCAACACTTCACTAAACAAAATATAAAATACTATTTAGTGTTCTCCAAATTTAATTTATTAATGAGTCTCCTGATTTTAATCATATCTGTTATTCTTCTCTGTTATGCTATTTTAACATTATTTCCATGGCAATAAAGAAATTTGATATACTGGCAACATGAGTTCACTAGCTGTCACTACACAACGTAAGAATAAACGCTCGGGGATTTTGTTCAATATAGTTTTTCAGCTCGTTTCGTTGTCGAAGAAAATTAGACTTAAAAGTAAATATCCAATGTGAGTCGTTTACAATAGCGGTAAGTAATTACTGTTATAATACTCATACTAGGAAATGGCTGTATTGTGATATTTGTTATAACTATAAAATATTCGTATAACATTTCGAATTGTTGTGGAAATAAATAGATTTGTAGATTAGACACGTGCAATTAATTCATATCCGTTATTTTATCTGTCACTTTTTTCTGTTACGTAACAGATATGAATGATTAGGCGTTATTCACATTGTCTCATGTTGTATGAATTAATGAAAATAAAATATTAATATTTACTGCACCGCAGGTTAGCCAAAACATTTTTTTTTACTGACTTAAATTTATTTGAAGTATGTAAAGTTTGCGTATAATGTGGCATGTATTGCATTGCTGTGCCATGTGTGTGCATGTTTTACTGCGTATGCTCAGTCCTCACCGCTTGAGCCGTTTGTACTAACCGCGCAGCCTCGCCGAGGCGTACCCAGCCTCTCGTTGGCCGTCTCAGTATCAGTTAAGGGGGATGCGCCAAGGTAGCCCGCGAAATTCAAAATGTCTCAGGTTTTTTGCAATTTACAGGTCAGTGTAAAGTTGTATGTTGTGAGTATTTTTTAAATTAATATCTGAGAAACTCTTTTTCATTAAAAAACTAAATTGTTAATACTGTAAGTGCTTAGTCAGCTAGCAAAAAAGTAACATCCACATAGAACTCTAATTATTAAAATCATGCAGTTTAAACTGCTTTACGAATTGTTTATTGATTTATGGCAATTATATATTGATTACCGGATTTTTATATACACATTGACATTGATGAATTTTATATAAACAATGACATAGATATTTACTTTGTAAAGTATCTTATTTTTATTATTATTACTGTGAGGGTGAAGACTATGTGGGTCATTTCTCTTTTTTTCGGTTTTCCTTCTTAGTTAGTTTTAATCATGATCTGGCAGTTTGAGTCATTTATGCGGCCTACCCAAATGTCCTTTCATTGGTATTGTTCGTCGAATCGTAAGGCTCCTCAAGTTCTGAGTTGAGCTGCACGATTTTTGACAAATGCGTGCACTGACTGGACAGGTCCGCTCAATCTGTGTGGTTCTTTACTCAAAAGACCATTTCAGACACCAATCTACATGGTCTTCACATTATCTGACCAAGATTATGTCTGGACTTTAAAAGAGACTGTGACCTCTGAGTTTGTTTCGGCCTTTCTTCTCAGAGTAGTCAGATAGGAAACGCCGACCTCATCTAGTTTAAAAAAATATGATTGACATGTAAAAGTGTTTGTATAAACATACTTACAGAAATAAATCATTTATCATTTATACCAATTAAAATACGATCATCAAAATGTTGTTTCATTATGTACCCACCTAGCGACCCACACCGGCTTCGCACTGGTAGCCTGTTATACTTAATCTTAGTAGGTGAACTGTAATAGGTATGCATAAGTAGTGATAGTGATGATGGTATTCTACTATTCCAGATGTTTTAATTAGCTCAACGTTAATTATTTAATTTATAAACGTGTGCTATTTAAACTTGCCCTAATAATTCCTTTCTGTTATTTTTCTGTTACAATCAAACAATATTCATATCTGTTTCCTATCCGTAACTTACAATTATTTTGAATATGACCCAGCTACAGCTTTGAGTCGTTTGGGGTCGAAACGCTCGGGTCATGGGGCCTGAGTGCGCGTCTCCTTTTTAAAGAAATTTCTCGCCGGCTGATCGATACTTCACGTGACTAGAGGGCCAAAGAATCCTTTTGTTTTTGTATTTATTTATAATGAAAATAAACATATTAATAAATATTTTTTAAAAAATCTTTCCTTTCTGTATTTTCTATATCGAATCAATGTTGAACATTATTTAAATTAACTTATACTGACCCAATTAGATTTGCACCCTTTTTCTCCTTGCATTTAGTAAAGAGCCTGTTACTAATGTGTCCTACAAAACAGCACCATATTTTGACCCACAATTTGACCTGTTCTAAAATCTCAAGTGTCAATTTTTTATGGGCAATTTGTAACCCAACCAAAACTAAAAATTTAATGACCCCATTTATACATTTTAAACGCACATTATTATGCCTGAGGGGCCTGTGGCTAAATAATAACAGCCACACAGGTCGATCGATCAGGTTAAGCTACGCTTGCTGCGGTTGGTCTGTGGATGGGTGACCATCTTTACATACCGAGACCCCTCCGTGCCTCAGAAAGCACGTTAAGCCGTTGGTCCCGGCTGTTGTCATTCGTAGATCTTTGACAGTCGTTACGGGTAGTCAGAAGCCCGAAAGTCTGACAACAAGTCTTACCTAGGGGTATCGTATTACCCAGTAACTGGTTTGTGGAGGTCAGATAGGCAGTCGCTCCATGTAAAATACTGGTAATCAGCTGCATCCGGTTAGACTGGAAGCCGACCGCAACATAGTTGGGAAAAGGCTAGGCAGATGATGAAACGCACATTATTATGAAGCTTTTCACGAAATAGACGCGCTCATTTAAACACTTTAACAAGCAGTTACGTCAGTTGGGTATCCCAGGAAAAAGAACAAACTCCATGATGGTAACAAAGCTCCAAAAAGCCCTCCAATCGATACACTTAACGCGAGAGATGAATTTATGATGAGCAAATATCCGTTCACTAGAATATCAGAGATGCGGCCAAATATCAACATAAGCATTCCCTAGGTAGAACTACGGTTTCCTAGAAGAGCGGTGGCTGCTACATAGCGTCTGTAATTTACCGGTGAATGACGTCATTGTAAGCTTGTTACCACAATAATGTAAATTGGTGTGTTTTCCCACAGAGCGTTTGGACACCGTAAAGTCAAACCCCGCTGTCGTTATTTTTATGGCAACCGTCACTGCGACCGTTATCTGGCGGCTGTTATGTAGCGCCACCGCTCTTTCAGGAAAACGGTTTCAAAAATTCGGGGCTAAGATTACCTTAGCCCCGAATTTTCGAAGTTCCCACTGCTGGGACACAGGCCTCCTCTCAGTGAGAGGCAATGGGACATAATCCAACACGCGGGCCCAGTGCGGGTTGGTAGATGTCACATGTCTTAGAATGTTTGGGTCTAGGACAGGCCGGTTTCCTCACGGAGTTTTCCTTCACCGTTTTGAGAGCAGCGGCGAAGAAATAATTTACACAAAGTAAAGGGCCTGCTTGGGTTCGAACTCCCGACCTACAACTCGTAAGTCATGGTCACTGGGCCACCACCGCTCTTATTTGGTCCTTATGCATTGGTAACGAAAGGCACTAGCATATATACACTTTTGAATGCTAGCAAAATATGGTAGTAATTTTGAATAGTACTAAGTTTGATACGAATTGCCAAATTGTCCTTCGCAAACTCTGCAATAATGGAATGCAAATTCATGCTAATATTATAAATGCGAAAGTAACTCTATCTGTCTGTTATCCTTTCACGCGTTAACGGCTAAACGGATTTTAAAGAAGACCGTGACCCGGGTTCGGACATAGGATGCCTTACCCCAGTAGTACGTTTCTGTGGAATAGTTTCCGAGCACCCCGTGAGCGCGCAAAAATCTAAATCATGATAATTATTTTATTTCACACTAACCTATAATGAGCACTTATGAAACATCACAAGCAACGTGCACGTTTCCAATTGATCGTTTCCTAAGGAGAAGAGCCTGCAAGAAAATTCACGGTTAAAAGCTAGTACTTGATACCGAGATTCTCTCTGATTCTCATTAGTTTCAAAACAAACGAACAGTGTATATCTGACCCAGTAACAAACGGTGAGATTACATAAAATAAATTCGAGATACACAATGTAGATCGCAGCGATATCATAATAGCGTAGAGCTCGAATTGTAACATAAATCGATTTCACTCAAGTCTCGTGCAAGTCTCGATTGTCTGGGAGCGAATGGTAGAATTCCTGCGTTTTGAGTACCGGCTTATGCTGCGAAGTGAATAAAGCCTTTCTGTGTCTGTATGTATGTATGTTTTTTCTTTATGTCCAGTTGAACCCACTTAGCTGTGTGGCATTATGCACTCTCCTCTTTGAATGGACACACTTAAGTTTACTTATACAAAATGTTAGACATCAATTCTTGAAGCAGTATTCTTCTAAAATATAATGAAGTTCAGCTTTACAAACGCGGCAAATTGTTTAAATTAAATTGCGGAAAAAAACACCACAGAGCTTTCGATACTTGAATATGTTGCCATAATTTAAATTCAATAAAGCTTAATTTCCTAATTTGATTTGTCAGTTTCGCCAATATTGGCATCAATTTCCTATCCACCAACATTAGTCGCAATTACTGTAGCAAACTTTGGCCCCAGTTTAATATCTGAGAATGAATTGTTAATTACTTTTATGAGCTTATATTGTTGACCATTGGAGCATTGGACTATTATGTGTCAGTGGCTAGTCGAGCCGTTGCACAAGCTTCACCATATACAAGAGGACCATTTACGGTGATTAAGATGAAGCCTTGAAATGAATATACCTGGTCTGCAATGTATTCATTTAGCTTAGATATTCCTGTACACTGTACAAGGATCTTTTGACGCAAGAATGATATTAACAGGCAATTGTTTAGTGAAACGTATTGAAAAAACAAGATGGCGGCGTTGGTTTGGTCAGTGGCCAAAATACACAGCTACAGTCCTTTCTCAGTTTTTTTTTAATTTGCATCCCGGCTAAATCTGATTTTCGGTGTGATTTCGGCCTCATTTCGGCGTGTTTTTGGAGTGTGTTGAAGTATTTTCGGCCTATTTTTGGCGTGTCAGCGTTTTGTCGGCGTGTTTTACGTGTTTTGTTCACTACCTCGGCCTGTTTTCAGCGTATTTTCGGCCCGTATTTTTTACCAGGGGTCACTGTCAAAATTAAAGTGATCTTTATTCTCGTTACAATAAAGTTGTAGTTATGTTGCCGATTTCAGAGGTAATATAACTGAAATGACTGGTATATTTATTTAAATAAATATGATAGATAGGTAGGTAGGTTAATGCGTCACAAGTTGTCATTTGAGTTAGGTAAAAATCAACCACCTACAGGGGGGCAACCAGACCCCTGTGGAACGACGACATCGTGACATAATTTGGAGTCATACTTACGTATGATTTACGAGGTGACACAATTTGGGGCTACTTTCGACGGCGATCGACCGCGGTCTGATTGCAACGTAAGAATACAAAAGTAACATTTCAAGGAATAGAGTTTTTATTTGTTACAGTTTTTGTTTTTTAATACCGCATTACAATTAATTGAGCAATATCTACTTTTTAAAAATCTTGAATTTATTCACTCTCTAACAACGCACAGCCTAAACCGCTGGGTCTAAAAGCATGAAATTTTGCTCAAGAGTTCCTTGTTATAACGTGAGAATTTTTTTTGGAAAATCATGTCCTAAACGGGTTGCATAGGAAATTAAATTTTGTATGGATGTGAAATCCCATCGGGCACACGGCTTATTTAATATACCTATTCCTTGTCTCCACAGAAATAAACGCAACCAAAGCGACTGATATCTCCGACGCAGAAGAAGACGTACTATATCAAAAAGACGTGTCCTTCTCAGCAGAACTAGAAATAGCACCGTCCAATAGAATTAGTAAACCTACTGTAAGCTTAAAACATATCGACGACGCCAGAAAGCAAAGACTAACAACCACACTGCCAATAGTTTATAGTACAAGAAGCACACCAAATTATACTTATACTGGAGAGAAGTATAAACAAGTGGATGGTTTGAAAAGTCTAATAGAAGACGGAGTTAGTGAAACTGATCTTAACATCATTGCCGATGAGACAAAGGAGAATTTGTTGGAAGCGAGCGATGCTAAGGTGACGACACAGGGACCTAGTTTAGAACAAAAAGTAAGTTAATCCAAAGTCTATATCTATTTGAAAGGTCAAGTCTGAATGTCGTAGAAGTTATCGATTTTAAAGTAGGTTCAGACGATTCATTGTTTTAATGCTTGAAGGCAATCTCGACCTTGTTGATTCTAGTTATACTACTATAGTATTTTGCTGAGGGAATATTGTTTTATTTAGGTTCTCAGTCGAAGCTCAGCAATCAGATTTGGTTTAAATCACTGTTTATATTATATGTGTAGGAATTTAAATCAGGCACATTGATCCTATGATGGTATTAGACGATTGTCCAAATTAAATTATGTTACTCAACGATATATTTTCAACAACATCGGAAATTTATGAAAGAAAGCAAGAGAGAGGTGATTGGATGGAATGGAGATGGATGGACTGTGTGACGAATGATTTTTGGTTAGAAAGGGTGTGACTACTGAGATGACAGCTTATAGAGAAGTGTGGAAAAACACATGTTGCGCCGACCAAGAGAATGATGATGATGATGGCATTTTGATTAAAGTCGGAGTACAAAACAGGAATAGTAGGACTGTGTCCAAATAAATTGGGAGTAGAGCAAGTGTATACTGATGATCGAAAATAGGAGCTAAAGACCATTCTTTACACCATAGTTCTTCGAGACTTTGTTAAGTAATTCTTGCTTCTTCTACCAGGTGCCAGGGGCGACGGCATCACCTCCATGGACGGCAGCAGTCGAAGCTTGCGACTGTGAGAGCTGTAGCAGCGAACGGTGTCCGTGTGCTGGGAATCCTAATACTTGTAAACCAGGTAAGTAACTTGCTATATTCCCATTTTGTTCTATGAGAATGTTCTCGCCAAATGCAATCACCAACCCGAAGATCAATACTCGTGGCTTCTCTCTATGAGATGAAGCCTTTACCTTGCCGTGGGACAATAATAGGCAAGTAAATTATGTATATAAACTGTTTATGAACAAATAAATGAATGAATGAATGCACTTAGAATGAGGAACACTGGTTGCATACATATAAACGTTCCTTAGAACGAGTATCGGAATGTTATGTTTGAAGTTAGAAGTAGGTACAGTATTGTTAGTCATTAGCTCATCGTTATGTTAGTAAAATAAACTATGCTAAAAGAGATCCAGTTTAGAAGACCAAACGATTAAACAAGAAGACCAAACGACTTTTTTAAGCATAGGTCGTAATTTTGACGACTGCGAATGATGGATTAGGGAAGCTTCCAACTGGTATGCTTAGGGTGACGGTCTGAAATTCTGGATCAGAACAAATATTTATATGGCACTCAGGTATTTCGAACCGAAATATTTTTTGCATATTACGATTTATAGGTAAATGACCGAGGAATTTTGGTCGGAGGGGTTCCCAGTGTAAAATATTTAATATTCATTTTTAAAAGCTTCCTTGGACAATTATTTGCTTAACTAAACAAAGTTTTACTCCCCCGGTATCCTTCAAATTCAAAGTAAAACTCGTCAGCAATTAACGACCCCACAAAAGATAATGCTTACCAAAGAGTTCGAAATTCGAATATCGGCGAATGAGCGCGGCCGCCATTTTGAATTATTGCTTTTTGAAGTAGGTACTTACAAACTGTTTATGAGATGGCGGAGTTTAATTAACTTGTTTTGGTATTAAATTGTTCTTTATATTCCTATAACATTGAACAATATAGAAGTATTGTTGAACACTAAGACACTAAACTGTATTCAACTCAACTTAAAGACTAGTTCAGCAACCCAATTTCGTAACACACTTTCTACCGCAATCAGAAGTAAAATGAAGGATATTCCTAATCGATTGCTTGATTGGTTAGAAAATTCGTCTGCTCAACAATGTAAATAACACAATCAATGTTGTTGAACTGTCAAAATACCTTTATAATTATGTACATAAGGGTAAAAGATGATCAAAGTTAAGTGACGTTTAAACGTCAAAAATGTATAGTTAAACAGGTAGCAATCACTAATTAAC
Source organism: Eremobia ochroleuca (assembly GCA_949629135.1). Classification (NCBI taxonomy): domain Eukaryota; kingdom Metazoa; phylum Arthropoda; class Insecta; order Lepidoptera; family Noctuidae; genus Eremobia; species Eremobia ochroleuca. Next base: position 13,492,351 of record OX451408.1, read on the forward strand.
TTTAAGCAACGTTTATGAATAAAGAGCCCAATCCAGATCAGTAGATTCTGGATTTGATAGTCTAGGATGAACAGTGGAACTTGTTTTGGTAAAAGTGTCTTCTCAATTAAATTTGTCGCATAAGGATGCTATCACATTTTTGAATCGTTAAAGCTTAGGTATCTGAGTCGCAACATAACAACATTACGCGCACGCACACATTAAAACCGCTGTCCGCTCGATTTAATGCATTACTTAACTAATCTTGATACTTGAAGGTATTAATTATTAAATCGTAGCATTGTTGAGTAAAATTACTGCTTACTAATTTTATTTTATTGCATTTGATCACAGTTTAATAAGTATTATATAAATGATTTTGTATATGAATTACGTAAAATTCATTGGTACAAAATAATTGTCACGAAACAGAAAAAGTGATAATTGTATGTTCACTTCATAACGAAAAAATAACCGGACAAATGCGTAGAGCGCGAGTCCTACTGGCATTTGTCCGGTTATTTTTTGAGGGCTGACAGTAAAATATTATACCCACTATAAGTATTATTTTTGGCTATCATTTATGGAGCACGACATTAAACAAAAATGGCGATTGATAACGTAGACTATCGTTGTGATCGCTTAAAACAAACAGAATATTAATCCCCTTAAGAAAACTAAGTAAAAAATGTGTGACGCCTCATCCGCCTGAACTTTTTATATTGGGGCGGTTCAGAATGTTCAATAAACACAGAGAAGTAAGAAGTATAATATTTGGTATAAAGGATGTTTTTTTACGCTACTATCTATCAATCATTCCGAATGAACGACATGTTTAAATTTTCGAAGTTTTTGAGAGTTGATTACTAACTTCCCTTCCAAAATACAACCTTTTTGATTTAAGTAAGTATATCAAAATAAAAACTGACGATGAATATTGTTGATCATACTACCATAACCTCAAAATTGATACCCATGTCGACTTTTCATCAAACATTACATTCGCCATCTTAAAGTAAAAATGTATGATACATTCATAATCACTACTATCCTAAAAATCCCTAAAAGTGATAGCGATGTCCGTTTTTTTTATTAAAAAAAAAAAAACGTATCCGCCATCTTGAATGACAAAATGGATGACACATACGTAACATGCAACCACACCAGAAATGGTTATATAAACATGTAATTTTTTTTTTATAAAAAAAAATCATCCGGCATTGTGTATTCTAAAACTGATGACATAATTCATAATTAGCACTACCTCCAATATCTCCAATAATGTCTATCATATCGAATTAAAAAAATCAGCCATTGATTTATTTATTTGTAAATACATTTTTGCTGATGGGTTTGGTACTCGTACTTTTGGTCCGGAATGTATCAATTTTTTCCAACCACAGTATGCAGCACGGCACTCACTTGATTATTATTTGATCGTATTTATTTTTTACAAGAAAGCGATAAACCCGTGCTTCATATGACGCGTTTGAGCGCAGAACGACTAACCAGCGAATAGAAAATGTATAAAGAAATTTGAGAGCGTCCTTTATTTTTCACATAAATTAACAAGTTATTTATTTAGGTACACAATATTTAGTATACTTATAGAGGATTATATAAGCCACAATTTCTTATTATTTTGAAGGTAAAATATGCAGTTGATCTAACTATACTGGTACCTATTCAGAGCCCATTTTTTTTTCATTTTCTGCGATCATTGTGGTGGTGAAAACGTATTTGTGTGAAAATGTTGTATGTGGCTATACAATTTTTATGGTGTCATTCTATAGATATTATATTTAATTTAAAATCATGGTTGCCTCGCAGTTGTGATTCCTATTAATTTACCTGAAAAACATCGGTATTTGTAGAAAAATGTGTTAGCGTCCTTTTTAGTTTTAGCAGATTTTTATGTAGCGTCTTTGCCATGAAATTACGGATTCTAATTACTTCTCATACTGTCTAAGAAAGTTGTACTTAGAATAGAATACTCTTTACACCATAAGAATTACGGATATAAATGTAGACATTTTACATAGGCTTACACCAGGGGTTAAAATATCACTTTAAGCGATTAGACCTTATCGCTAAAAGCGATCTTTTATAGACAACCACGTAGCCTCGTAGGTAGCACAAAGCTACACAGTTCAGATGGTCTTGAATAAGAAAAGGGTGTAAAATGATACCATTTGACTGCCTTAATGAGATTTATTAGCTGAGCATAATGGTGTAGAAAGATAATGGTCGGTTACATATTGAAATAGGTTTAATATCTTGTGCCTATGAGTCTTGTAGAACGTTGTTTGACCTTCAAGAAATATATCTTTAGACATTTGGAACTAATGAATATTCTGTCGTAGCTGTTTCATTATTAGTATGAGACCAATTTGGTAGTATTAGTATCGAATTATGTTGTGAGTGTGAAATAATAGATGATAATGATAGAAATATTGCTGTTTGTAAGTGTCCCAGGCTGTGCGCCCAGACTGAGACTGTGAACGTTCTTACAATTACGAAAATTACCCCTCTGGCATGAACCGTGGAAGGATCCAAACTAAAATATACATATACTTATTAACGAATCGAAGGAGATGGCCAAGCAAAGCTATTAATAAAAATATTAAAAAAAATATTTCTACTAAAATATGTTATTCATATGTGCCAACACCACAAAATACGAACACTGTCTACTGTCCACGCTTTAAAATAAGTACAAATAGCTCAAGGGAAGAATCACAAACAGAAGAAAAATAACGTTAAAACATTTTACCTCAGAATATTGACCTATCTTTTCCGTATGTCATTTGCCTCTTATGGATGGCCCCAAAATCCCAAAAATATTGCTCGGAACGTTTTGAGATAACAACCTCGATTTTCTAGCGCGAATAGAATCCAAGGTCTGGTTATCGTCAATTACAAGGTAAAGAGAAATTGATTTAGCCGTCGAACGATTCACCACATGGTGAAGGAACAGAAGTTTAAGTCTTGAAGATGACTTTGACAGTCAAATGGTAATTTCACGACTGCTACGGATTACTTCCTCTGCGAAAAAAGTTATGGGTAGTGTCCAAATTGAGAAGGCGTAGGGTAATCTTGACTTCCTAGCAAACAATTACCATTTTCACAAAAACAAATAAGGCGATTGTGACGCTTCACGTTTCTACGAGTATCATCAATCGGTTATTCAAGCGTGGATTGCATTATCGAGTCATTACTTCATAAGTATTACCCCGTAGCCACGAGCTACACGCTCAAGTGACACGCGTCTTGCGACAGCCACTGTGGAGAAAATAAAAATGAAAGAAATTGTTTAGAGCATGCCACGAGTCACCGCGGCGCGACTTGCGGAGCGTACGAACGGAAACAACTGACTGACGCGCGCGCGTTTTTCCACAAGTCGTATGGCCTAGACTGTGAAAGAAGTATTAATTTTAGCAGCCAAGCCTCCCAGCCTTGTAATAGTATACAAGATGAACTGCTTAAAAATGTACGAAGCGACCTTCTAAACAAAACTGCTATATGACCTCACCAACTCGTTTATAACTCGGACCGGAAGGCACACGCCGCCATTACCAAAGACCACTTCCGCAACACACCCCAACTTCCCAACTTTCACCCTGACAGTTGTTATTGAGTTGCCTCCTCGCATTTCGTGATCCGATTATGGTGAATTCACTCTAAAATTAATCGTGTTTACCTGCATCGGGATGAAACTTGATGCTTTTGAGAATTAAATGGAAAGTGATGGGGCACTTTGACATGCTTAGAGGTGGCAGAAGGTAGTCATGGATTATGGCAGATTATGATAGTAGGTATTTTATTTTAATATAATTCCTAGTGAAAATACAAGTCCACAATTGTTTACCCATTTACTTAGTCGAAAAACTTTTTTATAACACAAATTTTTGATCACGGCAGCTCAGCAGTGCTATTCTGTAAAAATCTCACCGTGAGTACTTAGGTGAAGTGAGCGAGAAGTGAGCTGTCAATAGGGATTAACACTATTGACACTGCTCACTTCAAGCTCACTTCACTTATGATTTCACGGTGAGATTTTTACAGAATCAACCGGCTGGTATTAAAATACTCCGAATCGGGGCCCAACAGCATTCACTGAAGTACTCTCGTTTAAATACACGAGTAACAAACACAAATAACACACAAACACAAATAACGAAAATAAATGATAAAACAAAAGAAAAAACCCGAATCAACTCGGTATCGCTCCAATCGATTAAAAGTAAGTTACGAGTTTCGTGTTGTACGGTCTGCAAAACTTTACTGAAATCACAACTTTTGACACCGAACGCCTCGCACCGCCGTTGCGTGAACCAAGTCTCCCCGATTTTTCGATTAACGACCCCTGCTAGTGTCGGTGTGTCCCCTCCCTTAATCGACATCTAAAGAAGAATGCAGGGCGCTTGAATTATATTAAGTAATATCGGGGGATCTTGATCTACGACCCCTGGAAGTACTCCTAGACACACTGGGGCGCGAGTGCGCGTCTCCGTTTTAAGGAAATTTCTCGCCGACTGGTCGACACTTCACGTAACCAGAGGGCTGGGTCGTTCTTTGGCCAAAGAATTAGCATTGCCATTCAACGTGGCAATGCTGCCAGTTTTCTGGGCACGTTTCCAGATGACAGTGATGCTGACGAGTACTTTGACGCCTAAGTGTTCTTTGTTTTTGTATTTATTTGTGTAGTAAGTTAGTGAGTCATTTAGACTTAGTATCTAGTGTAAATAATTGTATGCCAATGTTGAATGTATAAGCTATCGGTGTTCATTATTAAATAAATAAGTATCATTTGTTAAATAGGGGGTGTAGATTTGTATGGAAGTTCGTTCAGTTTTGCTGATGGGAAATCCTATCGGGCACACGGATAATGTAGGCGAAAATACTTAAATTATCTGCCGCCACTATGTCTGAATAATTCTTTATTTTCTACACAGCGCCGATGAAATTTTCTAGCGAATATACCAATTTGATGACAGGACTTTTTAACTCACGCTTCGGGACAAAAATTGTGTTGCATATCGATATATACTCTGTAATAATTTTTTGAACACATAATATACTGTTTGCAGTTTTCGCTAAAAGTTACTACAGGCTTTCGAAATACTTATCTTTCTTTCTAGTCTTCCAATATTATTTTTTATGCCTAAATACAGACGCCAGCTCATCAAGCTACTACAATCTGTCAAATTTCTTTAAAAGATTTTCAACTTTATTGCTAAATCATAAGGTTCAAAGTTGATTGAGAATATTTGACAGCTTCGGGTAGCTTGATGTACTGGCGTCTGTACAACGCTACAACGTTCAATTGGCGCGTGGCCAAAATCAGAACTAACGCCGCTATCTTGTTTTCTCAATACAATTTCTGTGAAAATTGCACAAATGATTACCAACAACGCCCCCCTATCAATGTCATTCAGGCGCCAAAAGATCTTTTTAGTTCTGTACCTACCTAAGAACTGTCAAAATCTAGCATTAGACTATCTTATCCATTTTTTCTTCTTTCTTTTATTTTATTAATGGGCCTTTTAATATCGGAAATGGCCACAAAAGACTACATACCTGAAACGTTTTCATGAAATCATTTTCCGTTTGTGTCAGGGTATTAGTATGATAAATGGGAGACGGAAGCGATGGTCTAACCCACTTCACTTGTATATTCTCACGAGTTCTGAGTTTATGATGTCCACCCCAGACAGCCCGTAGCTGATGGGGGTGGGTGAAAAAAATTTCGTCACCGTTTTGTATTGTTTGGTAATTGTTTGCATCTTCTTTGAGTCTACCGGTCAGGTTTTTTTACGCCGTATCCAAAAATTTGCGCTAGCTATTAACCGTTATTGGAACGAAGTTCCTTATCACACGTTATACTATGCACAATAAGGGTTTATTTATAAACTTTGCTTAAAAAGAAAGGATTAGCGACTATTAAACCAAATATTTTTAACGTTAAACGTCTTTTAACTTTAAGCAATTTTTATAAATAAAGGGTTTGGAAAATGAGAGCTAGAACGAAAAATGTGTAGCATTTTGACCATCGCGATACCCTTTTTTCTTAACAAAAGTGTCCTGACAACAATTTTATGCAAATGGTCTCCCAGGACACATCTCGTTATTAATTTATTCAATTTAAACCTTAATTTTAAAGAATTACTGCTCCCAGTGATACCAAGAAAAAAAAAATTTGAAAAAAAAAAGATTTTTCTTTTGCGATCTCACGTTTGGTCTCATAATAAAAGTTGTTCATAATGCTGAGTACAATGACCCCTTCAGATATTTCGTGTGTGAATAGACAGACCTTATACTCGTATAAATAATGAGGCGTTTTATTTATCCGGGTACAGTTAGCATCCCGCCGATGTTAACAGGACACACCGCTTGCTTTCGCGCAACCCAAAGTTAAGACAAATGGTGCTAAAAACACAGAATCTAATTAACATCTGACCTCTCAAGATCAGCCCCGTTTTATTATAAGCTCCGTAGACCCAGGCTATAAGCCGTGACAAACGGCGGCAGACTGCTTTTATTGTAAGCGTGGCGTGTCTTTGTCATAATTAAGAGGCTTCATCTCGCCCCGAAGCCGGTTCTCGGTAAAATTACTCAATTTCCTGTTCATACAGATGTGTCACATTTGTTTATGGTGCTTCCTAAGCGTTCGTCTATTATTACTTTGTTACTTTGTTACCGAATGCTTGTTTACTTTTGCAATTTTCCGATGTTTGAACTTTATTCCGAGGGTGACTTACACGTTGTCGATGTATACAGGGTTAAATTAAATTAGCTAGCGAAACTCTACAGACGTGATGGTATCGATATCTGAACACGATAAAATAAAAATATTTAATGTTTCTTTTTTAGGGGTCAACGGTCGCTGGTAGTGTTGTTACCCGAAATTTGAGTTGTGAAAATATGTTTTATCGTGTTTCTATATCGATACCAATCACGTCTGTGAAATTTACACAAAAAAACAGATTTTTTAAATCTATATTTCAAGTGAATACACTAACTGCGGTCGAATATCTCACAAAAAGAATCATCAAATTCATTTCTTTTGTGTTTTATCATGTTTAGATATACCGGAAAGCACGTTAAGCCGTTAGTCCCGGCTGTCATTCGTGGATCTTTGACAGTCGTTACGGGTCGTCAGTAGCCCGAAAGTCTGACAACCAGTCTTTTCAAGGGGTATCGTATTACCCAGTAACTGGGTTGTGGAGGTCAGATAGGCAGTCGCTCCATGTAAAATACTGGTATTCAGCTGCATCCTGTTAGACTGAAAGCCGACCCCAACTTAGTTGGGAAAAGGCTAGGCAGATGATGAGATATACCCATCACGTCTGTGGAGTTTCGCTACTTAATTTAATTTTGTTGGGGAGTTTGTTGCGCCACTTCTTCTTCCCAGCGAAAGCACTAGGAAGTGGTGAAGGGCGGGCGTTTTGGGGGACTGTCTTTTGTAATTTTGACGATCGAAAAGTGCTGATTCTCAGCCTAGTTTGAATAAATGACTTTTGATTTTGATTTTTTTGAAAATTTGACCTTGTATCTGTACTGAAAGTTTTTTTCCATTACGTTCGATAAGCTCGGGATATGTTTCGAATGTTTTTGCTTTCGCTCTACAACGTATTGTATCTACAAAGAAATTTTAACATTAAATTAATGTTAAAAGAACGTTTCCAATGTCAAGGGAGCTTAAATAGCTGACATTTTGTTCAGCGGCTAAAACAGTTTTATCAACTTGTGGCTGACGTAGACTGTCTATTTGTTTCAAACGGAATCCCATTATACGGGTTTCATGTTTTCAAAGCCCACAAAACAGCGAATAAATGCTTTGTCTTAATACAAACGGATAAAATATTAATATTCGGAGCTAATCCAGGCAGCGTGACTGTACACAGATCATGTAAATCCCCGTCAGTCGCTATGTACACTCGACGACGCAAGTGCGACATTTATGTACCACACTTAATCTCCGACGCGCTTGTGACGAACCCTTCATGTGCTGTCACGACAAATTATTTATGAAAGATGTTTGCATTGTTGAGCTTGATTGTACCAATTACTGACGACAGTGTCGACATGGAGTCATATTTGGAGACAGCTGATATACAAGGAACCCGACCCTTTACGAATTTCAATTAGACAACAAACAATCAAGAGCTTAAGACAACAAAGTCTGGTCTAACCTACGAGAGGAAAACGGATTTCATAGACACGAAGTCGAAAAGCGGTTGGTTGAAAAAGCAATTTACATTTCTGGTGACGTACTTAAAATATAAATCTTCGATTAATTCACTGACAGACAACATACAACCTAAGTTCTAGAAGTATGACAGTGGAGATGGCGCTGCCGTCACGTACAGCTCGACTCCGCGTAAAAAAAATAATTAAAAATAGTTTGAAGCTTACTTTTATGAATTTGTTATGCTAAATGCTATAAACTAGAAGCAGTGACCTAGCACAAGTGTAGTCAATAATTATCTTTACCACCTATCATATCTTCCGACCTAAACAATTGAATGCTAAGTGAATATAAACAAACGAAGTGATATTAAAACGTTTCAATAAACATTGAACAAAGTACGTCCTAAACATAAATTCTGAAACATACAGCATATATAAATAACAAAAACTAAGTGAACTTTCATGTGAATTGACAAAACAAAATAAAAAAAAACAGTGCAGATAAATTTTAAACAGTGCGCGCGCATACACATTTGTTTTTAAAACTAGCGTCCTAACGAACTTTTTATATTTTTACAGTAAATAGAAGACCTATTTCAACCAAGTACCCAGCAGTATTCGTGGCTCATTGTGTATGCACTATATACGTTTATCCGAGCAGAAGCGAGTTCGCACCGTGGATCACGCTTTTCTTTTTGGAATATTGAAAATTGCTTGGAAACAAAATATCGGCTAAAACTACAGCTAATTGGCCGTGTCTTCGAACCTCGCACTCTACGATATTTATTTTGTTTGTTAATTTCTTAATAAAAAAATAAAAACTCACAACAAACAAAAATGGAAACTCGATATTCAACGAAAATGGCACTCAAAAAACAAAAAACAAACAATTCCAATAAATCGTCAATAGATGACCTGTCATTTTTGTCAACAGACTCAAACAACTTTCATAAAAGTCTGCCCGATTTATCTACATGGAATTGCCAAGAAACTGTAGAACTTCAAGAAACAGTTTTTGATTTGAAGGCAAAATTAGAAAATGCTCAAAAACAAATTGATAATTTATTATTAGAAAAAAAATCTTTGGAAGGTAAAATTGAAGAACAGGAGCGGAAAATTTCATGTTTGACAACATACTCTTCCTCTTCAACTAGCACACCCGAACCAGGACGTCGTCGTCGTCATAATAAAAGAACAAAAAGCAATATCATCGACGCAGAGGAATCCGAAAACCAGAACCCTCCAAAGACATGTGAAATTCAAAAAACACCCGTATTCAACAACACGCTAATAGATGGCGCCACATGCAAGCTAACCAAAAAAAATGACAAAAAAAGTCAATTCAATGCCAGTAATAGTTGCGAGGAGTTAACAACAGATGGCGTTGCCGCTGCATGCAATCGATCGACCAAAGATCAGTCAATTTCGATTAAAAAAAATACGATAGATGGAGGTATTAGCTCCGAGTTCAACAAATGCCGAAAAATATACATATTTGGGGGTCAACAATGTGCTGGATTAGGAGACATACTGGTGCGTACAAGACTGAATACAAAATTCGAACGCTATAAAATATCCTCTACAGTAAAACCATATGCTCAAACTCCAGATATTATCAATAACTGTTACAACTATATTGAAGATACACCAGAAAACTACATTATCCTGAGTGTTGCACAGAACGATAAAAATCCTACAAAAATTACCATGGATTTGGCTGCGTTACTAAGTAAGCTACAGCTTATAAACATTATAATTTTAAGTGTTACACACAACCCATACTTAAATGAATGGAAACTCAATAATCTATTAAAAGGTATTTGTATTAATTTTAAGCAATGTAACTTCCTATCACTATCAAATGTCACAAAATATAAGAAAGCCTTCCTATATGACACTAGCAACCGTATTAACTATTTGATAGACAGAAATGACTATGGTAAGTTAGCTATAAGACATTGTCCTAATACTGAACCTGAAGTAATTAAAATTGCCTCAAATCCGCCTCCAAAAAGGGGCACTATTCCGTTTTACTTCTCAGTAAACACTCAACGAAGTTCTACTTATACACAGCAAAAACCAGATTATAAAATAGATAATAATCTTTTTCGTGATCAATAAAAATACTGATTTCAATTACTGTGATTATACTTCTACTCTTTTGCACCAAAATATCGCTGGCTTGCTCAATAAAATTGACTCTGTCCAACTTTGCTTAAATGAATTAGTAGATAAAAATATTAACGTGGATATTCTATGTTTCTCTGAGACGTTTGTAAGAGCAGGCGATGAATTAAATATTAATTTTAAAAATTTTAATCTTGCATGCTCGTTCTCAAGAAAAAGAGAAAAGCGTGGAGGTGTTTGTATTCTGATAAATAAAATGTTTGATTTTAAGAACACAGAATTACGTAAGGATTTATGTACTGAAAAAATATTTGAATGTTGTGGAGTAGAGATACCTTCTTTAAAATGTATTGTTATTTGTATTTACAGAATTCCAAATTCAAACTCATATCTATTTTTTGAAAAATTAGACCTACTATTGCACAAATTACTCAAACGGAAAAAACGCATTATCGTTACAGGAGACCTAAATATAGATACATTAAAAGAAAACAACGATACAAATAAACTTAAAGATCTTATATCTAACTATGGCTTAATATTACATATAAATAAACCAACACGTCAGCTTTCTTGCTTAGATAATATTATAAGTAACATAGAAAATTCAACTGGAAACACTCACGAAGTATTCCTATCAGATCACAACACTTGCCAAACATTAACATTCCCAGTTGAAGAGAGGAAACCTGCCCTAAAATATTGGTATAATGTAAACAGGGATTACTCAGATGATAACATCAAAAAATTTGTGGAAGCTATTGGGAATTTGTCATGGATTGATGTTCTCGTGAACACTGACGCTAACGATAGCTTTAATATATTTCATGAAAACTTCTCACTATTCTATAAGCTATGTTTTCCCCTAAGAAAAACTAAAGTTTACGTTAATAATACATCACCCAAATGGATTACTAAAGGTATAAGAAAATCTTGCACTTATAAAAGACAGCTTAAAAAAATGTATTACTTAAAAAATAAAAATAATGATCTACGGTCTAGATATTTAAAATATAATAAAATACTAAAATGCTGCGTCCTACGCTCAAAAAAATGTTCAAACCTTAACTACATACTAAAATCTAAAAATAAAAACAGAGCTACATGGGATGTCATCAAAAATAGAACAGACACTCATAAAACATTTCATGAAATAAATGCAATAAATCACGATGGCTGTATTTTAAACAATCCCAGTCAAATAGCTAATGCTTTTAATAATTTTTTTATTGATACTGCTAATATAAAACCTCAACCTACAAGAAATACCTATTCATCTCAGCCCAATAGGAACAGTTCCAGCATATTTTTGAACCCATGTTCTGACACCGAAGTGTTTCGTATAATAGTATCTCTAAACAATAAAAAGTCGGTAGGGTATGATGAGATCTCTACACACATACTCAAATTATGTGCTGAAATCATATCTCCAATACTGTGCCACACAATTAATTTATCTCTATCCGAGGGAACCTTTCCTGATAGATTAAAATTTTCGATAGTTAAGCCCCTTCATAAAAGCAAGAGTACACTAGATAAAAATAATTATAGACCTATCACTCTCATTTCAATATTCTCAAAAATTTATGAGAAAATAATGCATAATCGTCTATTTCAATATATAAATAAACATAAACTTATTAATGAAGAACAAAATGGGTTTCAAAAAGGTAAGTCAACAACTCTAGCAGCGTTCTCGTTAGTAAGGTCCATAACAGATAATATAGATAAAAAACGCTCTGTTTCAGTAATCTTTCTAGATATGAGCAAGGCTTTTGATCTTGTTAACCACAATACACTCCTAGATAAATGTGAGCGCTACGGTATCAGAGGTCCAGCGTTAGAATGGCTGAAAAGTTATCTCAGCCATAGACAACAGTGTGTTGAAGTATCCCGCATTGATGATAAACTTGTTGCAATGGTATATAAATCTTTATTTAGACACAATGGGTCCGGAGTGCCCCAAGGAAGCATCCTTGGGCCTCTTCTCTTCCTTTTATATATTAACGACTTGCCAAATATAACAAATCATAAGTGCGTACTATTTGCAGATGACGTGTCAGTAATAATACCGGAAAATAACAAAAAATTACATGAACAAGAAGTAAATGAAACTATCAAAGTTATAATTAATTGGCTAAACGAAAACAACTTAAAAATAAATTTATCTAAAACAAAATTCATTCAATTTGCAAACTACAAACAAAACCCCGCAAAAATTATTTTAAATCATAATAACCAAATAATTAATAAAGAAAATACTATAAAGTTCTTAGGTCTAACACTAGATGAAAATTGTAATTGGGGAATACACATTGACAACATATGTAAAAAAATAAACAGATTTGTATACGCACTAAAAGAACTACGCAAAACAGCGAATGAAGAAGCTGCACTCAACGCCTATCACGGCTACGTAGCGTCTGTGTTGAGGTACGGCTTACTCCTATGGGGTAACTCATCACACATACAAAGAGCTTTCATAGCGCAAAAAAAATGCTTGCGAGCAGTAACTGGGACGCCTCCATACGAAAGCTGTAGACCAATTTTTAAAAAGCTAAAGGTTCTAACTCTATCTTCTACTTACATTTTAGAAATAGCCATATTTGTCAAGAAAAACTCTCACTTCTTCTCCACAGTAGCCGAAAACAATAGGTTTGCAAAAAGGGACCCCACCAAGTTAAAAAACCAATTTTGTAATAGCACTCTCCACTACAGAAACAGCTACCTTATGTCCATTAAAATTTATAACCATATTCCAAAGGTAATAAGAGAGCTACCATTTCATTTTTACAAAAAAAATCTAAAAAATTGGCTTCTCCAAAATAATTTTTATACGCTAAAAGAATTTTTTGAATACAAGTAAATAATATAAATATATACATTTTTTAATAAGGTAGATTTATTTAGTTGTTTAATAGAAATGTTATTATTGTTGTGTTTTTATTTTATATAGTATATTAGAGTACAATGTCCATATTATAAGTGTTTTGTATTGTTTATTAGAGTATAAGTAGAATAGTTAGGTTTTTATATCCACGTGTACGTTAGGTTCACATTGTAAATATTCGTATGCCGCTATTAGCGGCGGATGTGTCCTGAACTTATCCATATATACCAACCAACTTTGTACCTACCATATCCAACGAATAAATGTCTTTGTCTTTGTCTTTGTCTTTGACATTTTCTAATAAGGATTTCTTTTACACTTAACGAAAGTGAGCACTAAGGAAGGATTTTTACGAATTGTTCGTGTTCGTGGGTTTGAACCCAGGCAGCTTTATTTTGTATAAATAATTTCATCACCACGTTTTGAGAGCAAGGAAAACATCGTGAGGAAACCAGCATGTCTTAGAACAAAAAAATCGAAGACATGTGACCTCTACCTGCCCGCACTGGGCCCGCGTGGAGGATAAGGAATTGTAGTTGTAGTTGTATACACAATCTTTTCGGAAGAAATTCTTTAATTGATGGTGAAAACCGCACGAAAATCCGTTGCGTAGTTTAGAAGAGCAACGCGGTTACACAGACATACATGAAAAGAGGCTTTAATTTCCTGGTATAGATGAAGAGGTTATTAGCAAACAAGTATGTGACATAAAAGCTATAGTAATGTCCTCAAAATGTATCCAATAATACGAACAAGAAACATTCTACGGAAGCGTTACTATGGATACGGCGTTGTTGCCATAAAAACAAACATGCAACATTTGGCCCCTTCCTATCATTTTCTGGAACATAACTGAGGTTTAATTTCCGTCCGAAACCCGTAAGTACTATCCTTACGTCTGTACTACCTACATACTCTCCAAACATTTATATCGTCATAATATTGGTTGGTCAAGAAGCGGGATTGAAGTCGATAATATTTTATATTATTATAAGACGTGCGCCCCATGGGTTCCCATCCATAAAAGTGACCAACTTCCATATAAACTTTCATTCCCTATTTAATCCCTTTAGCATAATCAGTCTATGATATTCCCACTGATGGGACACAGGCCTCCTCTCTTCGAGAGGGAGTGGGCAGGGGGACTGTGCTGTTTAACCCTAGGGCTTAAAAAAAAATACATTAGCCTGCAAATATGATGCCATTTCTCGAAAAAATATTTAGAAAAATCATAACTCAATAGAAAAGTATGTTTTTGTGCATTGTAATGTTAATATGTGTTATCAATGAAATTACAAGATTACACGTAAAATGACAAATATGAACATGAACTTACCTTACCTATACTAATTATTTCGACCCTGAAAATTCTATCATTTTAATTTCATCATTTTTTTTGCGATTATTATACGCCGCTCGTTAATCGTATTCAAAGTACCCACCGATTTGAAGAAAACATAAATAAATGTTTATCTACAGATCTATCCAAAATATCTGGTACTAAATTCGAAACACAAATACATAATAGTTAATCTTGTCAACACTAGATCACGCTACTTGGATCGATTTTTAAAATATAAGACATTTTTCGGTATGTGCCATATGTGGGACACTATGCGCTGTAGGGTTAAATAAAAGCATGAATTAACAATCTATTAACAATTCCTTATCCACCTTTTCAGTTGGTAAAGAAAACTACTCCATTCTATTTTTATCGCCCGACTCAAGGTACAATTTCACGGCAACTTCAGGGTCGGAGAGAGTGAAACAGTTAAACTTTTCTAAGCACTGTTGTTGTTCCCGACGGCAATTTTCAGAGAATCAGCTGTCTTGACGATACTTAAACTTTTCTAAGTACTTGAACTCGTGTTAAAATGCGTGAATATTTCTTAAATAGTCTCTGGTTACGAGTTGTGAGGACGTACGATTTAGGTTTTAGGGCTACATCATTTTATTATCGTGTGTACTACTAACCCTGCTAACGCTATTCTTATAAAAATGATGGACTTATGTCTGAAATAAAGATAATAATTTATTATAAACAAATAAAGGTGTTATTATGAAACATCACTAGAGTGGTTTTCTTTTGTGGGGGGTGAAAAACCGTCGTTTATGATATGAATACCTTTCACAACTCTGCCTACTGCAGTCCACTGCTGGACACTGCTCTCCTAGACTGCACCACAACACCCTGTCCTCCGCATTCCGCATTCAGTCTGTCCCAGCCACCGTGTTAAGGTCGTTGGTCCATCTGGTTGGGGAGCGTCCCACACTACGCTTGCCGATACGCGGTCTCCACTCTGGGACCCGTGTGCTTCACCAGCCATTGGTTCTTCGACAAATATGTGTTTAAGGGAAAAGTAGGACTAGTAGACGAATTAGCGCATTTAAATTCCAAATCTAACCAGCCCCTTTTCATCAACAGATGGTCGAGTATCAACGCCTCGGTTCTCAGGCGCATCTTGGCTGGCACTTCGCGCATTGCGCGGCGCGTACAAACGCGTGCGCGTGCGGGTGCGCGTGCGACCCGAACGGGCGCGAGGCGTGTTGCTGCTCACGGGGGAACATGACGACCTGTCCGGGGACTATCTGGCGCTTATGCTGAGGAATGGACATGTGGAACTCAGGTATGTGAATCGATTGATGCTTGTGTTTGGTTGAAGTAACTTTTTGTAATGTGGGCTTCATGCATGGTTTACACACGATGTGTGGGTCGTTGGTCCCATGTATCTACTCGTAAAAAAGGTAGTTTACACGATGCAACCCAACACTGAGGCTAGAACTTGCGCATGTGTCATATATCTGTGACCATTCTACTATTCAACTAAGTACTTACCGTTGCAAAAATGGTCTATCATAAACGATGATAAAAATTGGATTACCTTAAACTTATACCTAAGTCTGCATATGTATACGTTTAAGGTGATCCAATTTTTAATTATTAATGCCTTTTTTGTGTTTATTCCGTTTTCATCACGAGAGATAGATTTTTCATGAAGTATGATCCTACCTACGATTACGCTTATCTACTTCTAATGGGTGTTAAACAGCACATAACTCAATAGTTATGTGCTGTTTAACACCCATTGCTGTACTCTGAAGTTCTTCCATGAACGTCTTGTATATTAATAGAGCAATGGTCAATGGCCCCGCAATACGTCACCAAAGTGCATCGGCACCTTAGAATGGGTGATATCAGTTACCCACTTACTGGTAAGTGCTTCATGTTTATACGAGTATTAGTGGAGTGGTCACTACATGAGGGACAAGGGGTGACGAGTTGACTACATACACGCACACAGACAAGACAACAATATTGTACATATGTAGGTGGGTTAATATTTACATTTACTGAAACCCCTTTTGTAAAGAGTGTGGGAAAGTACAAGTGTTGTTTTCTTTTGCACTGTATTTTAAGGTTTAACCCGGCGTCATTGTAGTAGGAAATAGTTACATGGACGTTGAGGTGGGTCAATACTACCCATATATTTAATACATCCATCCATAATTTTTAAGTAAATTCCTAAATTGTGTCATTATTACAGTATAGAGGTATTCTGGTTTTGATAATAAAACAGAAAAATAATAATTCAGAAACGTTTAATTGAGTTTAATCAACTTTTAAAATACCTCTAAAAAATTACAAAAAAAAAAGTACAATATTGGCTCCAGCTACTGCACAGAACGTCGCGCGAGTACTTTCATAAATATTAGAAATTTTAAACCAGCCGGGTAATTTTGACCCAATCTCAATGACGCCGGGTTAACTGCCCCGTTGGTCTCGTGGTTTTACGCGACTGCTGAGTGTGGGGTTCCTGAGTTCGATCCCAGGCCGGTCAAAGTGGTATTGGGTTTTTCCATGAGGAATTTCTCAGTAACAGCCGGAGCTTGGAAGTGGCTGTTGTGATATCCTCGTGCCTCGGTGCGCACGTCCTGCACCTGATCTCTCTCCGCTCGTGTCGGATTGCCGTCCCATCGGACTATGAGAGTGAGGGAAGAGGGAGTGCACCTGTGTCTGCGCGCACACGCCTGCACTATAATATCTCCCACGTAGATGGCTAATCCCCATTGACATTGGCTGCCATGACTGAAATTCGGTCTGCAGGACTGTTAGTTTACGGTCAAAGTACCAACTTTAAAGTATCAACTGCAACGCGCAGTGTCAACTGGTCGAAACAGCCAAAGTTCGCTCGTTTTTCCGTTACATGTATATTTTTCCGCTAATTCCCAGAGCGTGTTGGTTTATGGGCTTGGTTTTTAGAGAAACAATGCCTGTGTTTTTACTTATTTTAATAAAAATGCACACTACAATTTCCTTTAGCAAGAACACCAGAACTACAGATATCATTTAGAAAGGCGCCATCTGGTGGCAACATTTTAAACCAATATACTTATTGTGGCTAGAGTTAAATGGCTTTGAACGTCCGTGGCATACATACCTGCCTGTCAAACATTTTTTTTTGTTTCAAAATGGCGGCTACGCATGAAACCTATATAAATCTGCTGATACCAATGCAAACAGCCGGTCGATTCTGTAAAAATCTCACCGTGAGAACTTAGGTGAAGTGAGCGGGAAGTGAGTACTTTATGCGGTTTGGTCCAATTATGTGTTCTGCAGTGAACACATAATTGGACCAAACCGCATAAAGTGCCCCATTTCCGAGATATTAACGTTTAAAGTAGATCTTGTGACATTCATATTCTTTTAACTTGAAACATTCAGAGTGATTATTTCAAACATCTATGCAAAAATATTTACACAAGTTACACGCCAAGCTCCATATAAAAATCTTCAACAAGTACCCTTTCATTTATTACAACAGCAGTACGACTCTGTAACCATCTCACCGTGAAAACTTAGGTGAAGCGAGCGTGGAGTGTCATATGTCAGTGTCATACCATCTGATACTAGGGATTGACCAATCATACATTTACAATCATAATCGAGATTTTAATGATATTTTTTATGCTAATTCTATTGATCATTTCATATAATTTCAAAGCTAGTATTTTACCCGTCAAAACATTACTATTTTGTGGAAAAAAAACGATATTCTAAGTTTCTGTTTTGCTATTTTATTTTAAACTCCCACAAAATAGTAACAGTTTGACAACTAAAATACTAGTTTTGAAATTATATAACATGATCAATAGAATTAGAAATATTAT
This sequence comes from Eremobia ochroleuca, assembly GCA_949629135.1. Taxonomy (NCBI): domain Eukaryota; kingdom Metazoa; phylum Arthropoda; class Insecta; order Lepidoptera; family Noctuidae; genus Eremobia; species Eremobia ochroleuca. The sequence goes on from OX451408.1 coordinate 13,510,709, forward strand.
TAAAATCTCGATTATGATTGTAAATGTTTGCTTGTTCAATCCCTAGGATCAGCGGGATGACACTGACAGCTCACTCCACGCAAGTTTTCACGGTGAGATTTTTACAGAATCGACATGCAGAACTTTATTTGCATACGGGACATAAACGCTTACAAATTCATCCTCAATGTTTGGTAAACTTTACGCACAAAAACTACCAACGAACAACGAACATTTCTATGGCTTATAATTACATGAAAATTATTATAATGATCTACACAATAATACAGGTTTGTTTCCCACTCATATTACGTTAAATAATGAACCACACAATTTAGCAAGTATTACGTAATTTTGCAAGGATACAAACGTAATTATCTCGTTTATTAATTCTATCTGATCGACACTATTTAAAGGTATTAGTAGTATAGTTGCAGTCGAATACTGGTATTAGCCACAGATTAAGAAATTCAGAAGGACAACTCGATTCAAAATTAAAATGTGTTCGGGCCCACGTGGTGGACTTACCACTCCCTCTCACAGAGAGGAGGCCAGTGTCCCAGCAGTGGGAATATTTGAGGCTGATTACGCATGCAGTTCTCACGATTTAGTGGAATTTCCATCCAGTGCAGTATCAGGATTGAAGATTTAGAACCCAGTGTTCACTTTTATTGTAATGGGAACTCAATTCGTGTCCAAAGCTTCACGGGAAAACCCCATTTGCGTTAGATTTGAAACTAACGAAAAGTGTATACCTATGAGGCCAGTCACCGAAGACGCAAAAAATTTGTTACGTCCCAAAAAATTACACTGTAAGTTGATTTTTTGGGATGTTTTAAACCAAGTTTGCAGCTTCAAAAGATATGTGCCAACTACGTGGTACTCGAAAAAACTCAGATTTTTTCGAACTTCTTTTAGTTTTTACGTATAAATAAAAAAAAAGGTGCATTCTACGTTAAGTATCCTTATACATTTTTAAAGTATACAAAATTTGTTACTGCTTGATGCTCTGTAGGTCCAATAAAACCTGAGATACCGCACTTCAAACATTGGCCAGTTATCCAAAAAAAGTTCAAACTGCAGTTCAGATTAAGCCGTTTTCCGAGTAGGATATCGGTTCAAATTCTCATTGTACGAGGAAAGTCGTAGATCTGTAATCTACCATGCGGGCCCACTGGGGGTTGGTACGAGTAGATGTCACATGTCTTCGAATTTTTGGTTCTAAGACATGCAGGTTTCCTCACGGTGTTTTCCTTCACCGTTTTGAGAGCACTGGTGATGTAATCACACTAATATTATAAAGGCGAAAGTTTACGAGTGTGTGTGTGTGTGTGTGTTTGTATGTTTGTTACTTCTTCACGCTCAAACGGCTGGACCGATTTCGATGAAATTTAGTACACGGATAGTTTATAACCAGGATAAACACATAGGATATTTTTCATCCCGATGTTCCCACGGGATCGAGACTTACGCAGGTGAAACCGCGGAACTCAGCTAGTGATTTACATAAAGTAAAGCGCCTGCCATTATCACTGCACTAGCCATCCACAGCTCACATTATACTGTACCATGTATTAATGCAAATATGTTTTATTATATTTTCGCCTGAGCTTATTTCCGCTCCTTCAGCGAAACCGCCCTATTGGAACTTTCTACTCTATGTTTTAAATAGCGCAGCTCTAATTATCCGGTCGAGCGACTGCAGTCCAATATTAATATCGATCCGGGATTACGTTCCCTTGGCTCATTATTAACTAGTATTGTCTTAAACCCACAATGGCCGAACGTAGCTCTGATTAATTCTGACAAATGAAACGGAGGTTTCTTTGCGGTATTTATTTTACTTTTCTGTTGAAACATCGCAGTATAATACTCTTTTTAATGGTTACTTGTTTCTGCGTCAGTGGGGCTTGTGGCTAAGAAATAAAAGAAGCACGGGTCGATCGATTAGGTTAGGCTACGCTTCCCGCGGTTGGTCCGTGCATCAGCGACCATCTTTACATACAAAGACCCCTCCGTGCCTCGGAAAGCACGTTAAGCCGTTGGTCCCGTCTGTCATTCATTGATCTTCGACAGTTGTTACGAGTAGTCAGAAACCGAAAAATCTGACAGCCAGTCTTATGCAGGGTTATCGTATTACCCAGTAATTGGGTTGTGGAGGCCCGATTGGCAGTCACTTCATGTAAATTCATCTGCATTCGGTTAGACTGGAAGCCGACCTCAACATAGTTGGGTAAAGGCTAGGCAGATGATGACTTGTTTCCGCGTCAAGAATTCCCTGATGACACCTAGCAAAAAGTAAGTAAAATGAAGATTAGGTACTTACTAAAAGGATATTTAGGCGTATGAATGTCATTGACTGGGGTAATTGCTGGTAAACATTTGTGAAAGAACAGTTACTAATCAATACAAAATGGTGACGGAATTTTTCGCACCCCATAGTTGTCGAGGGTAGACGTTATGAGCTCAGAACTCGTGACAATATTCCAGTGAAGTGGGCTAGACGATCGCTTCCGTATCCCATTAATCATACTAACACCCTGACACACACGGATGGTGATTTCATGAAAACGATTTAGGTATAGAGTAATTTGCGGCCATTTCCAATAGTAAAAGGCCAATTAATAACATAGTCTACTGCTAGATTTTGACAGTACTTGAATGTGGTGCTGATCGCGTTTTGTTTCATTGTTGAAATTCACCCACAAGTTTGACACTACTCATTCTTATCGATTTTCCATCAGATTCGACTGCGGCAGCGGCGCCGGCATCCTGAGATCACCGGAGCCCGTCAGACTGGGGCATTGGAACACCATCTCAGTGTACAGACACCGGTGGGACGCGTGGCTGCGACTCAACAACGGGAAGAGAGTTCGAGGAAGATCCAAGGTATGTGATATCTCAATATTTATTGATTTCATAATACAACAGACCTACTGGTCCCTTAACCTCTGGTCTGTCGTAGATATATGTTCCGACCGTTTACGGATACAAAATTTGGCGCGTAGGTCTACGCTCCGACATACCAGAGGTTAAAGAACATATGAAAGGTAATCTTCCTAAAACAGTTAAAAGGAAACTCATCGACTGTGCATCCTGCCCGTCCTAGATTCACAAGGGGAACATTAACGTGAATACGTTTAGTCAGACAAGTAAGTGACGTACCTAACCACCGGTAAACAACTTACGATGACATGTATCCCCTTATTTATAAACGTTAGGTACTTAAAGTTAAGAAATGACTAGCGTCTGTTTGACCATACATTTTTTATGTTTAAGGCACTGCCCAAACGTTCCAGTTTTTGCCCAGTTTTTTGTCGCACACTTTAAATCGTATTGGTACATATTATTGGGTTGACATAAAAGTAATGAGACACTACAAAACTCTATTCATTTCCTTTTTCAAGTTAATTGTTTTCGATAATATTCGGTAAGTAAAAACGACGAAGACGAGTCAATGTAGTTTTACCACACGGTAACGTTCGACCTCAGGTCGCATCTGCCGTTCGTCAACAGTTGGAGAACTTGGGCTGGGAGACGACACCTCACCCACCTTATTCCCCAGACCTTGCCCCATCAGACTATCATTTGTTTAGAGCCCTGAAACAACATTTACGGCGTAAACAATGTAATGATTTCTCTGATGTAGAGGCGGAGTTGAACAACTTTTTCGAAGCACAGCCGAATTTGTTGAGTTCTGGGCGAAAGGCATCCAAACCTTCCGGGATCGAAAGAAGTCTTAGATGCTAATGGTGATTACATCATTGACTAAGCTTTTTGTATTGTAATAATAAAAAAAATATAAATAAAACGAAAACCAAGTACTTATCTCATTACTTTTGTGCCAACCTGATACAAGCCAGAAAAAAAAAATTGTGTATAGTCAAATGTCCAAAGAAGACTTATTCAAAAATATTTACGTAAGTCGTTTAAATGTCTTATACATAACGGGGAAAGTATTATGTTCGCCGATAGGGTTTCGTAAAGCAAATGATTACAAATACCGTCAGCGGTCCCAAACCTAACTTGTAACCATTGTGAAATGAGCCGCCACCAATTTATTGTGATTGAAAAATGTGACAAAAAAAGTTCTTTCTAAAGCTACAATGACGAAAAGAAAAGTCAAATTGTTTTCCATTTTCTTGGTCCGCTCGTTCCACATTGCAAGAGTTATGGCTGGAGCAATTGACCGTGCACGGGTTTACTTCGGGACTCGGAATGTGGCACCCCTTGCACGCCTGGGGAATTTCAAGGAAAACGCTACATTTAGTTTAGACCTTTGCTGACTTTGTTAAAAACGCTGCTGTGTTGAAAGGGTTTTGAAAGGCGGACGATGAAATTAGTTGCCTTAGTCGTTGCTCCACAGTAGGCCATGGCCAGACTACGCGTTCTTATGTAGTTTCGCTTTTCATGAAAATGTAGGCGAGCTAGGCTGGCAAAAAAATTTAATAATAATAATAATAATAAATTTATTTTTCTAAGATTACAATCGTGTGGATTTAATGAGCTGCGCAGAAACGTGGCAAACCTCTTATTGCACTTCCTACGTAGCATTGGACTGTCGACTAAAAAAATCCTTGTATTGTATTCAATCAAGTATTTTCTAACTGAACAGACAGCTGTGCCGCTGAGGAGTTTGTTGCGCCACTTCTTCTCCCCAGCGAAAGCACTAGGAAGTGGTGAAGGGCGGCCGTTTTGGGGGACTGTCTATTGTAATTTTGACGTTCGAAAAGTGCTGATTCTCAGCCTAGTTTGAATAAATGACGTTTGATTTCATTTGATATTGTGAAAGCGAATCGGTTTAATCGTCAAGGCAAAGAAATGAGGGACACTACCGCTTATTGACCTTATCACTTGTCTCGTATTTTTATGTAAAGAATCTATGTACAATATTTCAAAACTGTATCATGAAAAATCACAAAGTTATAAGCTTGAAATGTTACCTCGACGTACGTACAAAAAATTGGTCACCACTTAACAGGCGCCGCCGCGCCGCCGCGGCGGCCGACCAGCTGTGACCTGTGTTGTACGCTGATTGCGGATATGTACATACTTAGTGGCTCTAGGTGCCCAACTTGTTACCTTTTTTAAATATTTTTGGGACAAAATATAACATGGTTTAAAAATTATTGGAATCGATTCAGTTACTTATTCTGAACAAACTATATTCAGGTTTGCAGTACCTATACTAAAAATAATGTTGTAATACCTACATATACACGCACGCCGGTTGCGGTTCTAATCAAAATATTACCCAACTATATAACCTTAACTACACTAACAAATGCCTCCCCACATAATTTTACATCCGTCTAACCCGCCACAGCGTTTCCTAAAATTTCCGCGCGCATTTTCCGGCATCGTTTGCCGGCTCGCGTTGAATTAAATATTTTCTTTGTTATCAATTTTAATTCAACAGGGTGTGCGGGATCCCCAACTTTCTGGTCGGTAAATACATATACAGGGAGCCGGAAAAACCACAGCTTTGTTTGTAACAAGCCACAATTAGGATCCTGTCTGCACAAAGTGGACTAATTGAGTTTTAATTACGGTTTTAGGTACAGATGCCAGCACATCAAGCTACATGAAACTGACAAAGAAGATCGAACATTTTTGTATGAAGCCTGGCATACCTAAAGTTGCAAGTACATAAAAAGTCGAGTTTTGATGTACAGGTTTGAAACATAACCCAATTTCTTACTAGTAGTGACGCGGAATGCTTTAAAATGATGATAATGGACCATTAAATCAATTAAATGAAGTTTTTCTTTTAATATATTTTATATTTTCAAACTGGAATAACTCAGAAAGTATATCACTTACGACAATTTTGTCAGTAGTATTTGTTGTTTGTAATAATTTTCTCTATTGATTGGCATATGTTTCAAACCTGTACATCAAAACTCGACTTTTTATGTACTTGAAACTTTAGGTATGCCACAGAGGTTCTTTTTCCCAATCACCTTTAAAACCTAATGCTTTAGCGATAAAGTTGAAAATCTATTGAAGAAATTTGACATATTGTAGTAGCTTGATGTGCTGGCGTCTGTAGATGTGTTGTTTTGATTCCATGTTGGATGTTATTAGTGGAACAGTACGATTCTGTAACCATCTCACCGTGAAGTCCGTGAAAACTTAGGTGAAGTGAGCGTGGAGGGAGCTGTCAGTGTTCACAAACTAAACTAAATTTAAGTTCATTGCATCTTTTTCTTTCTATTTCATTAAGAAAAGGACAGAAAATAAATATTAGTTTAGTCCTCAAAATTAGTGAGCGCCTGACGTAAATTGATGTATTTTTAATAGCCAATTTTTTAATCACGTCTAAACTTCTCTATGGAGTATCATAATTTGACAGGACTAAACTAATATTTATCTTCTGTCCTTTTTTTAATGAAATACGAAGAAAAAGATGCACTGAACTTAAATTTAGTTTAATTTGTGAACAACAGAATCGATACTAATATCTGATCTTATGATTAATTCCTTAATGTCTGTCATGTCATGACAAACATATAAATAAGTGTCGATCCCGTAGGAATATCGGGATAAAAATTATCCTATGTGTTAATCTCGATTATAAACTATCTGTGTACCAAATTTCATCCGAATCAGTTCAGCCATTTGAGCGTGAAGAAGTAACAAACATACACACTCACAAACTTTCGCCTTTATACTCGTAATATTAGTGTGATTGTGGAAGGCATTTACAAGTGTCAACACAAATATGTGACATCGAAGGAGCACCAAAACGATCTGACGAGACATGCGACGCCATGCTGTTCATAGTAATATAGTTATGCCGGTGACTATACGTCTTCGTATTTTTATCTCTCAGGGTGCATTTCCACAGAAGCGGAGTTGGGTGGAGCGGAGCGGAGACGTGTAGGAATCGTCCAATCACAGACGAGACGAGTGACGCGATGAGGATTTCAACCATTGTGATTAGTCGATTCCTGGACGTCTCTGCTCCGCTCCGCCTAACTCCGCTTCTGTGGACACGCACCCTTACTCTTCGCAATCATATTAAGAATACAACAATCCGTTCCATCACTAAAATAACTGATGTCTGTCGGAAAGCTGCCACGCTTAAATGGAACTGGGCTGGACACATCTGCCGCTTGTCAGACGATCAATGGGGCAAACTTGCTACCCAGTGGGTCCTGCTTAGTGGCAAACGCCATCGCGGCAGGCCCAGACGGATGTGGCGGGATGAGCTAGACTCCTTTAATAAATAATAATAATATTCCACAACTTTCACACAACGCCATCTAGTCCCAAACTAAGCAGAGCTTGTGCTATGAGTACTAGACAACTGATAAACATACATATATATTTCTAAATACATACATATTATAGATAAATTACACCCAGACAAAGAAGAAATGATCGTGCTCATCACACAAACATTTGTCCTAGGTGGGAATCGAACCCACGACCTTGCGCATAGCAGTCAGGGCCACTGACCACTAGACCAACAGGCCTGTCAAAAATAAAGATAAAGATTGGTCTTTGGCAGCTCTGGACAGAGAGAGGTGTACAGAGAGTTTTGCCCAACAGTGGCACATTAATGACTAATAAAATCTCTTTACACGTTTCAAAGCATTTCATATAACTTTATTACAGAGTCTCTACGAAACCAAATTCATTCAGCTTAAATATTCAACTTCCATCTTGGTATTCCAGATTCCTGCTCAAATAATATTTCAACTCAAAGTGAAACTTGAATTTGAAACGAAAAGGTTTGAACGGTTTGAAAAACTAGGTTTAGTTTTACACAAAAACTTCAGGGATTTCTCAGTTGCAGCCTGGAGTCTGACCCCCTGTTAGATGGGGGATTTAAACATTACTAGCGAAATTTAGGCGTATTAGAGGTACACACAAGACAAGGACAAAGTATCCCTTGTACTTGTCTAGTGCGTAAAATCGGTACATTGTAAATCTGTATATAGATTTTGCAACTTGTAATGAATTGTAATGTACAGACGCTAGCACATCATGCTACCCGAACCTGTCAAATTTTCCCAATCAACTTTGAACTTTATGCTTTAGCGATAAAGTTGATCTATTAAAGAAATTCGATATTGTAGTACACAAAAAAAAGTACAGAAACAGGCACATCAAGCGTTGTGCCTGTCTCTGTACTTTTTTTTGTGAATAAACCTTTTATTATTATCACTAATAAATATTTATGTTTTTAAATATCTCGAGACCACGGGGTCCCGGTCCTTTGGAAAGCGTACGAGGGGCCGAAGCCAATTCGCAGAGGCCCCTTAGGAAAGTTATATGAAATGCGGCACCAACCGATGCGACGATTGGATAATCGTCGCATCGGTTGGTGTGTGAGTTGGTGTGGGTGTGATCTGTGTGCACTAAACGCAACGCAACAAACACGCAAGTGCACCCAAGGATAAACCCCGGTTGGTGTAAGACTATTGCAGGATATAAAAAAATACAAATTTGGATTATGGGTTTGAGTGACTAAAGTGGACTACTTACCAATAACCGTGGAAGAACTATGGGCCCTGCCGATCAATGTTTTATATACAACGTGTAACGTTAAATGCGCAAAACCTGAAAATAGTTTGATCCGAATAACGAGCAGAATCAATTGAACCACTTTTTAATATAGGTCACATTTTTCAAATATTCTTCATTAAAAACGTTGCCGTGTCTATTTATTAATAGGTCAAGCAAGCCAATGTCAGCGCGGCGCAACGGCCCGGGCGGTGACGACTCCTCTCTCGGTAAAGCGTCGTCGCAGACGCAAGAAACAATCAGAATGGCCAGTAAAACTAAAACAGCACATAAAACCTTTACAAATTTTTTAATGACTTATTTTCTCTCTGAAATAAGTCAATTGAATAAAAAATCAGTTGGGGTGTCTGAGGTTTTGCGCATTTAACGTTACACGTTGTATACTCAATAATGGGCTCCCGAAAACGGTCGCTAGCACATAATGACGTAGCGACAAGGGGGCAACCTGTCCTGAGGTGCTTGAGGAGAGGAGAGGTATTCCACGGCACTCAGAACAATCCCAGAGCCCGGAAGATGGTCAAGATCCCTACGAGCACTTACTGGAATACTTCCTTCCCCGAGCACGTTTGCTCTTGCGAATCTCCAAACAAGCCGGCCAATAAAGGCAAGAAAGAGCTGGGAGCTCTGCTCCTCGTCAGTTTTCACTCCAGCCGGCCAATGAAGGCAAGCCGGAGGTGAGGAAGAAGTCTACTCTTTGTGTCTCCTCACCCTAGACCCGTTCCGGCCAAGTAAACTACCGGCACAAGCCTAGAGTTCGGAGCGCGCAAGTCCCACCACGACGTCAACGTAGAGCCACGGCTGTGGGGCGTAGAGATACGGCGGTGGGGCGTAGAGTTACAGCGGTGGGGCGTAGAGTTACAGCGGTGGGGCGTAGCGGAGTGTGGCGGTGGAGATATTATTATTATTGTTTACCTCTGCCTAACCTTTCGGGGATCACAGGCATGGTATTATGTAGTTCTACATGGAGAGAAAATTCTTAGAAAAATTACTGTGCTCGTCACTGTAAAGTGAGTGCAAGTGACATCTACAGAAAATTTTCTGAGTGAGATTGGGAAAAATTCACTATTTGTCCAATACATTTTACTGTACAGCATAAGAATGTTTACTATGCTAGCATGGTAACTTTTCCATTACCACTCAAATGCACTCAGATTATGAGACAGCACAGTAATTTTTCTAAGATTTTTCTCTCCGTGTACTTGAAAACTTTAATCAATTTATTTTTAGACACGCTTAAAAAGTCCAATTAGTTTTAAATCGAAGGATTACGTCTAACACCTAAAGAGATTTAAAAAATCAAAGTTTTTAAAATATATTTTTTCTTGAACAAAATTTTGTTTAAAAGTAAAACCACTGGAGCTTAAATAGTTACAATAGATATTGAGGAGCAAAGTTTCGTAGCCAACACCGATGAGTCTCGGGACCTTCAAGTTTTAACTTCAACACAATTGCAAGAATTGTTCAATGCAGTCGATTGGAACGGATCGCTTCTGAGTGCTTGAAGAATCCTGGTCCAACTTCCGCCAACTTGGTACTTGGTAGCAGTTATTAAGCAATAGGAGATGCAGTACTTTTGCTTGCCTTTAGGCTTTTGATCATTAAATTTTAAGAAAAGTACTTAATACGCATTAATTGTCTCAGAGACCAGCTTTTATCACCACTGCATTCAAAACTGAGGAATAGGGAGGCACTAGAATTACGCAGATTTGCCACAGGCTTCAAACGGTATAGTTACGCCTAAAGGAAACAAAACATGTACAGTGTACAAACAGCATAAGTGACATTGTTACATACATACAAAAGTAACTGACTTAACAGCCAGTGTAGACACAGAACTCGACGCAAATAGTCAATTCATATTGTAGTAGCGACCCCGAGACGAAAGCTCCATTCCGAGATTGCAGTGAGGCGTCTGTGGCACATGTAATATACTCGTGTGCCAGACGTGTGCTGCGATAAATCTCTTGCATCTGTCTATTGATGGACAATCTACGTAATGGAAACGGTTCGTCTTCTGCTGAAACACATGGCCGTTATAACTTGCATTAACTCGTAACTATGCGTAGGGTCTGCTTCAAGAGTATCTGATGAAAGAGTAAACAAACTTTTAAATACAGATGAATATGTTGTTTATACCGCTTGGCGAGTGATTGCTTTAGAATTCAACTTGAACGGGGAAAATTGAGTTCCTAAAATTAACCTCAATCGTCAAATGAAAAACACCTTTAATTTGAGTAAAAATAAGAATTACGAAGGGTTTTTGTATTCAAATAATAAATCAAAGCACACACTATTTACGTGTAGGGGACCGTGGGTAAATAATAACAGGCGCACAGGTCGATCGATGAGGTTAAGCTACGCTTGCCGCGGTTGGTCTGTGGATGGGTGACCATATTTACATACCGAGAGCCCTCCGTGCCTCGGAAAGCGCGTTAAGCTGTGGGTTCCGGTTGTCGTTCGTGGATCTTTGACAGTCGATACGGGTAGTCAGAAGCCCGAAAGTCTGACAACCAGTCTTACCAAGGGGTATCGTATTACCCAGTAACTGGATTGTGGAGGTCAGATAGGCAGTCGCTCCATGTAAAATACTGGTATTCAGCTGCATCCGGATCGACTGAAAGCCGACCCCAACATAGTTGGGAAAAGGCTAGGTAGATGATGACTCGCTTTTTACGTGGCACTAAAAAATTGGTATTCATAGGTACGTTTTCTAATCAATTTGTTTACATTTTCATTATATACTTTCGGAAAAGACCATACGTCCATTTGCTAGATGGGCATTAACAAAGCAAAAAACAGTCAGCTGTAATTGCATATCACTCGTCAGAGTAGTCAGTAGTGTAGGAGTTACAATGGTGTCTTATCGACGGCAAGCTCGTTTGCGTTTTGACTCCCTACTTAATAGGTAATAGAAAATGTAACTGATTACAAGCGACCGAAAACGGCTATCAATCAGAACGCACAGTTTTTCTTGAGCAGGATTTTCCGGCTGACACGAAAATCCCACAAATTGAATGAGCTGTTTCTCCCCCCCCCCCCCCGCTGACCACGGCTTAAAAGTTATTTCGTGTAGAAATCGCAAGTGCAAAATATTTGTTACAGTTTCAGAAATAATTCCAATTCTATAAATTAACTTCTGTTGGTTCAACGAAATCTCCAAACGGCTTACACTTTCTGTAACCCAAGGGCTGGCTTTTACCTAGGTCAGAGAGTAAGTATTGCCATACAACGTGGTAATACCACCAGTCTCTTGGGTACAAGCGCCATCACATCAAGTTACTACAATATGTCAAATTTCTTTAATAGATTCGGTTTAAAGAAGTTTTATTTCTCAAAAAAAAAAGAACATACATAGTTCACCTAAATATGAGACACATAAAATAGTAATATTATAAACATAGTTGTCGTTCGATCTATCGTACATACAGAACGATCCATCGATTGATCGATTGCTGTCGTTCGATTTTCAACTTTATCACTAAACGGTAAGGTTCAAAGTTGATTGGGAAAATTTGACAGTTTCAGGTAGCTTGATGTGCTGGCGTCCGTACATTACCAGTCGACAGCGATGCCGAGGAATTTGTGACGCCATATTTTAGTTACTCGTAGTTATAGTTTTAGTTAGGTTAGGATATTATATTTTTTACCATGAATGTGAACCACTTTCACTATGGGACAAACTTTGAGATCACGAAACAAAAATCAGTTGTTTCATACATTTTTATCAAGTAGGTATTGAAGTTTTGTATTAAACAGCTGACTTTTTTTTTGTGATTTCAGAGTTAGTACCATAGTGAAAGTTGTTCATATTCATGGGAAGAAACACCCTGTAAAAATTTGGAGATTGTAAGAAAAAACAACCAGTACATTTTTATCCTCCTAAATAAATCATCGCAAATTGTAAACAAGATGGAAATTGACTTCTGTTATACCAGCATATTATCGTCCAACTGCAAGGCAAAGGCTTCTTCTCATACAGAGAAGATATGAATATTGATCATCATGCTGCACTCATTTCCAAATCTTCCATGTCTATCGATTACTAAGCTCCGTATCTACGAGTATCTAAATTGTGTCACTAAACTCCGTAGTACACCCTGATGTTATTACAGCTATCGAGGGCAGCGCAGCTCGCCAATGATGGTATTAGGTCACAGTTCCAATACCGGGCGTGCCTATTGCCAATATCGGACGCAGGTCCAATCCCGGTTATAAACTGAGAGTGTTTGTGTACTCGTATGTGACACAGCGGTATACAGGTGAACCTGTTGAGGTCATTTTGAGAGTGTAACAACTCTTGTGAATGGATTTGTTTTTATTCAAGTTCAGAATTTTTTATCCCCTCTTTTCAAATATGTTGAAGCTGTTGTTAATCCACGCTATTTGGCCCCTTAAAATTTTGTTCAAAATAAAATTCACCTAGTACCGTGACATCGTAAAAATCTTAAGCTGAATTTACTTCAAAGACGAGGGAGAATTTGGCGACAAACAACACTTTGAGTCTATTTCATTGAGTTTGAAATAGTATATAATTTTTCAACACACTTGCTCGTAAAGTGGCTCATAATAAACCGCTTTTAGGTCCATAATGAAGTGTATTAAACACGCGCGCTTTTTTCTTTATGTTACAGATTACTATTTACTAGTCGGAGATGTGCGCTTTTTTAATCTCATCAGAGAGAGTTCATGCCAAAAGGAATCTGCGGGTCATATTTCACTTACTTTTAAATAGTCTGAATTGTCTTTGGTCCCAAGATGAGCTAAAATTTATTTATCTTAAATTATATGTGGTCCCTCCCGGAACCAAACAGAAAAGACCCTGATTGGCGTTCTATTACTACGGTTTCTCACTGAACTAATGTATATTTCTCTATGCCAATAGTACTTTCTAATTCCATACTAAATAAACTACAATTTGACATACGACAACACTACGATCAAAGATTATTTAGTGTTAATTATATTTTTTATATAGGCCGTTTAGCGGTGCCTTTATTTACACTTGCGATTTTCAGCGCGCATCGCTAGTGCGGCGCGCGAAAAATCAAAGCCAGTGTGCCATTTTCCATAAAAGTTGATAACAATACAAGTCTGTTTTTTCCTCGCAAGTGTGTTGAAAAACGTCGTATGAAACGCGTGTGCAGTGATCATTATACAATGTATCATAATGTACTATTATTGTACAGAGTAGCGATTAGGCTATCACAATAAACAGTACAACAGTTATTACAAGTTATTAACGGTCTATTAAAGTAATACAATAAACAGTTTAACTTAAAAACTAAACTAACAAAACAAAATAAATAGCTTAAAAATTGGCACGACATAAACCATCCTTGACAATAAGGCATTATAAAGACGCGAGAGGGGACGGTAAAAAGCTTTATGGTACTGTTACCAAATAATCACAAATTAAGTTTAATGTTGTTAATACTCAAACGAAAAAAGGTCCCACGGCTAGAATGTTAATTGTTATTATTTATTTTAATACAGTAGCCGGCACATAACTTGGCAAGAGTCCTCCCCTTTTCCTCTCCTTTCTTTAACTTTCTTCTAAACAGACGTGTTTAAAATTAATTATGGAAATAACCGTAGAATAATTACAAGCAATCGAAAGTGATATTTTTTTTGGTGCACTAAGTGTACATGCGCAAACTTATTCCCACTACGGCAAAACCTTGCCAAGTTACGTGCCGCCGACTGTACTATATGTTTAAAATACATAATGTTGAATACGTGATTTCAATTAATGTGATAACCTAACTGTCACACCGTAGAAAAACAGCAGAAATATAAGAGACCGCACTATCGCATTAGGTGATGACCCTCTAATGATAGTTAGAAGGGAGAAACAAATAAATAAAAACACTGAATTGTTGAGTATATAGTTCTAAGATTACATCATGATCACAGTCTCGCTACCCGGTCACACGGTTACACGGTCTAAGCCAAATCAATTCGTGATCACAGTGTGTTGTTATAAGAGCAAGTGTGCCTACATATTACATCAATATTGTGGCCGGTTCTAGCGCAAGAGCTTGCAAGGGTGCGGGTAATGTATATTTGCAGACAACTCACCGACAGCTGCGCTACGTCACATGCCTTATTTCGCACAACTCCCCAACTATTTCGTCGGCATCGTCAATATTGTGTCCCTTGTACTTTATTTTCATTGCGAACGTTATTGCGTCTAGAACTAATGTAGTTTGTACAACAGATGTTGACGAAACGCTCAAACATTCCATGTTGTTTAGACGAGACATTACTTGCTTTACTAAAGAGGATAAACTTCTTATACCAAATTAACTGACAAACTCATAATCATCATCATCTGCCTGCCTTTTCCCAACTATGTTGGGGTCGGCTTTCAGTGTAACCGGATGCAGCTGAATACCAGTATTTTACATGGAGCGACTGCCTCTGACCTCCACAACCCAGTTACTGGGTAATACGATACCCCTTGGTAAGACTGGCTGTCAGACTTTCGGGCTCCTGACTACCCGTAACGACTGTCAAAAATCCACTAATAACAGCCGGGACCAACGGCTTAACGTGCTTTCCGAGGCACGGAGGAGTCCCGGTATGTAAAGATGGTCACCCATCCACAGACAAACCGCGGCAAGCGTAGCTTAACCTGATCGGTCGACCTGTGCGGCTGTTATTATTTAGCCACGGGCCCCTCAATTAGCTGACAAACTATTAAAATATAATATTCTAAGCTAACTAAAGCTATCGATAAACAAAAATATGGCGTCGAAAAATTCCTCCGCATCGCTGTCGACTGGTAATGTACCCAAGAGACTGACGACATTACCACGTTGTATGACAATGCTTAGCCTCTAGCCATGGTAAAAGCCAGCTCTTGGAAATTACTTCGCGGAAAGTCGCGGCATATTCAACAAACCAAAGCTGTTTCCTCTGTATAAAAATCAACTTCAATATATAGCCCATTTAAAGTCATTGCGGCTCCATTCTGAAGCATAAAATTGATGGGCAAGTAGACATAATATTCTTGTAGACTACCTTTCTCTGGCAGATAACGAGACCGCATTTCTCCGCGTAGTACGCCATTAATCTCAAACATAAATTGCCACACGAGGTGTAAAATAAGCCACAAAAACATCTACATCGCCGAAATCGTTCCCCCAAAGCGGATCTGACTCATTATGAACATTCGCGACTAAAGAGTTGGAAGTGTTCGAACAAACGAGGCTACATTTGCACGTCGGGGTAACACCCGCTGGATAATTTCGCCAGTAAAAAAATTTCGTCGATGAATTTTAAAGGCCTAGTAAAGTCTGAGATTTTATAAAGGACTTCAAAAGGTACTCATTACATAAGGAAGATAACCTGTGAGGGTTGTGAAGTGGAAATAATTGGATGATGAAATATTTTGTTCTAGTACGCTAATTAATAGTGGCGTGCGTTCCTATAATTAGAACATGATACATGCAGGGCCTGATCTAGAGGGGGGGGGGGGGGGGGGGAGCAAAATGAAGGGTGGCAAAATTTACCTATTCCTATCTTCCAACCAAGCCCCATTAGACGTTCACCACCTACCCAGGTTGGCAATTGAGAATTTTATGTGCCACCTTCCTACCTAACTTAGGCCGTAAGCACAAGGCGTATTTTAAACGCGTTTGAAACAAGATTCGAACGCAACCTTATAACCTATGCACACGGGGCGATCGTGAATCCCGAAAATCAATCATAAAATTCAATCCATTCAGTAGTGTCTGTGAAATTCTTTGAAAGACATACATTGTATCATTGTATATCAGAAACATAAGAACACTCAACCCCAACTTTCATATAGGTACTTCTTCAGAAGGCCCAATAGACAGACGTGAATATTATAGGTATAATCCCAACAATATCATATATTTTATGTACTTATACAACGTGTAAGGTTAAATGCTCAAAACCTGAAAATAGTTTGATCAGAATAACGAGCAGAATCCATTGCACCACTTTTTAATATAGGTCACATTTTTCAAAAAATCTTCATTAAAAACGTTGCCGTGTCTATTTATTAATAGGTCAAGCCATCGCGGCGCAGCGGCCCGGTCACGACTCCTCCTTCTATAGAGCGTCGTTGCAGACGCAAGAAACGATCAGAATTGCCAGTAATACTAAAACAGCACATAAAATCTCTACAATTTGTTTAATGATTTATTTTCTCTCTGATATAGGTCAATTGAATTAAAAATCAGTTGGGGTGTCTGAGGTTTTGCGCATTTAACGTTACACGTTGTATACTTAACATCCCCCAGCACAACAAGCTGATGACTTATATGGTGTTAGTGTATGTAAAGGGCGGCGAAAATTATCTTTGCCCGGAGCGGCTAATTAGCTAGATCGGACCCTGGATACATGCTAAATCTATATTATGACAAAGGCTTTGGGTTGATGCTGAATATGTGTTTAGTCGGTAAGTATTTACAGAGGGTTTTGTTTTTTTAATTGGCCAGCTAAACTAACCTTACCACTATCGCGATGGGTAATATGTAAACAAGATAAAAATAAAAATATTTGATGTTGTTTTGGGGGGTCCGCGACCGCTGTTAGTGTTGTAACATGAAGCATTAGTTGAGAAAAACTTTTTTCTTATGTTTTATCGTGTTTACACATCGATACCGTCTCAAAAATCATAAAATTTATTTATTTTTTGCTTTATCATGTTTTCACGAATTTAAAATAACACTGTATAAATAAATAATTCGCGTTTTGAATTTACTGAGGATTTTATACCTATTACCTATATCCACATAGAAAACTGCTGAAAATTTACTAAAGAAAATGTTTCAGATACAATTTTACACCCGTAAAGAAGCTCAAGAGAATTCACGACTATAGAAACTTTCAAGGCATAAATCTTTGTCGAAAATCTCCAAGAAAACTTTAGATCTCCTGTAATATTTCGCCGTTCTCTGTCACATCTCTAAGCGCACCTTGGAGGCGTCCATTTTACATAATTGCCTCGACACTGCCGAGTTTAATGTCTCAGAAGAATTGACGGAATTCCTCCTGTTAAAACTGCCACCCTAACTGTTCCGCTTGGAAGTTCCCCCGATAATGGTCGGTCAAACGTGGGATAGGTTTTGCCGTTGTAAATCTTAAAATTTTGAATTAATTAAAAACTTTTGCTGGGATTAATTAAAACAATAGGGCCGTGATCAAAGTTGTCTTTTTGTTTCACGGACTTTCGTATCAGATTTTCCAGATCTTCGAAGATTGTGGTTTCATATAAATATTTAAAATCTATTTGTGATTTCCTTTAAGCTTTGCTTCGAAGTTTTTCTGTTTCAAACCCCGGTTTCGATTTTCATAATACTTTCTCTTACGACATCATATAAAAAAGAAATCCGTAACTTGAGTTCCGGGTCTGTAATTTACATACGTCTGGGCCACACAGCAGGGTAACTTACGGCCGCCTTACTAACCCTTCGTACAGCCACGCCTCCGTCTAATGATGTTCATCAACGCGTAAATTAACTTTGGGCACTTGAATGAAGGCACGACTTTAGCGCGCATATTAATTTAGTATTTAAGAATGTCGTTAGTTTGTAGGCTGACGGTTTTATTGTTTGTGGGATACGCTTAAATTGCAGTTAGAAGTTAGAAGACGCTGGCTTCTTTAACACAGGTATTATACCTAGCGCTGGAGTCAGGGCCTCACTACTTTGTTAAAAATTATTTATGCCAATAAAGAATGTATTATTATTATTTAATTTATTATTTATTTACGTTTGGAGTTATGAGGTAGATATGAGAAAGTAAAAGAGTACGTTTTGTTGAATTTAGCTTGTGATAATATGCAAGCAATCTTAATAGTATAGCGGGACTGCACGTCCGAATTGTGCATCTTCTGAATCATCGTCTATATTTATGTTCGAGTTTTCTTTAGTGTAAGAAGATACAGTCAAAAAATTTGTAGCTAATCAAGCACATGCACCACCATTTTATAAATATTGGGATTTATTTATAAACGATTATTAAAGTTAAGTGATGTTTAAATGTCAAGAACGTAGGTTAAGCAGTCGGTAGTCATTACTAACTTTAAGCAGCGTTTATCAATAACTAGCGACCCGCTCCGGCTTCGCACGGGTGCAATGGAGAAAAACTGATAATTTTTTTCGTAAAAAGTATAGGATAAAAATGGTTATTGTGGGTTATTCCTAAGAGATAGACATATACCATCGCAAACTTTTTTGTAGACCTTTTTAAGGTGTACAATACTGTAGTACATTATTTTGATCTATCTCGACGGGTTCAGCCAGCGTTTACAATGTAAGCTCAAAAAAATGTGTTTATTTACGACATCACATTAGAAACCTCTAAAATTATCAGTGTTTGTCTACTATATTATGCATGTGTTATACATATAAACCTTCCTCTTGAATCACTCTATCTATTAAAAAAAACCGCATCAAAATCCGTTGCGTAGTTTTAAAGATCTAAGCATATATAGGGACAGACAGACAGGGAAGTGACTTTGTTTTATACTATGTAGTGATGAAGAGGATTATTTTTATATAAACATTCAGAACTGTTTATTTTTTATTGTGTTTTTTATATCTCCACGTAGGTAGGTATACAGCGCTGGGGCTCTGTCTCGCATAGGGTGCACGCGCGCAGCATTATGCTGAGCGATAGCCGTTTTTCGTGAATGTGACGCATATTTTCCCCCAACTTGTTCTTTTTGTGTTTGTGTTCTTTTTCTGCGTCATGTTTACTACAAATAAACGTAACGGTAAAACGGGGTGAATAGGAAATGCAAGGGTGAATCGTGACGAAACTTTAAAATGGATTTTAACATTGAAATAATATCGTTTTTTTTTCCAAAAGGTCTCTAATGTCTTTCCTATAACGAAGTGTCCTTGTTGGCAACAAACAACGTTAAAATCCATTTAAAAGTGTCATCCCGATTCATCCCTGCATTTCCTATTCACCACGTTTTACGGTATTTACTGTTTTTCCTTTTTAACAGCTGTACTTTTTAGTGCTTTTTCACCTTGAGTGGTCAGTGCTGTTACTTATCGGACTGACTGGCTACTTACTAAAGCATAAGCTGCGGAGTAATTGCGTAACACAAACAGTAGCAATGGGTTTCATTTTGACAGTTCAACATCATTCATTGTTAGCAACATCATGTCCACAATTAGGGTGATGTTGTCCTAAAACTCGTACTCACAAAGAAATATACAATTTAATTATTATTATTAACAGTTTCAATATTGTCCCCAGGGTCTTTTCTCCCGCATGACATTCCGTGAGCCGGTTTGGGTGGGCGGCGCGGGCAACACGACTGGTCTTCAGAGCAAACTGGGCTTGTCTGACGGACTTCTGGGCTGCGTCGACTTCCTGAGGATCAACGGGGACACCTACCAGCTCATGAAGGATGCGGTCGCCACCCTGGATATTTGTGAGTACACTGTAAATGATACTGTATTGAACTTGTAACCTTGAAATGGTGACGTTACGTTAGATTTTGACGCAGTCGCAAAGCGCAGCTCACTGCGCGCAGAAGAAATGTTGACTAGAGATTGTGACATCTGCCGGTCGATTCTGTAAAAATCTCACCGTGAAATGATAAGTGAGCACTTAATAGTGTTAATCCCTAGCGAATGACAGCTCACTCCACGCTCACTTCACCCAAGCTTTCACGGTGAAATGGTTACAGAATCGCACGGCAGTTGGTGTATTCTGTGAAAATCACGCCTTGAAAAAATTTGATGAAGTGGCCTGGTACTAGGGATTAACACTAATGACAGCTCACTTCAAGGTTTCAACGATGATATTTTTAAAGAATAGATTTCCGGATCCACAGGTTACCTTTTCATATCAAAAACCAAACAAAACAGGGCCATTCATTAAACCTGCTCAACGCTGGAATGGATACAAATTCGTTACAGCAACAAAAAAGCATCCAGTATGCTTTTTTTTTACAGACTCCAAATTTTTACAGGATTTTCTACTCATGAATATGAACAACTTTCACTATGGGACCAACTCTGAGGTCACACAAAAAATCAGTTGTTTCAAACATTTTGGTCAAGTAGGTATTGAACTTTTGTATTAAACAGCTGACTTTGTTTTCGTAATTTCAGAGTTGGTCCCATAGTGAAAGTTGTTCATATTCATGAGTAGAACAACCTGTAAAAATTTGGAGCCTGTAAAAAAAAGCATCCAGTATAATCGAACCGTTCCCTTCTTCTTCCTACCGTATCGATGGCAAAAATTTCAAACAGCTTTGGCCCAAAATTCTGCTGCGCGAACTTCGCTCACTGACGCGATCATAAGATCATCAAGTGAACATCCTTGCACTTCATTCCTTGAAAAATTTTCAGCTATTTCTACGATGTTATGGGTCTTCATTAGTTCCTAATGGTATGTACAGACGCCAGCACATCAAGCTACTACAATCTGTCAAAATTCTTTAATAGATTTTCAACCTTATCGCTAAAGCATTAGGTTCAAAGTTGATTGGGAAAATTTGACAGTTTCGGGTAGCTTGATGTGCTGGCGTCTCTACATGTACCAGAGTACCGTTGACGCTTCTGAAGCCGCACTAAATGTGGCCGCTTACTGGGCCCAAACAATATAAGAAACAATGATTTACAGTCGAAACGAAAAGAAGATGAAAACAAGAAGGCCAATTCGCGTAGTTCAAAACGCACAAAATCTATAATAGTTGCAATCTCATCAGAGCGACAGTCAAGGTCAAAAATGTAGGGAATTCAGAGGTATTTTTGACAGATTGAGACTGAAACCAGACTGAACGTTCTTAAAATTACCCGTCAGATTAAATTCCAGATTCAAGTGTTTCCACGTTCTACTTGCTCATTTTATCGAGGTAAGCTTCTTCTTCTTAAAGTTTAAACAAAAAGGTAATTTTGTGAAGTGGAGTAACAGGTAATCTCCCAGCCATGCCCTTAATCTTTGATATAAAGTAGTCTGATGTAAAGTATAACATCAGACTCCTCATAAAAACCTAGTTAAGTATGTCTTTAATCTTCAAATGACATAGTTTATTTTACTTGAATAGACTTACCTAATGTCTTCATAATTTTGGTATTTTGGGGCTTAAGTTCTAAAGAGGCTACATGATAGGTAAATCTTTATAAGTCTATTCTAAGTACTTTTATTTCTACAACCTGGCGTTGATCCTATTATGTACAGACGCCAGCACATCAAGCTACTACAATCTGTCAGATTTCTTTAATAGATTTTCAAATTTATCGCTAAAGCATAAGGTTAAAAGTTGATTGGGAAAATCTGACAGTTTCGGGTAGCTTGATGTGCTGGCGTCTGTACATACGTAAATATCCGCATCAAAAGTTTATACCAGAATTAATTAGAAGATCGTGTATGTCGCTGTATAATTAATTTGATTAGTGTAGTTTACTTTGTTTGTACTAAACATGGCTTAGTCTTGTAGTGGCATCTAAAACGCCACATTCGAACTACGCATAACACTGACGTCACGCAACATCCTGCATCGCGCAAGCAAAATTCGACGCGCGACCTGCTGGTCGTTTTACAACGTCCCGACATCAATCGTCGGGCTACTTAGCCCAACACACACAACACCCGTCTGGTCAGAGGAGGAAGAAGAAATATACACCCTGTTCTCCATACCTCTATAGTCTTAATACTTCATAGAATTATTTATATTTTTAATGTTGGTCTGTCGGTTTGAGTACTTTATGCGGCCTACCCAAATGTCCTTTCTTTGGTACTGTTCGTCTAGTCGTTGAGCTTCTCAAGTTCGGAGATACGATTATTGACAAATGCTTGCTGGACTGGTCCACTCAAATCTGTGTTACTTTCTTCAAAATACCATGTCAGACATGAATTTATATGGTCTTCATATGATCTGACCAAGATTATGTCTGGATTTTAAAATAGACTGTTACTTCTGATTGTGTTTCGGCCTTTATTCTCAGAGTAGTCAGATAGGAAACGCCGAATTCGTCTAGCTTATTTGGTTTTTTATAATACGACGTGTAAAAGGGATTCCGGTATCCTATTTATAGAATAAATAATTTAATTTCCATGAGAATTGTTCTTCTAAGGTAAATATAGTCTTATGAAGCGGATTGAAAATGACTGTCTTATATAGAAGACAAACTTCGAACTACCTTGCCGCAGCATAAGCATTTACATTGAAACTCGGACCTCTGAACAAACCACCGACTTCGAACTAATAGAACAAATCAATACATTCAAACGGCTGAATAATGTGATATCGTAAGCAATACATTATCTAATTTTAAAGTCTATTTTCAGCTTATAAGCCATATTTTCTATATCTACACATATTATAAATTGAAGTCGCTTTTCATGTCTGGCTGTGTGACCGCGTTGTTATTCTAAACTCCGAGCTGGAATTTGGTGCGGAGTTCACCTTTATTTTGAGAACTTATTCCGGAAATTAATATAAAATTAAGAAGGGCTCGTGGATAAATATGAAAGCCTCACGGGTTGATCGGCGGTTCAGCTACGCTTGCCGCGGTTTATTCGTGGATTAGTGACCATTCATTACCTATCGTAACCCATATCGATCCTCCGTGCCTCGGAAAGCACGTTAAAGCGTTGGTCCAGCCTGTCATTCGTAGATCTTTAACAGTCGAAGGTTACGGGTCTGAAAAGTCTGATAACCAGTCTTACCAAGTCGTATCCCAGTAACTGGGTCGTGGAGGTCAGATAGGCAGTCGCTCCATGTAAATTACTGGTATTTAGCTGCATTCGGTTAAACTGGAAGCCGACCACAACATAGTTAGGAAAAGGCTGGGCAGATTGATTTTGACATTAATATTAAACTTAAAAGAAATGTCGATGTTTTTTCAAGTCGAAAAACCGTGCAAAGCATTTATTTGCGGGTCCCTAGTGCTGTATAAACTAGTCATTCCGTACAAACTTAGCTAGAATATAGGCTCCGAACCTCAGCTAACGTATGACGCTAGAATAATAATGTGATTAGGTCTCTTCGGAGGCGTGAAGTAATGGACGATCGCTTCGTCCCCGCCTCCGTCACATTTTCCTCGAATCGAGGCTGATTTAGTAGGTGTTTATATTATGAGTCGTGAGATAACGCGCAGTTTGCTCTATTTAGTCTGAATAGAAGCGTGACTTTGTGGGTCGTTGTTGCTTTTATTTTGGTGTTTACGTGAGTCTTTTTAATTTCATATATGTAGTGTAGGGGTGCAGATCGAAATGATACTTGAAAATACGTTTAACTTCTTTTAATAACATTTAAATAAGAATACACGTATTACTTCTTAAATGGTTACTTCATCTTGTTTCATCCTACTCTCTGTTAATCTTTTTTAAATCTAGAATTCACTCCTGTTTTATGTTTTTTTTTTTTTAATTATTTACAGACAATACCGGCAGTATCAATTGATAAAGCTGCATGCAGGTTACATGTCCTACTTTATTAAAATTCCTACAAATTTTTAATTCATATTGTGTACATAATAAATAGTATTCTATTATATTATATTCTACGTATGAAAGAAGTTGGTTAACTTCGAAGTTCATAGCAGTGGTTTGGGCCGGTTCTCTCAATGGAGGCTTTTGAAGAGCAACTAAGGTTCTCTATCTTGTAAACAGATTATGAACAGTGACTGAAATGTCAATCTTCTGGAAACCAATATTGTTATATCTTCTTGCTGAGCGCTCCGACCGAATTAAGACATTACTTCAAGAAAGCTTACCAGTCTCTCCTTCCACCATCTCTTTAAGAACACAGACCTAGATCAAAATCCTTACCTACACATAAGCACCACGATTTAACCACATGCTTTCAAACAAGTGCACCATTACATTAATCAAAATAATCTCTCTTTTTGACAGTTTGATCTTCCTCTAGCATCAGCCGGAGATAATTCTGTGCGACTAAAGTTTTCACGACAAAGAGCCCGGCTTAATCACGATTTGGTGTTTGACTTTCCTGTTGTTCAGGGACAGATTGACAAGTTTTGCGTTCCAAGGATTATTTTTGTTAATTAGCCAACTTTAGATTAGTGAAGTTTCCTCATTTTTACTTCGCTTAAAAATATAACGATCGTTGGTAGAAATACGATTTCGTTCTTTAAAATTGTGTATTCAGATCTGCTATTTTTGTCTACTCTTGGACATGAGAGCAGTGGTGGCCCAGTGAGCAGTAGTGGCCCAGTGAGCAATGGTGGGCAAGAGAGCACTGATGGCCCAGTGAGCAATAGTGACCCAATGAGCAAGGGTGGCCAAGAGAACAGTGGTGGCCCAGTGAGCAGTAGTGGCCCACTGAGCAATGGTGGGCAAGAGAGCACTGATGGCCCAGTGAGCAATAGTGACCCAATGAGCAAGGGTGGCCAAGAGAACAGTGGTGGCCCAGTGAGCAGTAGTGGCCCAGTGAGCAATGGTGGGCAAGAGAGCACTGATGGCCCAGTGAGCAATAGTGACCCAATGAGCAAGGGTGGCCAAGAGAACAGTGGTGGCCCAGTGAGCAGTAGTGGCCCAGTGAGCAATGGTGGGCAAGAGAGCACTGATGGCTCAGTGAGCAATAGTGACCCAATGAGCAAGGGTGGCCAAGAGAACAGTGGTGGGCTAGTGGTTTTGGTTCGAACCCAGGCCGGCACATTACATTGTGTAAATAACTTCATCACTACTGCTCTCAAAATGGTGAAAGAAAACATCTTGAGGAAACCGGCATCTTATAACCAAAATTTCGAAGACATGTGACATCGCTTACCCGCACTGGATTATGCCCCCCCCCCTCCCCCTCCTTGCACAAAGACGAGGCCTGTGTCACAGCAGTGGGAACGTTGTAGGCTAATTATGCTTAGACATAATGGAGAGATACAAGTTACGTCACAATTTCCAGTCACAGACCGATGATACGATACGATAGGGCAACTCCTATATTCCTTTTTCCTTTCCAAGTAGTCTTAAAGCACACATGTATATACAACGTGTAACGTTAAATGCGCAAAACCTGAAATAGTTTGATCAGAATAACGAGCAGAACTAATTGAACCACTTTTTAATATAGGTCACATTGTTCAAAAAATCTTCATTAAAAACGTTGCCGTGTCTATTTATTAATAGGTCAAGCAAGCCAATGTCAGCGCGGCGCAGCGGCCCGGTGACGACTCCTCCCTCGGTAAAGCGTCGTCGCAGACGCAAGAAACGATCAGAATGGCCAGTAAAACTAAAACAGCACATAAAACTTTTACAATTTTTTTAATGACTTATTTTCTCTCTGAAATAGGTCAATTGAATTAAAAATCAGTTGGGGCGTCTGAGGTTTTGCGCATTTAACGTTACACGTTGTATATACAGGCTGTTTGGTAGAAGTACCGTCAATTTTTTGAGGGATTGGGAATGCCATTTGCTAGCACAAAATTGTTTGATTTTTTTAATTTCACTATGAATTTTACATAAATGTAAATTGCAGATAACGCCAAAAATGATTGCGCTTTATTATAACCACAAACAAAAAAGTGTTGGCGATATTTCGGGTGATTAAAAAGAAACATATTATTATCTCAATTGCCTACCATACTTAAGACAGGTGAAAACTAGTATAATATGACACTTCCTATCCCTAAGCAAATTGTGTCGGTCCTTCTACCAAACACCCTCTATATAGATACATCTGTTTATTTCATTGTAATTTTCCCATTTCGTCGGCGTGAGTGTCAACACTCGTCGTTGAGACAAATCGAATGAAACACATAACAGTACCATCACGATGAATTCGATAAAATTCTTCTCCGTTTCGCAGAGTGATGTGATGTGATACATTTACATTAGGCATGGTTTATTCATAAAATGTAATACGTTTTGAAAGGCTTATTACCTATGTTTTTGAGATCTTCCATCATCATTTGTCCATCATGATCAAATACCTAATTCATTATTACAGTCGTGGCATTGACATGTTTCTTATCAGACGGATGGCTGTCCGCAATTGGATTCATTTTCCTACTACTTTGAGGATGTTGAATCCATGTGAGTGGTTCGATATAGGTAAAGCCTGAGCGATCAGTATCAATTAAATTATTTAGGTACTAACAAAAGACAGAATTGTGTGGAAGAAGGAGAGGGTACCCTTGCCCTTCAAGTGGGACAATACAAGCTAGTTAGATAAGACTCTGAAGCCTACTAAGCCTATTTTATCTTCGTGCCGAGAGTCGGCACGTTGGCACATAATGCATAATTATCTTAGATAGATACGTAGAAGATAGAATACTCTTTATTATGTACAGACGCCAGCACATCAAGCTACCCGAAACTGTAAACAGTTTCACAATCAACTTTGAACTTTGTGCTCTAGGCGTAAAGTTGAAAACCGATTAAAGAAATTTGACAGATTGTAGTAGCTTAATGTGCGCCCGTCTATACATCATAAAGAATACAGATTATAAATGTAGAAATTTTACATAGGGTGACACAATGGGCGGTCTTATCGCTAAAAACGATATTTTACAGACAACCTTATCCTTTTTATCTTATAGTGGTATTTAAAGTCTCGTTCACATTCTGATCACGTTCCGCCCAGTGCAACTACAATCAAGTCTCAGCCCCAGCTCGTGCTATCGGGTCAAACAGATGTCGTTGAAATAAAAAACTGTTTTATGCGACACTGGACTGCAAAAGAACGGGTGTTTGAACAGAACCTCTATCTTTTGCATCCGGTTACACCCAGCTGCTATCTACTTACATAACATAACGCCTTGTTTTCCCGAAGGGTTTGGGCAGAGGTATACCTACAGAACACCCGCATTTAAGGGCAATTATTGTGGTGTAACGGCCGCGACTTATGGGTTGTAAAGTCGTAGGTTTGAACAGCCGCACAGGCGCTTTACTTTTCAAAACAGTTAAGGAAAACCTCGTGAGGAAACTGGCATTTCCTAGAACCAAAAAAAATCGAACCCATCTGACATCTACCAACCCGCACTGGTTTGTGTCCCAGCAGTGGGAACATTATAGGCTGATTATGTGAACACCCGCATTTTGCTAGTTATGTTAAATCCCATGTACAGACGCCAACACATCAAGGTACCCGAAACTGTCAGATTTTCCCAACCAACTTTGAACCTTATGCTTTAGCGCTAAAGTTGAAAATCTATTAAAGAAATCTGACAGATTGTAGTAGCTTGATATGCTGGCGTCTGTACAACTACTTAGTCTGTCAATTAACGCTTATTTTCTTATACAATTCAATTCCAACTCTGTTCGTGCTGATAACTAAATTCTCACAGATTTGTCCAACCTAACAATCCAACAAATAATGTTCCGTTGACAAATTCAAATCACAACGCAATTTGAATTTCTGGAACACAGCAATGAATAAACATAAATCCGAATCCTTATTCCGATGCATCTTGTATTCCCGATTTCATCGTTCCTGCACGGACTGGCTCGTTTAAACAATTTTGGAGTAAATCTGCAAAGCGTTTGTGCCACTATTGGATTTAAAACGTTCCATTTGACACGACAAACAGAATCCTCTGGCAGCCATGTTTGCGTGCCTAAATATATTGTGATACGAGCCAACGATTTCAAGATCGAATTCGGCAAATAGAGCAGGATTTGTCGCCGAGGAAGACTGAATCATAAGACTATTCCTTTTACGCTGTCGATATCTTTTCTCCGTACATTTGTGTTACCTTTATCGGTTCGAATGCCTCGACGAAATGTATTTAGGGACCTATCTATAATTCTACTGAGATCAGATGTTATGAGACCCTCGTAAATCATAACATACATTCTGTTTTCGATTTTATTTGTCTCCAGTATAGTTCTTAGTCAATTTGGAATAAATTGTGTGTATTCAACCGTTCAGAAAGTCGAATATTGGGGTATAAAACTTGCTATATAGCTTATCCCTTGTTATAATTTTCGTATTAAGGTAAGGTATATTCGAGATCCGGGCTTGGTTGAAGCGTATAAAATATTTCCTTTCATCGTAACTCGCCATAAGGTACTTGATTTTTCACCGAGGCCTAGTAAAATATTTTATAGATTCGTTCGGAGCATGCGCTGTTTTGTTATTCTTACGCCACGAAATAACATATTACGTAGCTATTTCGAAGCTTTTCAATATGAATTGTTTGGCTAAATATTTATAGAAATATTCTCTTTCTTCTGGACTTTATTTCATGGAATTTTTAATTATCTCGAAGGCTTGGATTAAGAATTATATGTTCCGAGAGTTTCCAAGTTATTACTTATTATATTAATGCGATACGTTTATCTATTTTTTCTTTAGTCAGTTAACAAGCAACAAGTGTTTGGATTTTTCTATCTAATTCTGATCCTTTTTCCTCCACTCTCAAGGTTTATAAATACTTCATACAGGTCCAGTATGATGTCCATAAATGACACAGTACTACTGATACATACTTTAGCTGTTCACTTAATAAATCTTATAACTATGGTTTGAATTACCATTAAAAATAAGCAAGAGTAAACAGGTGTGCCCAGAAGGTCTGAGCACGCTCGTTCCATCATATACCTCATCCATTGCCTTCCATCAGGAGTGATTAAAGTCAAGAGCAGGCCCATTTGGAAAAAAAAATCAAATGAACGTATACTGCCCGTGATTTTAAATCCCGAATCAAAAATCTATTTAACCTTTTCCTAACTATATTGGGTCAGTTTCTAGTCTAACCAGATGCAGCTGAATACGAGTATTTTACATTGAGCGACTGCCTATCTGACCTCCGCCACTTAGTTATTGTGTTAACACGATATCCCTAGGTAAGACTAGTTGTCAGATTTTTGGTTTTCTGACTACCCGTAACATGTTCGAAAATAAATGAAAACACATTCAATCTCGGAAACGACATAGTCGAAGCTTCAATCGTTTCTGAAGTTTTCACGTCACATACTCTTTGTAAGTGTGCCCGTCTTGACTTGTTTCCCTCGCTGAGCAAACGTAGGACTCCCCTCGTCATTATTCAGGGGACGTGTGCGGAATTCCGGTGATGAATGGTGCCAACATTAGGGTACGGCCCTTGAATTGGAATTTATTAACCTTTCCAGTACTTTATTCTCCATTTCTTTCAGGGCATTTCCTCCAGGCTTCTTTGCTGCGATTTTCGTCTGTGTACTAATAAACAGATCATCATCGAGATAACAGTGGTGGCCCAGTGGTAACAGCCGCGACTTACGAGTTGTAGGTCGTGGGTTCGAACCCAAACAAGCACTTTACTTTGTATAAATTATTTCATCGCCACTGCTCTCAAAACGGTGAAAAAAAAACTTCATGTCCTAGAACCAAACATTCGAAGACATGTGACATCCACCAACCCGCACTGGGCCCTGGATTTTGGTCCGCTCCCTCTCACACAGAGGACGCTTGTGGTCCAGCAGTGGGAATATTATAGGCTGATCATCAGTTTTTGTTGCCAAATTCTATTGACTCAGAATTACTACCGTTTGGGCTATATGCGACGCACAGATTTTGAACTTTATCGTTTAAACATAAGGTTCAAAGTTGATTGGGAAAATCTGACAGTTTCGGGTAGCTTGATGTGCTGGCGTCTGTACCAAGAGCTTAGTAAAAACCCCACAAATCTAATAATTCCATTATAATAGGTACCAGTATGTCTCGAAACCACAGATTGCAGCGGGCACACCAACAATAGCAATAGCTTTCATTTTGACAGGTCAAAAACATTCATTTCTTCTTCACAAGAATACCAGCATACATCTTACTCCAAGACGTTCCATTTCTCTCTTACTTCAAGCCCCCAAATGTTGTTATTCACAAAACTTCTCACAAATACGTCGACGTGATATCCGTGACGACGACGCATGTATAATAATTCTTCATTGAAAATAGGTCACGTTCTCCGCTGGTCATTGATGTAGTGAAGATTGGCGGGAAGATTTAGGGTAGATTACCGTACTAAGGAAGTGACGTACAATGGCGAAAAGGCCTATGCCTCACACTGGTTGGACAAAGTGTAAGAACTCACTTTATTTGTAATTTCCCGACAGATTGCCTCCATTCAAGTCTGTATTGGCTTTTTATTATCACTCCCTTTGGAATAAACTTTTGATTTTACAATTATTCTCCTACCTAGCAATTTCTTTGAGATGTTTTCTCCGAGTTTCCGTTGTTTATTAATTGTACGTCAAATGGTGTGGATTCGTTTCGCTTTTAAACTTTTTATGTAATTGACAATAGCGCATCGCGGCAGCAAATAAGGTTCAAAACAGCGATGCGTTTGATCTTAGGTGAATCAAATGACCACCAAAATAAAAGTAATTTTGCAGTTTTCAGTGGAAAAAATCTTTTACGTATTTCTTTAGTTGATTGAATACCCTTCATTGTCATTACATAAATAGGTATGTTAGTTTACGCTCAAAATTTTAAAAATCATGCGATAAAAAATATTTTGTAGAGCTCTGTTTTACGATTGTTTTATCATGATGCTATTTTATTTTTATAAAATATTTTTTTGTAAGTATTTTCCTTGAACATTTGATCATACGCTCTTTTTTTCGGGGTTGTATATTATATTATATTTATTATTATTTAGTATCTTATATTATTGTTGTACAACAATAATATAAGCTAACATTTAAAATAATAATAGGTATGTACATAAATATGACAAAATAAAAAAAAAGAATCATAAGGCATCAAAAAATTCGTATAATAAATAAATATGTACCTGTTATATATAATATTGTTGTATGTGTAAGACATACGCGTAAATAAGCGACAAAAAACTGAGCGTTTTACGGTGTCTTACGTATGGGCAGTGCCTTAATATCCAGAGTGAAATATGACGTGTCGTTTTTAAACTCGGTGTAATGAAGTGCGGAGATTAATTCTCTGAAAATGATGTAGAAATATCTTGTTCGAAACTCGAAGCTCGTTAAGTAGTCAAAGTTCGTTTGAAAGATCGAGTAACCACACATGCGGGTGATTCCAGAACTTTACCTGCCGACAACTCGTAAAGGTAAGTATTAAGTATTTGTATGGTTATTTCTTAATAGGAGCTCAAAACAGGCACTTTTCAGTAAGAAATTCCTAGGGGGCTTAAAAATCGCTCCTAGTTATTTATTTATTTAAACTTCTCGCACAAAAGGTACAAAGGCGGACTTAATGCCTTAGGCATTCTCTACCAGTCAACCAAGGGTGGTGAAGAGATTAGATGGCAGGTGCTTCGGTTGACACGACGACGATAAAAAAAAAAAAAAACACTAGACAAATAAATAGGTTTTAAACACATACATACGATTTACTATAATATATATTTATAATATATATTTAAAATATATAAATATTTATGTGTATTGGATTGTTAGTTAGATTTCATTATATTTTCTAGGCAACCTGCGGTTTCGTCCGCGTGATATTTCGGCCCCCCGGCCACCGCGTCACATCCCGTCACGCGCCCGCGCTAGTTCGTTTTTGTTTAGCGTTTTTTCTGACTGTTTTCCTTTTTCTTCGGCTCCTAGGGGTTTTAGCGTCCAGGGTCGCGGGTTGTTCGAAAGAGTTACCGTGGCCCTTGGCACAGGCAACTGAAGGAACACGTGTGGGTTTTAGTCAGTAAAAGTACGCCATCCCGCTCCGCCCAGAGCGGGAGAAGTTATTTGATAATTTCCCACCTAAAAAAAGGGGTTGTAGCGTGATAATAACTAAGTAGACTTCAAGAATATAGGTACTTATAATATACTTACTTACTATACTTCAATATATACCTTCCTTAAGAATTGAGCTATCAAATGACAAGATCATTTTTCAAATCCGACTCAGAGATTCAATCAATCAATCAATTAACTCAGCCTATCGCAGTCCACTGCTGGACACAGGCCTCTCCCAGACTGCGCCACAACACCCTCTCCTCCGCCTTCCGCATCCAGTCTACCCCAGCCACCTTCTTTAGGTCGTCCGTTCATCTAGCTGGGGGGCGTCCCACACCTAGCTGGGGGGCGTTACTCAGAGATTAGCGCGTTAAAACAAACAAACTCTTCAGTTTTATTATTAGTTAAAATATACAACGTGTAACGTTAAATGCGCAAAACCTCAGACACCCCAACTGATTTTTAATTCAATTGACCTATTTCAGAGAAAAAATAAAACATTAAATAAATTGTGAAGGTTTTATGTGTTGTTTTAGTTTTACTGGCCATGCTGATCGTTTCTTGCGTCTGCGACGGCGCTTTACCGAGGGAGAAGTCGTCACCGGGCCGCTGCCGCGCTGACATTGGCTTGCTTGACCTATTAATAAATAGACACGGCAACGTTTTTAATGAAGATTGTTTGAAAAAAGTGACCTATATTAAAAAGTGGTTCTATTAATTCTGCTCGTTATTCTGATCAAACAATTTTCAGGTTTTGCGCATTTAACGTTACACGTTGTAGATAAGTGTGGAATCCACTATTCAGTGTTCAGTTTTAAATTAACAAGATAGCACACATTTCATTGCGTTGCCATAAAAGTTGATTAAATAGCAATGCTTAAAGCCGGCTACAATAAAAAATACCACCCGAAATTACCACCCGAAAGCATTGTTTTTATCGGACAGTCCCAGGCCAATTTATTTTTTTATTTTTTTACAAAAAAACTATGGTACTCTTATCATCGGGGGGGTGGTAACTGTTTAGCAGTGCGATTCTGTAACTATCTCACCGTGAAAACTTAGGTGAAGTGAGCGTGGAGTGAGCTGTCAGTGTCATGTATTTACAATCATAATCGAGATTTTAATGCCTAGCTAATTCTATTGATCATTTTATATAATTTCAAAGCTAGTATTTTAGCTGTCGAAACCTTACTATTTTGTGGGGTTTTATCTAGAAAAAAATAAAAATAAAAACAAAATTGATATTCTGACTAAGTTTCTGTTTTGCTACTCGTATTATATTTTAAAACCGCACACAATATGTTATTAAAATCTCGATTATGATTGTGTTTGCTTGGTCAATACTTAGCATCAGTTGGATGACTCTGACAGCTCAATCCACACTTACAATAACTACTTTATACACTATAATATTCAAAACCAAAATGTACATATAACTCAGCTAAAATTTCAGCGACGCATCAGAGTAGGGACACATTTGTTTCACCACACGATCGAAGGCGACAGACACTCATCCCAAGATTAAGTATGGGCGTAATAAATGAGATTTCTTTTTCAAGTTATAGTATAATTATAACTTACTACGTACTGCAACATAAGCGTATGTTGCAGTACCTATGTACAGACGCCAGCACATCAAGCTAGCACTACAATCTGACAAATTTGTTTAATAGATTTCAACTTTATCGCCACAGCATAAGGTTCAAAGTTGATTGGGAAAATTTTACAGTTTTGGGTAGCTTGATGTGCTGGCGTCTGTACCTATGTGCAGGGGGAGACTTTTAAACTTTAAAGTGAAGGATATGAAGGGTATGCAGTAGGTATAGAGTTCACTCATCCTCCATAGAACAGGCAGGATCCTCCGACCAGACGAGTGTTGTGTCTGGTGGGCAACTGCCCGGCGACTGATGTCGGGACGTTGTATATATGCTAGTTGCGCGGTAAACTCTGCCTGCGCGATTCAGGACTTTGCATGACGTCAGTGTGATGCGTAGTTCGCATGTGGCGATGTAGATGCCGCCACAGTACCGTACAGACGTATAAGTTACAGTCAGACTTTTCATAGCTAGGTACTGTAGTGAACAAAAGCTGTCTATGTACTTGTATTATACATGGTCAAATTAGATAAGCTAGCGAAACTTCCCAGACGTCATGGATATCGTTATCTAAACACGATAAAACAAAAGAACCGGCCAAGTGTGGGTCGGACTCGCATACGAAGGGTTCCGTACCACAAGGCAAAAAACGCCAAAAAAACACTTATTGACATTTTTTTTTTTCATTTTTATTATTTATTGTTATAGCGGGGAAATTTTAACTTCCTATCCATTAGGGTTCATGAGATACAGCCCGCTGACAGATGCCACATGCCAGACGGACGGACGGACAGCGGAGGCGTAGTAATAGGGTTCTTTTGTCACGCATGGGTACGGCACCCTAAAAACATATCTGCAGAGTTTCACTAACTAATGTAATTTGACCCTGTATAACTAACAGACTAGTCACGTGATTATGTAAACGTCGCCATTTTTCTACCGTTATCCTGATTTATTCTGGGTCGGCGCAACGTGTCTGTGTCCTTGTATCACTTTCTGCCGTGCCCGTCAGCCCATTTCTGGCCATGTCATCTTTCACACCTTCCCTTCACCGCTTCTTTGGTCTTACCTACTCTGCCATCAAAATGATTGCAGACTATATACACGGTTATTTGTAAAACACCAACAACCTCTTAAGAGGTCATTGTACTCATCATTATGAACAACTTTTACTATGGGACCAAACCTGAAATCGCGAAAAAAAATCAGCTGTTCCCTACATTTATGTTCGTACGAGTCGTCAAAATGTAGGGAACAGCTGATTTTTTTTTTTTCAAGATGTTGTTGGTGTTTTACAAATAACCCTGTATAGTCCTCCAGACCGTATTTCGGGCATGGCAGCAAATCTCTACAGAGACTAACCTTCGGCGCGGGAGATATTATAGTGCACAAGTGTGCGCGCAGACACAGGTGCACTCTCTCTTCCCTCACTGTAATAGTCCGATGGGACGGCAATCCGACACGACCGGAGAGAGATCAGGCGCAGGACCAACGGCTCAAGGTGCTTTCCGATTCACGGGAGTATCACACCGCCAACTTCCAAACTCCGGGCTGTTATTAAGAATCTCCTAATGGAGAAACCCAGTAACACTTTGCTTGACCTGAGAATTGAACCCAGGACCCCACGCTCAGCAGTCGCGCTTGCGACCACGAGACCAATGCAGCAGTTAATACTAACGGATGGCAGATTAGGTATCTACCGTAATTTGTTTTTGATTATATTTTTTACTGGCTGTTGTATCCATTCAAGAAGGCGTTAAATTTTTCTGCACGCTGTATATTCCGTACACTCAATTTTCTCCCGTTGTTCAAATTATGGTCTTTTACGACATTCGAAGTTCAGCGGCTGTTTACGATGCCTTCTAGCTGAAGCACGTTCTTTTAAACGTATTAGTTATACTTTTGAAAGAAGTTGAAGACGTGACCAAAGTCGCTGTACGTAGTAAGATAGATTAATAAAACATATACAACATAATTTTTAGTATATGCGAAACCCGAAACCCGTGTCTAGTATTTTTATGTAAAGAATTTATGTACAAAATTTCAAAACTGTATCATGAAAAATCACAAAGTTATGAGCTTGTTATATTACCTGATTTTCCGTACAAAAAGTTGGTTACCACTTAACATGCGCCACCGGCCGACCGGCTGTGACCTGTGTTGTGCGCATATGATTACGGATATGTACTTAGTGTCGCTCGGTGTCCAACTTGTTACCTTTTTTAAATATTTTTGGGACAAAATATAACATGGTGTAAATATTATTGGAATCGATTCAGTTGCTTATTCTGAACAAACTATATTCAGCACCCTGATTGCGTAACACACTGTTAATCTCAATTTGAATCATTTCGAAGCATATTGTTAATCCATTGCTCCATATGTTCGAAAAATGTGTCCGCTCAAGAACGTGAATAACGCAATGAATATTGTTGAACTGTCAAAATTAATCCCATTGCTACCGATAGTGTGTTACGCAATTAGCCTGCAGGTTTGCAATATACTAAAAATAACGTTGTATACAATTCCTGTAGGTTTGTTTCATTTCCAAGGTGTTAAGTTTCCTTTAACTGGTACTTTTACCATATGAATCATCATCATCCTTCACCCACTGCTGAACTCGGGCCTCTCTTTTTATCTGCCAATCCACACCTTCATCAAAATCAAATGTTATTTATTTTAATTAGGCTGACAAATCAGCACCTTTCGAACGTCAAAATAATATATAAGGTAGTCCCCCAAAACTGAGCCCTTCACTACTTCCTAGTGCTTTCGCTGTAACGAAGAAATGGCGCAACAAACTCCCCAGATCCATCCATCCACTCATCCACATTCTACCCGCGATGGTAACAATGTCGTCCACTCATCTCGCCGCCAGACGACCAACACCTCTTCGTATCCCTCGGATGCCACTCGGTCACTCCCTTACCCCACCTATCATTACTGCACCTTGCCAGGTGTCCTGCCTAACTCCATTCGAGTTCCATAACTCGTTTTCTAATATGAATTTTTTTATAAATCCCCATAATCCCCGTATCAATCACTGGGGTAAAATTCTAGCTGATTAGATCTTAATAATACCCAGATAAATATAAATCTCAAAACGTGATGGAAAACATCGTGAGCAAACCGGCATGTCCTAGAACCAATAATTCGAAGACATGTGACATCTACCCACCCGTTTTAGGTTCGATTGCTTGATTACGGCCCTCGCACTTAGAGGACGCCCGTTTCCCAGAAGTGGGAACATAATGGGCTGATTATGCTATACAACAGTCACGAATCGTCATACATTTTGATATAAGTATATCTTTATCTACGTATTCTTTTTAAAAGCAACACAATTTTCCAACACTGTTTGTCATGTCTCACTTTCTTTGTCTTTACGTATCCAGTGATCGAAATGTAAATATTAGAAATTGCGCGAGAATTCGTTCTTATCGCGAGAATTCGTTCTCTACATAAGAAGCTCACTCTTAGCATAGCATACACAACTATGTACATACATCCAGCCCTATTTTATTACTATCGCTAATACCACGCTCACTGGAATAATGAAATTCCATCTTGTCACGTATTGAATACGTAATCATTTGTTACCCCTATAATAGCATTTCGTCAGTTTTGTTCGTGTATTATTTTATGTATCTATTCAGATCATGGATTCTAGTTTGTTTAATGTATTTAATTAAACGATTGAATCACTATAATTTTTGGCCCTGTATAATTGGTTGGTTTCTGGGTAACGCCTGATACGCGTTACCCAGAAACCAACCAAACTGGAGCTTCACCCATAAGAATAAAAAAAAACAAAAGTAATTTATTCAAATTAGGAAGGATCAGCACTTTTTGAACGTCAAAGTTACATAAGACAGTCACTCAAAACGCCCGCCTTTCACCGCTTCCTAGTGCTTTTGCTGGGAAGAAAAAGTAGCGCAGCTAAGTCCCCAGCGGACAACGGTCTGCTAAGACTAGTTTTTAGGTTAAAAATTCAGTATTTTCTTGGTGCATGATGGAAAATCAAATAAGGTACAGCGGGGTTGCTGATAAAGACTGTAATAAAACAATATTTCTTGTGGCATCTACGGAATAAATTATTTTTGGCGACACACAATCTTGTAATATCTATCTACCGTTACCAAAATATAAATCATTACTTTTCTTTACAGCGGAATGCGCTCCAACACTCGCGCCATGGAAACCGCCAGTCGAGGTGACAACCAGCGAATCAACCCAACACCAACGTGACACAGAAACACACGCAATATACGACATTAACGACATAGTTCACTTCGAAGACAACGACATCGTCATGAGGGACGCCAAACGAGCCAAAGTACATGACAACAACAAACTGGACAATTCTGTCGTCCCATTCAAAACTTACTCTAGTTACAACGATGTTAAGACACATTTTGGAAAGGATAATAAAAGTTCTGGAGTTGTGGCTGATGTAGACAATGATTTAAAGAGTGATGATCGGAAAGAGGACAAGTCTTGTGAGTGTCAGCATGGAGGGGGGTGTGTCGCCAATGTGTGTCTGTGTCCCCTGGGGTACGCCGGCGTCAAATGCGAGATCACTTTGGATTTGAAGGTAAGGAAGGTACTATTTATACTTCTAACACATGATACTAAAATAAATCCTAATGTTTACCTTTGCGAATACAAAGTTCGAGTCATTTCTATTCGGTGGTCCGCA
Organism: Eremobia ochroleuca; assembly: GCA_949629135.1. NCBI lineage: Eukaryota > Metazoa > Arthropoda > Insecta > Lepidoptera > Noctuidae > Eremobia > Eremobia ochroleuca. The sequence continues at coordinate 13,549,115 of OX451408.1, forward strand.
ATCCTAAATATGCATCCAAACAAAAAGTCAAGGATAATTGTGTCATCATTATCATCCGCAGCCCAAATTCACCCACTGCTGCGGCATAAGCCTCTCTTTTCTTGTGCCAATCCTCACGCTCCTGTGCCAGCCTCAACCAGGCTTTGCCTATGAGGGCAACAATGTCGTTCCATCATTGTGTCATTTCCCATTAATGATTTTATATTCAATCTATTATTCCGGAGACAGTCAATAAATAATGATTGGTCTAGAACTCTAGACCGTATAGGTTCTCAACCTTATTTTAATGTTATATAGATGTAAGATAGGATATATAATTTTCTCTGGGTCTTCTACTGCCTACCTGAAAGTCTCAAACACCCATGAGAGGGGTTATCGCCCACGTTGAGAACCTATGATCTAGACTATTATATCCATGTCTAGACAATATGTACACATACATTTTTTCCCGCAAAATATTTACTTCAATATAAGAAAAATAACGACCACGTCTTGTCATATTACTTGTCTTTCATTACCAAAACAGCAGTTTGGAACCGAACCATTACTTTCCTCAAGACTTCGTCTTAAGGCGGAAGCATCAGGGCGCCCCGCGAAATTCATATTTACTTACGTTTTTTGCAATTTGCAAGTGTCTACCAGGTTGTATGTTGTTCTAAATATGATTCGCGGCCGTAACAATACTCGTATGAATTTATTTATAGAATTATATTACGAGTAGTAAAAATCATCAATCTCTCACAATTTCATATTACCATATTGAATGACGATTTCATAAAGGATTTCATAAAATCATGACAATTAAGGTCAATTCTAACTTAAGGAGTTGTATTTTACAGATTCTAATGATAATGATTCTGTAAAGTCATATTTTTAGGGTCGCGAATCATATTTTAATCAACATAAAACCTGACCTGACCTGCAGATTGCAAAAAAAAAATGTAAGTAAATCTGAATTTCGTGGGCTACCCTGACGCTTTCACCTTAAATGTAGTGCTCACAGAAACGAGTTCTTTCTTTCCCTTTATTTTACTTCCTTCATAAATCAAATGAGCCGGGAGGAACGGTTTTTGTCTTTTTACAACTTTGTTTGAAAAATGTTTCTCCACTTCGTCTGGACTTGCTCTTTGAATACTTTGTGGAACTGTAGAAAAACTGACAGTTTCTTCTCCCCGCTATGCATTTAGTTCTTAATAAGTCTGTTTTGAGTAAAATTGAGTTCGTTGTTCTGGAGAGTATTTATTTTAAAGAAATTAAAACTCTTTATGACCTTCTGCACCCGCGCTGTCTCTCAACTATGTAGTAATAAGGTCATCATCTGCCTAGCCTTTTCCCAACTATGTTGGGGTCGGCTTCCAGTCTAACCGGATGCAGCTGAATACCAGTATTTTACATGGAGCGACTGCCTATCTGACCTCCATAACCCAGTTACTGGGTAGTACGATACCCCTTGGTTCTTACCAAGGGGTATCGTACTACCCAGTAACTGGTTGTCAGACTTTCGGGCTACTGACGACCCGTAACGACTGTCAAAGATCGACGAATGACAGCCGGGACCAACGGCTTAACGTGCTTTCCGAGGCACGGAGGGGTCTTGGTATGTGAAGATGGTCACCCATCCACGAACCAACCGCGGCAAGCGTAGCTTAACCTGATCGATCGAGCCGTGCGGCTGTTATTACTTAGCCACAAGCCCATGTAGTAATAAGGTGTTTCCTTTAATTTAACAACTTGTTAGCGCTATCTACTGGCGTCACAATGACCCATTTTCCTTTGAGGCGTACATGCAAATGAGTAAAATTGTATCAATTAATATTTGCACTTTGGTCCTTGTCTTCCCATTATCTATATGCTACTTGTAACTTTATTTGCAGTTTGGTGCTCTAGTCTCCGCGACAGTTGTTTGCAATACTTATCAGTTTCTGGCAGTAGTTCGTCATCATTCTCCTGCACTTATTCCAATATATCTGGAGTCGGCGCAAAATTTATTTTCCTTGCATACTTCTCTATTAGTCGTCATCCCGGTAGTCTCCCCCTTTCTAATCATAACATCATTCACACAGTCTATCCATTGTTTCTTTTGTCTTCTCCTACTCATCCATGCTCAAAACTTTCTTCACGACACTTTCCTCATTCCTCCGTATTACTTGCCCATACCATGACAACCAGTGTAGTTATTTAGTATTTATAGAGACTTTAATAAAACTGAAGTAGAATCAACCATAACTAGGTTTTGGACTCAAAATCACTGCCCGTCACTGAATTATCAGTATTTCTTCATTCTAATTCCTAATATCTCCCAGAAAAATGTTTTCTCCACGGAAGACTTACAAGAGGTTACAAAACTTAAAGTCAAAACTATAAATGAAATTCGGCATGTGTGCTCACAGTACTGTTTCCAATGAATAAATTAAATTCCGTATTCGTTCGCCAATTTTATTTTAAAGCTATCCCTTTGAGCGCGGCACAATATTTGTGTTTCATTGCTAGGTCCGTGTCTGTTTATGTGAACTGTGTGAAGTCGACTTTTGATATTATTTCAGGTGCCTCGGTTCAACGGGTCGTCGTACCTTCGCCTACCCGGGCTGGGGAACGCCGCCGAATCGTGGCTTGATATACAGGTACGGTGCCAAAAGCTGTTTTAGAGGGCTTCTAAACGAGCCATGTTTTACTGCAATTTGTGGCTGCAATATAGTGGCCGGCAACATTGCAAGCAATAACAGCCAGACTATGCAATATTGCAGTAATGTCCCGGCCATAATTGCCAAACATTTTAGGTATGGCCATATATGGTCTATTATTGTTCGATAGATTGCCAAACGATCGCCGAGCGATCGATTTAACTGCAATATTGCCCAGCTAGTTCTATTGTTGTTTCAATCGCTCTTTATTGTTATGGCATAGTGCATATTTTTTAATCTTTTTTCCGATTTTGTTTAAAAGAAACTCGAAGTCACCCTTCGATATGCTAGTAAAATTTTTAAATAATTTTTTATCAAGGCTTATTTCTTGATTCAAATTATCTAAGGATTCACGCCTATTTAGGTAAGGTCGAATCCACAATCTTTTTTATTTTTTTTTATTTTAAAACAATATAAGCCGCTGCGACAAGTGTGATTTCGTCAGCCATTGCTGCCGATGTGAGTAGCCCGTTTAGGAGTCTGCATCATGAGCCATACTATTGCAGTCATATTGCAACACATGGCCCAGCCATAGAATTGCTCGACCATCAAGAACAATAAAATATTTTTGTAATGGCCAAGCAATTAGTTGCCAATAGTGCAGCTACAAATTGCAGAAAAACGTTGCCCGTTTAGACGCTCCCTTAGAGTAAAGTATTTTTGGGGTTTTGTTTTGTCTGTCTATCTAACTATAACCTATACAGGTAGAAGGATCTTATTGTGCGTGACCTAAGTCTGAACTAACACCGCCATCTTGTTTTTTTTAATACAATTTCTGTGACTTTTTTACAACTGTTTACCAACAGCGTCCCCTAGTCAATGTCATTCAGGCGCTTAAAGATCCCCTGTAGCACTCTATATGAGATATACAGGATTGATTTTTGAGACGAGTCAGTACGGACAGGTACCCTAACCGTTGGTCTTACGAGACTTTCCTTAAAATTTTGAGACATTTCAATCTGCTTTCACAGATTTTGAAAAAAAAAATTACAGTCAGCATGATAACTGGGTTGTGAAGGTCAGATAGGCAGTCGCTCCATGTAAAATACTGGTATTCAGCTGCATCTGTTTAGACTAGAAGCCGACCCCAACATAGTTGGGAAAAGGCTAGGCAGATGATGAGTCAGCATGATAATGGTCAGTTTTCACAAAAACTTTTTTGTTGCCAATCGATCCCGTTTTTTCCTTTTTGTGTGCGAAAAGATTAAATAAATAAATCAAACGAATCTACTGGACCAACTGAGGTTTGAGTACCCACTAGAAAAGTCAGAATTCGCAAAAAAAAAAAAACTGTTCCCATTAATTTCGTAGGAAATGAGACTCCTGAGACCGTTTTTCCTTTGCCTTTACCGCCACGTCTCAAAATTCCACCCTGTAATTATAGTGGTAAGTACACCTTTAAGTATTCCTCAAAATTATCAATTGACCCAGCCTGTTGTATAGGATTTGATACTCAATAACAACACAGATACTTAAAATCAAATGAACCGCTGCCAACATGAGCTCATAATTAAACCTAACTTTTGCCTACAAGTTTCGCATACGACAGCAGAATTTAAAGAGAAACATGACAAGCTTAGAAAGATATATCGAGGGATGACATTGACTCCTTATATGATTGGCCCAAGGTCACTGTCGACCGAGAAATATGGAAATTAGGAAGGCAAGCCTATGCCCTTCACTGGGCTGTAGAAAAACCTATAAGCTCATAAATAACCAACTTTGAAAATATCCCGTCCAACTCAGTGTTGATCTCTTAACAAAGTGTAAACTGGAAATTCGCTAATATTTCTAAACAAAACGGGAATTTCGCTAAACAAACTTTTTCTTTTTAAAAGCTTTCAGCGAAACTCCGAACCAAATATAACTTAGACTAACGTTTGCAGACACTTAAGAAGTTAGGCCATAAATTAATAGCCTCAGGTGCAGGGGATGGCCTATACAAACTTGTTATTGCTGTAATGGGTTTTAAGGGAAATAGGACATGTTAGCTCCGTGTCTTAGTTTTAGGTACTACGTCGACGTGTTTTCTAAAAATGTTTATTCACGAGGATAACGAAACTATAATCTGCCAGGCGTTTTCCCAACTATGTTGGAGTCGGCTTCCAATCTAACCGGATGCAGCTGAATACCAGTATTTTACATGAAGCGACTGAATATCTGACCTCCACAACCCAGTTACTGGGTAATACGACACCCCTTGGTAAGACTGGTTGTCAGACTTTCATGCTTCTGACGACCCGTTACGACTGCCAAAGATCCACGAATGACAGCGAAACTATTGATCTCGAATAATAAGGTAGGAACAAGAGATTTTAAAAGTGTGACTTTTAGCATTACCTAATATTCGTTTCTTATGGCTTAGGCAGATCACACACTGTAACGCACCACCCGACGGGGCGTGGGAACCAGAGCCAAATTCCTCGAGTGGAAGTGTGTTTTTATTTAATCTGTATGTAAAAACGCGCGGGCCGCGTTATCTACATTGTAGTGCGCGATCCGCCTATCCTACTATTACTTCTTATAGTGGGTCCACACGATACAGACTTCATACAAACTTAGAAGTCTGTATGAAGTCTGTATCGAGTTCGTGTAGTCTGTTCGAGTTAGTGTATAAAGTTCATGTGAACTAGCCGTCAGAGGCGGCGTAAGGCGTGAGCGACGTGGGCCATCGCCTACGGCCTCGCGCTCCTAGGGGCCTCGCTCCTCGAAGGCAGGACGAGCAAAATATTTTGTCGCGTTTAAGCTGACGAAAAATATTATTCGTCATATAACAATAACCCTTACACTTACCAAATTCAAATGTCCACGCTCATTTGTGTTTTTAGATTTTTTTGCATACCGTGCCAACCTCTAATTAAAGCATCACTAAAACTGTAAACACTTTCATTGTTTCCTACCTATAATAATTTATGTATAGTCTTTTTGTAGCTTTTTGATTGTCCATAATAAATAGAAATTATTAGTTTCTAATAATTATTGTTCAAATCCATCTTTTTCCGTTACCAGAGGGCCTCGCAAAATGTATGTTGCCCACATGAAATTTAGGTCTTGCCCCGCCACTGCTAGCCGTTTGGTTCTTACGAATCCTAAAGCATCCTAACGATTATGATAGTGGCAAATATATACATCTATAATCGATATCAAAGTGTTTAAACCATTCCGACAATTCCAAACCAAATTCTTAAACCATTCTTTTAACTAGGCACGGTTATCAGTCGGAAAATAAAAGCAGATTCATTCAATAAAAGCAGATTCATTTCAGCATTCATATACCGCTGCAAAGATGCTGCGCAAAACCTTCAAGATGACCTTTTAGTATAAACGACTCTTGTCCATAACTTATTCGCGTCTACCTCTCTCCCGCTTCTTGCACATTTCTCCTAATTTCAAGAGTTTCATAAGCGTTGTTCTAATGATAATTTACGATCTCGCCTTATTACGGGCGCGGCAATGAAACGCAAACTGCGCTCGTTATGCTGACAACACTTTTAATTAAAACTGCAGCACTAAAGTTGTACAGTCAACCGCTCGTCAGTGGTAGCAATTTTGACTTTGACAAGGTCTTTGTTTTGTAACAAAATGGGCGGGCTTATCTATACATCATCTGCCTAGCCTTTTCCCAACTATGTTGGGGTCAGCTTCCAGTCTAACCGGATGCAGCTGAATACCAGTATTTTACATGGAGCGACTGCCTATCTGGCCTCCACAACCCAGTTACTGGGTAATACGATACCCCTTGGTAAGACTGGTTGTCAGACTTTCGGGCTTCTGACTACACGTAACGACTGTCAAAGATCTACGAATGACAGCCAGGACCAACGGCTTAACGTGCTTTCCGAAGCACGGAGGGGTCTCGGTATGTAAAGATGGTCACCCATCCACAGACCAACTGCGGCAAGCGTAGCTTAACCAGATCGATCGACCTGTGCAGCTGTTATTATTTAGCCACGGGCCCCTATACAAGTGCGGGCTTATCTATACAAGTAAATAAAATTGAAGTCACTGTTTGTAATGTGAAAATAACAGCTATATACTGAATCCATATGAAAGTATACTGGGTGTCCGAAAAGTCATAGATTACCTTTTACCTGCTGATGGGCCACATTAGGATCTACCAATAAAAAAAATGACCATACTAATAGTCTTATGGTTTCCGAGTTTTTTGATGTTTAATGAAATTTTGGAAAATCTCTACATTTGATCAGTTTTTTCCATGCCATTTCTACGAATGAAAACTTTTTCGAGTACAGGTTTTTTTTTATTTTCATCTTGAATCATCCTACTATCGATTGAATATAAGAAAGTTACAGATATCATCTTTTAAATACCTAAAATTGAGGCTCAAACTTAAAATTTTCACCAAAAAAAAAATTTTACCTTTTTTTTGATCGGCCCTGGTGAAAAAAAAAATTTATTGGTAGGTCATTTTTTTTCCTGCCGTGGGACAATAATAGACTGGTACAGGTAGTGCAATCCACGAAGACGCGCCCCACTCTTCTTCCTAATCGCTTCCAGTACAAATGTTCAACATTCCGCTAGTATTTTAGTTTTGTCGATACACAGTAATTACTGATTAGTGGGTAATTGTGAGTATCGTCAAAACTAAAACACTTGCGGAATTAACTAGCGATAACCACTAACGATTAGGAAGAGAGTGGGGCGCGTCTTGGTGGATTGCACTATCTGTATCTATGGACGGGTTTGGTAGTTCAAGTGTTACCTATTGACGTGCGGTTGATTGTACATCTATCATTTGAAACACAAAGGGTATTTATTTTACTATTTCTTACAGCTCCGTTTACGACAAATTTGGGCTTAAATTATGCTTCTCTGTTGTGGCTTTTGCCTATTCCACCTTGTGGGTTCTCGTTGATGTCCGTTGATAACTTGGCGATCTCTAATCAAAACTTTGTTTGTGTAATTTGACTTGATGGGGAAAATTAATTGGATGGTACTCGTATTATGATGGAAAAGCAAGGCTATTGAAGGTCGTTAGAAACTAGATACGGAGTTGCACAGGACCTGATGTTGCTTGAGCGAGGATAATTTCTAGCAGTGGACGCATTTCGATTGAACGATGATGAGAACAGTGGTGGATTTTTTTTTTTTTTGGGTGGGAAATTATCAAATAACTTCTCCCGTTCTGGGCGGAACGGGAGGGTATGTCAGACTTTTACTGACTAAAACCCACCCGTGTTCCATCAGTTGCCTGTGCCAAGGGCCACGGTAACTCTTTCGAACAACCCGCGACCCTGGCAAACAGTGGTGGCTCAGTGGTAACGGCTGCTACTTACGAGTGGTAGGTCGTAGGTTCGAATCCAGGCAGGCGCTTTACTTTGTACCAATTATTTCATCACCACTGCTTTCAAAATGGTAAAAGAAAACATCCTAAGGAAACCAGCATGTCCTAGAACCAAAAATTCGAAGACACGTGATATCAACCCTCACTGGGCCCGCGTGGTTCGAAGACACGTGATATCAACCCTCACTGGGCCCGCGTGGTTCGAAGACACTTGATATCAACCCTCACTGGGCCCGCGTGGTTCGAAGACACTTGATATCAACCCTCACTGGGCCCGCGTGGTTCGAAGACACTTGATATCAACCCTCACTGGGCCCGTGGATTTCCGCCCACTCCCTCTCACAGAGAGGAGGCTTGCTCCCAGCAGTAGGAACATTATAGGCTGATTATGTGACGATGAGGGGCTCGTGGCTAAATAATAACAGCCACACAGGTCGATCGATCAGGTTAAGCTACGCTTGCCGCGGTTGGTCTGTGGATGGGTGACCATCTTTACATACCGAGACCCCTCCGTGTCTACTGTCATTCGTAGATCTTTGACAGTCGTTACGGGTAGTCAGAAGCCCGAAATTCTGATAACCAGTCTTACCTAGGGGTATCGTATTACACAGTAACTGGGTTGTGGAGGTCAGATAGGCAGTCGCTCCATGTAAAATACTGGTATTCAGCTGCATCCGGTTAGACTGGAAGCCGACCCCAACATAGTTGGGAAAAGGCTAGGCAGATGATGCGACGATGATTCACAAAGCTCAACGATCTTTGTAAACGTTATGCTTCGCATTAAATATAAAGTAGGTATATAAAACTTTTTCGAATTCTTCCAATAGTTAGCAAGGAAGGCCCGCGACCACAAACGAAATAATAGTTTCCGTATGAAAACACGAAATCAATAATTGAAACGAATCGCAGAAACCTTCCGTTCTGAAAGTTTACAGAAACTTTCAGCGGCATTGTTTCACAAAGCATTTCCAGGCGAGCGGATTTCCATGCGAAAATATTCAATACAATGCAATGAGTTTTAGTTTGTTACGTCTGTTTATTATAAGTTCTAGTAATCGGTACGTTTGGGAAGTTTAAAACTCGTTAGTAAGTTTAGTGATACGTTTTGTGTTTTTTTGGAAAAATGTGATCGTTTCTGGTTTGGTGGACTTCATAATTACCAAAATTGCGATCTGCGCTTGCAAATTCAAGCTCTTAATTCATGCAAACAAACGAGAGGGTCGCGTGGCCAAATAAGAAGCTTAATACAGCCCCACAGGTCGATTGACCAGGTTAAGCTACGCTTGCCGTGGTTGGTCTGTGGATGGGTGATCATCTCTACATATCGAGTCCCCTCCATGCCTCGGAAAGCACGTTAAGCCGATAGTCCTGGCTATCATTCGTGAGTCTTTGACAGTCGTTATGGGTAGTTATAAGCCCGAAAGTCTGACAACCTTGGTATTCAGCTGCATCCGATTAGACTGGAAGCCAACCCCAACATATTTGGAAAATGACTACGCAGAAGATGAAACTAGAACAAGTAGCTACAGCGCTTCACACTAATATAGCTGCGAATTTCGTATGAAGCAAGTTAGGGTCGAAGATAATGGGTGTTCTTCTATTAGTTGCCTTTCCCGAAGGAGAGTGCACCCAAGTATCCTTGTTTGGAAATGTATATTGGACGGTATATTCCCTCAGAACCTTCCTGTATTCCAATGAACATCCCAGAGAGCAAAGCTTAGGTGGCCAAAAGAAAAAACCTGCGCTCTCATATAATGGTTCTTTCTCGGTCTCCTTACTTAGCTTAAAGCTTGACTACATAGAAACACTTTATATTCCAGATAACGTTAAAAACCAGCAGTGGCGAGGGTCTGGTGCTGTACAACTCTGAGCGTGCCGACGGTGACGGAGACTTCTTCTCGCTGCATCTACGGGACTACTTCGTCGAGTTCGCCTTCGATCTGGGAGCTGGTATTGCTCTCGTTAGGTAAACTACTACTTTACTATGGTACTTATCTGCTTAACTCTGCTACTATTCGCAATACAGTGAGATGGTTAACTAGAGTACCTATATGTTTACCTCGTAGATCTTGTCGGCCAGGGAGATCCGTCGCAGATCAATTGATATACTATTATAACTTCTTCCTTCGTAGTTTACTAAACAAAATAATTTCTCCATCCACAGATCAGCGTACCCAGTAGAACCTAACAAATGGCACTCAGTATCAGTCTCCCGCGCCGGTCGCCGCGCCACTCTGCGAGTACGCGGCGCGGGAAGCGCACGGTCAGTGACCTCTCGCGGCGCTCGCCGGCGCCTGGCGCTGCGACAGCCGCTGCTGCTGGGCGGTGCGCCACACCCGCTGCCCGCCAGGCTCGCGCTGGCCACGTCGTTCAATGGATGTGTGTCGCAGGTGAGGTGAACCATTCCATAGTCATGATCGCTGTCCAACTGTACAGCGAGATTAAGCGAAGAATCTCCGGTTTCTACTGACCTATTTAACTGAAGTTAAGTTAGCTCTTATGAGAAACATCTTATAAAAAAATCGAGATGTCACAAAAAGAAAATCGAAGATATTTTATGTTATTCAGAATAGGCCAGCGTGATTGATTATGATTTTGTTGATATGAAAATTTGCATATTTGCCGATCAGACATATATTAAGCTCCTAGAAACTGGAACGAGCTTGAATCACAAAAGACAGAATTGTGTAGAAAGGGGGGAAGAAGGCCTTTGCCCTGATGTGGGACAATACAGGCTAGTTACAGTTAGATTAGATTAGATCTAGAAACTGGGAGTCAGAAAATGAGCAAGAGACTAAATTGTGTAGAGTTTACTATGGTTTGTCAAGCGTATTTATCGTCGTACCTACTTATGATAACAAAGAACCTGCAACACGTCAACAAGCAACCGAACTAAAATGTATTTTTCTATTTCAGCTAATAATAAACGACGAGGAGCTATCAGTAGTGTCAGCGGCACTGGGCGGTCTAAACGTCGACAACTGTGACGACGCGGATAGTAACTGCACGTTAGTACTCTTAACTATCAGTACCATTGTCTCTGTCAAACACCGAATTAATTAGAAGATTGCCTCAAAGTTTTGAAAACCTCATCAAGTCCCATCCAGCTGTTATAATTGGTGCATCAAAAATCACTAAACACATTTGTTGAACTGAGATTTCAAGGATATTACTCAACTACTTACTCTTGCAGCAGGTTTTATGCACAAAGGTTTTGTGTACTTTAGCATAATTCAGTCTATAAATACAACTACCGACAAAGGCGACTTACGGATCTAGTTCTTTAAAAAGCAATCAATTCTTTACAACATCATTATTATCATAGCATTTTTCACCTTTCACAATTTTTACTATCCTAATACAGGAACAAGAATGTCTGCAAGGAAGTTCTAGACCCGATCCCAATATACCCGCACAACATATCAGAGACCGACGTCCACCATTCAATAGTCGCGAAAAAAGGCTTCAAACAGAAAAACCACAAGAGCAGTCACAAGAAGCACACACACACGGACAAATACAAGAAGAAGAAATACTTCATCAGCAAGAAGCACCAGTTCCTTCTCGAAGGGCTCGAGAGGAACAATGACGTAGCGACTGACTTGCCGTACGATGGACAGACGTATATGCAAGTGAAGTATTTGAGTGATAATGAAGTTAATTGGGGGGATATGAACACGTATCCTAGTTTTACTGGTGCAGACAGCTTCATTCATATAGATGATGATGATACTATGAAACGGTAAGTCTTTCTTTGTAATGACTTCTACTTTTAGTGTAAAGAGAGTTTCTGTTTTAATGGCTTTCAAAGTGTATCTAAATGTCAGGTGAATATAATAATCTAACTTTTGTAGGTGAGACAATTGCCCTCTGCAACTTTTTAGGAATCTTTGTAGTTCCTAGGGTTACAATAACCTTCTGTTTACTTCTTAGTCGGACTAAAGGATATTTGGATCATATTTGGATCAAACACTTGTTCATATTCGTTCAAACGGATAAGGTTATTATGCTCATATAAATAAAGTTCATATTCGCATGAAACGCTTACTTAACTTAGCAAAGTAAAATCATAGTGTGGGATGTAAATCTTGCCTTAACGCCTTAGGGTGAGATTTAGAGCACGCATTTTGACTTTACCTTAGATCTATTGATTATCAAAAGGCTTTTCAGCATTCGATTCCATAGACCTTGTGAATATAGTCCATTCCTGCTTTACTATGAAAAAGTTGCAAAAGCAAAATTTTGAAGGACCCCGTCCACTTAACAAATATTTCCTACCACACATTGCAGGTTGGTGAGCTACTCGCTGGACATCAACATCCGCTTCCGCTCGGTGTCGGCGCGCGGCCTGCTCGTGTGGAGCGGCGGCGCGCGCGCTCCGCCCGACTTCCTCTCGCTCGCCATCGAGGACGGAGTGCTCGTGTTCAGGTAACTTGCGGCGTATTCCTTACGCCAGCTCCATACGTTGGTCTCGTCTGGCTCAACGCCACTCGTCTAACGAGTGAACCAATAGGATTGCAGCACAAAACTGCAATAACCCTTTCTTCAATAGGCCACCCGGCCCCAGCCGGGCGGGATAGGCCCTTCATTATTAGACTCAGATAATATCTTAATAAAATTATGTTGGAACTTTAAAAAGAAACCGTGACCTCTAAGTTTGTTTGGCATTTCTTTTCGGGAATCAGTCAGCTAGGAAATTGCCAGCGCCATCTAGTTTTAAAATATTAACCGAAAAATTTACAGAAATAAAATTATCATTTAATTTTATAGCATCGGCAAACGTTGGAGCCAATTTTGTTTCGTGTTATTTCTACATCACATTAACTCTGCCTAGTAGACTAAAATAACATTATCTCTAACGTTCGGATTTTTCAAAGCTTGTCTTTAAAAGATCGCTCTTTGCGATAAGATCGACCATTGAGTCACCCTTTCTAAAATTTCTATATTTATGTCTGTAATTTATATGGTGTACATAATAAAGAGTATTCTATCAACTAATCTGGGTGGGACCAATATGTGAAGCCAGTGTTAATTCAACATGGAGTGATTCCACAGCGACATTCGTAGGGAAAACTTGCAGTTTATTCAAGCGGGACAAAGAAAGAGACGAAAGAGAGGAAAGAGACGATTGTTATGCATATATTTTTAGTAATGATGTTATTATTGTTTGTGTTGATGTTGACCTACAAATGTTGAATGTTGACAAGCCGACGTTCTCGAAGTCTCTAGATAAGAAGAGCGTGCTTCAAGGTTCAATTCTTGGTCCTTTCCTATTTCTAGTTTTCGTAAATGGCGATATACTAAAGAACTCTTTGGTTTATCAAACATCCAGCTGCTGAAAATGCGAGTAAATCCTACTAATACATAGTATAAATTCTATTATGTGAAAGTTTGTATGTTTAGAGGTTTGGATGTTGACGTGACACATAGATTGTTTATAACCGGGATTTACACATAGGATACTTTTATCCCGATATTCCCTCGGGATCGAAACTTATGCGGTTGAATTGTTGAATGTTTCAGATACGATTTGGGTAGCGGCGAGGTGGTGATCATTGCCAACCACACCAAAGTGGACGACGGTCTGTGGCACAGAGCGCGGGCTACAAGGTAACATTCACACAGATTCGTATACACGCTTATCTACTTACTTGCTTGCTAGAGAGTATCTTCTCAGCGTTTTGGTAGATATAGATTACATTATAAACTACAACAAAATTGTTACACAGCTCTTTTTCAATATTGCTAATTCCATGTGTTCAATGGCATTCTTACGCTTATGACGATTTTTTCCAGAAAACTTCTTATATTCCTTATTGTATGTATATCCTTTTTGACAGGCCACGACTCCTTCCTTGATTGTAACGCTTTAGGCTTTAATGCTTAGTATTGTTTAAATGTAGTACTGGTTGACAGGCCTACACTGTCCTCCCAATCAATCAGTCGGTTTAGGCTTTTCTTAACTATGTTGAGTCGACTTCCATTCTAACCTCATCTAGTTTAAAAAATATGATTGACATGTAAAAGTGTTTGTACAAACCTACTTACAGAAAATAAATCATTTATCATTTATCATTATCATTTAACCGGATGCAGCTTAATACCAGTATTTCACATGTGAAAATTTGATAAGACTGGCTGTCAGGTTTTCGGGCTTCTGACGACTGTCAAAGATCCACGAATGACAGCCGGGACCAGCACGTTAAGCAAGTGCTTTCCAAGGCACGGAGGGCTGGTATTTAAAAATGTTCAACCATCCACGTACCAACAGCGGCAAGCGTAGCTTAACCTGATCGATCACCCCGTGCGGCTATTATTACTGAGCCACAAGCCCCTCTACGCTGTTCTCCCATAAGTACAGACGCCAGCACATTAAGCTACCCGAAACTGTCAAATTTTACCAATCAGCTTTGAACCTTATGCTTTAGTGATAAAGTTGAAAATCTATTAAAGAAATTTGACTGATTGCAGTGGCTTGATGTGCCGGCGACTGTTCCTATTAACAGTGTCATTTGAAAACATTGTAAAAAGCAATTGTTTTCAAAAGAGTTTTTTATCGGCTCTTCTCCATTGGAAACGCGCACCTAGCTTCTGTCGTTTCAAACCAAAGGCATCCAACCACAAATATCTAAAGTATACGTGTGGAAGCCTTCCCTTGTCTTAGGTGGACTACCTAATAGAGACTACTTATTAGTGGTGTCTTACAAACTTTGAAACTCATGACTAGCGTAGCATAGGTACTCAAGGCTTCACCGTGTAAAAACTTAAAGACTACGAGAGTTGTTACTCCTGGTTGTTCTGAAAGCTACGTCGAGTCACTGATGCATCTCAGATTTGATAAATTCGTTTTTCTTTTCTCTATAGGAACAGACAAGCGGGCGTATTGGAAGTGGACGGGCTGGGCTCCGTCGGCAAGGTGTCGCCTGGGAAGCTCAAGCAGCTGAACACTGAGAACGGGCTGTATATAGGTAAACAGATATGCTATGTATTGTAGAAGTACCTAGTAGTAGGTGAAGGTCTTTGTGAAGGATATCGTCCGGGGTTACTATCGCTGTACTTTTACCTGTCGCGAAGCAGCATTGCCGTGTTCCATTTTAAAATATATGGAGCGGCCGTTGTAATTCAGACACATTTGAATATTGTCTGCGAGAGAATCGCGGCGATATTATCGTCGTGCTACGTATTTGTATATACTCTCTTAGAACGTTTTCTGCGTTGCCTGTCTGCCAAGCAAGGACGTTACGTTGACAAGTTTTTTTTAAACAATAAACAATGTTTGACATTGAAAAGTTTATACTTGAAGTGAGGGAGAGACCTGCACTTTACGATGTGCAGTTGCCAGTCTCGTCGCGGAAACGCGGCGATTCCGTTACGAGTCGCGTTTCCGCAATACGCTGATGGAATAATCGCTTGTTCGTTTAGAATATACCCGACGATAGAAGCGCGGAATCGTCGCGATTTTCTCGCTCGTGGAGACGGCCCCCAAAGGTTATCAACGATGTTGTAAGGATTACATTAACAAAACTCGATGTATTTTTAATGGCACTGAAATAAGTGTACTTTAACTTTCTAAGACAAAATAATAATAATCTTTATCGGAACAAAAACACATTTTACAAATTGTTTGCGTACGTAAATAGCCACATTAGTTAGAAACTGTGTCGCAGCTATTAACGCCCACCTCCAAGAAGGAGACGACAGAGTTCCAGATCCCAGAGATGAAAACACAGTAGTTGTTGAAAAAGAACAATAACAAATATTAACACAAAAAAAAAATAGTAAGCAATTAAAATCCTTAAAAATTAAATATCAAACAATTTAAAGTAGTAAAATAAAATAGTAAAAATAAAAAAAAAACAAAAGTTAACGCCTACCAATTTTGTGCAAACAAAACACTGGCACCACACAGATTGCAATGAAAAAATCATGTTTGCCTTACTAACTGAACCGCTTCTAGAAAATAATTCTGTATTAAAAGACTAATTTCGTTCCCTAGGTGGACTACCATCAATAGAGCTGAACACGCAGGGCCGGTACTCCCGCGGGCTGGAGGGCTGCGTGTCGCAGATCTCGCTGAGCGGCGACTTCGACATTCCGCTGTCGCTGTCCAAGCTGCCGCACACCATCACCAACAACGTGGGACGATGCACGCCATAAAACATGCACTATTCATTTAAATGAACCGACCAAGTTCATTTAAGTGAATAAACTACATTTGTTACTACCTTCCAGCTTCATTTAACATTTAAAAAGTTCATTTAAACTCGTTAAATGTTAAATGAAAGGGTGTTAAAGTTAGTGTTAGGTGTGTCTCATAGATTTTGTCTTCATTTTCGTCAGGAGTTGCTTTCGATTTGTAACGACCAATCACTCCGTGACTACATATCAGTGTAAATTAAATGTCGGAGGCAATAAACTAATAACAATACGAACTTTTTCAACATTTTTGATATGAATTCTCTGATCGTTTTCCTGATAAATTGATGTTTTGATTTTTAGTTTTAAATGAATACTCTAGTCAATTTAGAATAAGTAAACTGCGGGTTTCCAAATCTGTCATCTTTTATTTAATTTTTTACTCTTATTTATTTTTATCATTATGTATACTATAATTTTAATTTATTTTCCATGTACTATGGAATAACTTTTCAAAGTGCTTTACTATCTAGTAGATATATAAAAAAAACTATTTGTAATGTTAAATTAAATAAAATTCTAGTCGTACGAGTGGTTTGCACGCAGTATCATTTTGTAAGGAACCTTTTGTTACATAGCTAATCACAATTTGTTACCATGTGAGTGTATTTTATATTATCGCATGGACGTAGCTGGGATGGTTTTGAGTGATTGAGCTTTATGACAACTAACACTCCCGTCAAAATCCATTATCATAATCCACGTGAAAATATTCTTAGGTCGGCTTTCAGTCTAAACAAGTGCTGTTAAATATACATTCAAGATTTGCCTGTATCAACAGGAAAACTTCCTGAAATACGTTAAAAAAAGTTATCTGCGAAAATGACCGTGTGTGTAGTCTCAAAATGTTATCCTAGCTGTATCCGTGCAAAATAGTTCAATAAGTATACATACATAGCGTTTGTATATCGAAAACATTTTCATATGAACGTGGTTTTAGAACATTTGTAAGTAGGACAATAGAGTTTGATGATATTATAATATTAATTGATTAATTGAGCCCTTATATTTAAGCCCGGGAACGGTTTTATTTGCCAGTGTCTATATTAAAACTTTGGTTCAACGCAAAAACAAAATTAATGCTTTTAAATGAAAGTGTAAGTTAACCTGAACTGCAGATTGACAGCTGATAATCTTATTGAATAATGTATCAGTATCTACCAGTTGCTTAAAAAAAAAAAAAAACATTAACGTTCGACTCCTCCACACAAAGGCTCTGTTTAGTCTGAAGCCTTTAATCAATTTCTCACGTAAATTCTTAACATACTTGAAATTAAGATATTGTTACTCGACGTCATAACTTTTGACTTGCCGTTATTGGGAGATCCTTATACCCAGCAATAAACAATATAAACGCGCGGCTATATAGCGCGTGGTGGATTATGGCCCACTCCGTCTCATAGAGAAGAGGCTTGTGTCCCAGCAGTGGGAACATTATGGAATGATTATGCTAAACTATATGGATGGGAGATCTAGCTGAAGAGTTTGTGTGTTTGAATGTGCTAAACTCTGGAACTACTAGTCGGATTTGATAAAAACATTTTCCATTTAGCAGCCCAATTCTTGAGGAAGGGTATATAAAGCGCGGGCGGGCGATACTATGTCACGCGGTGGGTCAGAGTCCGAAATTTCACCCAGACGAAGTAGGGTAGAAGGTGGTGAGTAATTATGAGATGAATGTGACATCTCTTTATGTAATATATGTGCAAATACAAGCTGTAAGTTCCCGGGCGTGTGTTGTCTTGCTTTGTTTCGCGAGTTTGTTTGCTTCGGACCTAGCACCATTAGTAATAATATAGTCGATACATATATTTATATCTATCGGTAGTGTTACGCGCTTTGTATGTATAAACGATAGGTGTCGGAGCTTATCAATTGTTTAATGGCGGGTATTAAGTATTAGCATTTTGTATCACACTTAACTTTTAACACTTCAGTAGGCACGCGTACTACCATTGTAGAACGCACTCCTAGAATATGAGCGCAAATTGAAGGTCACTCACGGACACACTCATAGTATTCCTCTACATTACATATTCCTTGTGCCTCATTTAGTTTCATAATAAAGCCTTCTTGAACATGAAAGCATATTTTAAACTATTCGTGAAACTTTCCTTCAAAAATCTTTAAACTAAAAGTGCTCTACATAAGTAGATCACGCGAGCACTAACATCCCAAGTTGAGGCGCGCCTACTGGAGTGTTAAACTACTTCGGTGATTTAATATGAAATGATTAATTTTAAATGAAAGATGATAATATAGTTAAATTGATAAATGTGTAAAGTTAAGCCTATGTTTTAAATGATATGTAGCGTAGTATTGTTAAATTGTATGAATTTAATTTAAATGATCAAGAGACTTAACTAATTACGTCACTTAACGTCTAGCTAGAGTGACGATGATGATGCTATTATAAATAAACCCATTAAAATAATGGAATTATCCCAATTTCATCGATTTGGGATGTACAGACGCCAGCACATCAAGCTACTAAAATCTGTCAAATTTCTTTAACAGATTTTCAACTTTATCGCTATAACATTAGGTTCAAAGTGGATTGGAATTTCAACTTTGACAGTTTCGGGTAGCTTGATGTGCTGGCGTCTGTACTTTCAACGATGATTTAATGTCGTCAGATAATCAACTAGTCAACATTATTATTATCTCTGCCATTCAACAATTGATGGGCAAATAATTCGATACAAACCCTAAATGCCCTTAACTGGGATTTCATTTACACCAATAATTTTTGTCAATTATAGTATTTCACAGGGTGTGGAAATTATTTACATAAATATCTACATATCTTTATTGTGGTCTCCCCATTATTTGACTGAATATTTTAATTTGCGAATATATTGCTAGTTCATTTAATTTAACCGCAGTTAATGGGGTTAAATGTAACTCATTTTAAATGAACTTTTGGAATTATATACTCGTATCAGAACCAACAAATTGTTAAATTATTTAATAAAAACTAAATAACGAAATAAAAATAAATTTTATAACGAAACAATATAATTATATGCAATAATAATGAATTTATTATACGTCATTCAGTTGACCTGATCCCTACGCTTGTCGCCATTTGTCTAAATTAGCTAACCACCGGCTTTTGATAAAAAGATTTTTGTAAATGAAACATATTTCAGTGCATTTGGCTCAATTGACTTACCTGGGCACTTCTTGGAACGACTCAAACTTGCTTCACCCCCCTCCACGCTTCACATTGTGCGTTATAAACGAGGAGATAGACTTGTAAGTCATGCGAAATGAGCACTAACATCGTTCACATTTCACCAAATTTCTGGCGTCTGAAAAATTCTCATTTGCAGAGTACAAAGTGCAAGTACGTTTCCACCTTTCCTGTGACGTCATACCTTCGTGCTCAGTTAAGTCAAGCGTGAGTCGCGAGTGTATTGAGAGTATCGATACATACGTAGTTACTACTTGTGACATAGCTTGACTAGCATTAGTTTTGTATGTGAGACCTGTCCGATGTATTATACGCCGTTATTTGTACAAAATTATATCAATAAAAATATAATGACATACTCGTGTTTTTATTCATCACGTCTTGTTTACCGAGCCCCACGTAAAGCACGCTAAGCCGTTGGTCCCGGCTGTCATTCGTATATCTTTGACAGTCGTTACGGGTCGTCAGAAGCCCGAAAGTCTGACAACCAGTCTCACCTAGGGGTATCGTATTACCCAGTAAGTGAGTTGTGGATGTTAGATAGGCAGTCGCTCCATGTAGCTGAGCCGGATTCCCATGACCCCCCCATCAAGGCGATGAGGGAACACCGCTGAGTTTTAGTGGGTATACTGCCACTCTGGCAGGGAGTCCCACATACTCCGTTCCGTCCCCCGACGAGCGGAGATGCGTAATGTCATTTCTCAGCGAAAAAAAAAAAAAAAAAAAAAAAAGGCAGTCGCTCCATGTAAAATACTGTTATTCAGCTGCATCCGGATAGACTGGAAGCCGACCCCAACGTAGTTGGGAAAAGGCTAGGTAGATGATACTGATGATCTGGTTTCTCCGAATGGTTTGGCAGAGGTAAATGATAAATTATATTTCTGTGAGTAGGTTTGCACGAACACCTTTACACGTCCATCATATTTTAAAAATTAGATGAGGTCGGACGGAGGTGTACCTATAGTACAGGCGGCAGTACTACAACCTGTCAAATTTCTTTAATAGATTTTCAACTTTATCGCTAAAGCATTAGGTTCAAAGTTGATTGGGAAAATTTCACAGTTTCGGGTAGCTTGATGTGCTGGCGTCTGTACCCCACACCCACATTTCACCAGTTATGTTTGAGTCCCATGTAATGTGGGAGAGGGGGGGGGGGGGAGAGCCTTATGGGCGCCGATTCTGTTGTTCACAAACTAAACTAAATTTAAGTTCAGTGCATCTTTTTCTTTCTATTTCATTAAGAAGAGGACAGAAGATAAATATCACTTTAGTCCTGTCAAATAAAGATACTCCATAGACAAGTTCATACGTGATTAAAAAAATAGCTAGTAAAAATACGTCAATTTACGCCAGGCGCTGACTTATTTGACAAGACTAAACTGAGGAGGGTCTTTTCAAAACGGGATATGTGCATGTTAACTCATTTTCCAGAAAGTAGAAAAAACTGATTGTAGGAAAACCTTTTAGTGCACAGAAAAATAATGTTACTATATAAGAACTACACAATAAAATACTAAGAATTGTACCTTTTTTTTCTTTTAATACCTTCTGGTTTATTGATAACAAGGACATAAAAAATTAAAATATCCCCTTTTGTTAGGACAAAATCGAAATATCCTCTTTTGTTCCACCTATCATGAAAATATCCCCTTTTACAATGTACAGTTTATACATTTATCTCCTTTTGAATTGTAATTAATAATTAATTAATTGTAATTCTTCGATTTTTTTTTTTATATCATATTTTGTTCAGAATACGCTTTTTTAAGTCCAATTTTCTAAGAAGCATATCCTATTTTACATTCGTTTAATGTGTAAAATGATGTATTTTAGCATAGGTAAGAAGACCTCATACTCAGTTCAAAAAATTCATATTTTGGAAATATCCCGTTTTGAAAAGATCCTCCTCAACTAATGTTTATCTTCTGTCTTTTTCTTAATGAAATAGAACGAAAAAGATGCACTGAACTTAAATTTACTCTAGTTTGTGAACAAGGCAATCGACGCCATTGATTGTGAATGGTAATTGGCCCCAAGAGGTAACTGACCCATCGTAGTTGTTGACGAGTGCTCTGTAACCGAACGTTAACGGTAGTTCAGACAAAACCGGTTTTGATCACAATCTCTAGTTAACACATTGTATAATTCACCGTCTGTGGTTTTGGTCCGACGTGAATTTCGGACGTAATTTAACTTTTCGTTTTGTTGTTAAGATCTCGCCTCTCATGCACGAGGTTGTGGATTCAAATCCAGGCAAGTACCAATATGACTTTTTTTTAAAATTTATATGTACTTTCTGAGTTTGGAATAATAACAAGAATAGAAGAAAAAGACATTTGCGCCGACCCCAAACAAATTGGGATAAGGGCAGGATAAAGATGATGTACAGACGCCAGCACATCAGGCTAATACAATCTGTCAAATTTATTTCATAGATTTTCAACTTTATCGCAAAAGCATAAGGTTCAAAGTTGATTGGGAAAATTTGACAGTTTCGGGTAGCATGATGTGCTGGCGTCTGTACTTTCTGAGTTTATTTTGGACTCACATCGGTGGAGGAAAACATCGTGAGGAAACCGTGGCTTATCTAAACTTAAAAGAGAAAAGATTCGATTTTTGTTCGTTTGTATGTTTTTAGGGATCCGTAGTCAACAAGTTCCTTGTAGTTTCACCATGTCCGTCTGTCCGTCCGTCCGTCCGCAGCTTAACTCAAAGACTCTTAGTACTAGAAAGCTATAATTTGGCATGGATAATATACATATTAATCACGCCGACAAAGTGGTAAAATAAAATAATGAAAAAAAAAAATTTTTTTAGAGTAACTATCTCCTGTACACGTAAAGTAGGAATGTTTTTTTTCTCGTCTACCCCGTGGTGTGGTATCAGTAGGTCTTTCAAAAATATTGTGGGGTATGAAAACCATTTTTCGTTTGTGAAATCAATC
Organism: Eremobia ochroleuca; assembly: GCA_949629135.1. NCBI lineage: Eukaryota > Metazoa > Arthropoda > Insecta > Lepidoptera > Noctuidae > Eremobia > Eremobia ochroleuca. The sequence goes on from OX451408.1 coordinate 13,571,437, forward strand.
AATCAACTCAGCCTATCGCAGTCCACTGCTGGACATAGGCCTCTCCCAGACTGCGCCACAACACCCTGTCCTCCGCCTTCCGCATCCAGTCTACCCTAGCTACGTTCATTAGGTCGTCCGTCCATCTAGCTGATTGATTTACTTTATGTTCAAGTCTAAAAATTCGAACTGAGGAAACAATTTTTTTTTTGTAATCATTAATTAACTTTGTCCTTCAATGAAAGATTCCTGAAATAATTATAATTAGACGCATATTTTAGCACTTACAAAAGACCGACATCTTGGTTATTTATATATGCACAAAACAATTAGCATTACCTAATTAAAAGTTGGGATATTGAGTCAACAGCTGGTCGATTCTGTAAAATCTCACCGTGAAATCATAAGTGAAGTGAGCACTTAATAGTGTTAATCTCTGGCGAATGACAGCTCACTCCACGCTCACTTCACCCAAGCTTTCACGGTGAGATGGTTACAGAATCGCACGGCAGCACCCTAATTGCGTAACACACTATCAATGGCAATCTGAATCATTTTGAAGTATATTGCTACACCACGTGCTAAACCATTGTTCGAAAAAAAATTCTGCTCAAACTCAAACTCAAATTCAAAGAATTTATTTCAAGTAAACCAATTACAGGCACTTTTGAATTGTCAAGGGGTCGGTCAGTCAGAAAGATGAAGCTAGTTGCCCATTCCAAAGCGTAGGTACCTGTGGAGAAGAACGGGCAAGAAACTCCACGGACACTCTTTTAAATCATAAAATGTGTTACAACATTTTGGTTACATCATTCAAGTTGAAATTATACATGTGAGAACGATGTAGAAAGACGTGCACGTTAAAAGCGTCCGTACTAAAAAAGATAAAAACAAAAACAAAAAAATAACAATTCAGAAATGAAAATACTTAGATTAAAATTAAAATAAGCCGTGGCGGCCAAGAGATGACCAGTCCCTACTGGCGGCGCCCGTTCACGAACATGACGTATGGATCAGCACCATTTAGCTCAACAACGTAAATAACGCAATGAATGTTGTTCAACTGTCAAAATTAAAGCCATTGCTACTGATAGTCTGTTACGCAATTACCCTGCAAATACCGGAATCGTAATTAACATTTAAGATATTATCACGCCTTTTTTTCACGAAGGATTTGGCAGAAGTGTACTTACGTTTAAGTACCTATTTGTACAGACGCCAGCACATCAAGCTACCCGAAACTGTCAAATTTTCCCAATCAACTTTGAGCGTAATACTCTAGCGATAAAGTTGAAAATCTATTAAAGAAATTTGACAGATTGTAGTAGCTTGATGAGCTGGCGTCTGTACATTTCATCAGTTATGTTTCCTGTTACTGTTAGCCTGCAACATCCCACTAGTGGGCAAAGGCTCTCCCCATGACTTCCAGCTCTTTCGATCCAGGGCTAAAGTAGACCACTGGTCGTTTGTTTTCTCCAGCTCGTCCCGCCATCTTCTACGGGATCTTATTATTATTTTTTTTTTTTTTTCGGCGGGAAACCTTCAAAGGCACCCGACCTCTGGGGAGGGAGGTCGGTGAGTGCGGGATTTTTACCTCACTAAAACCACCCCGGTGATCATCATCAGGACATAGGGATGGTCCCGGTTCCTCTTAAAAGACCAATTCTGGAAACGCCCATGTGCAACGCCTGTAAGGCACATCCCTGGGGAGACTGTAAAGGGGCCTCCCCTGCGCCTCGCTATGCGCGGCAACACGAGACTACTGTGCTACCGTCTTCCCTGGGGTCACTTGGTGGGCGGACAGAGTCCCCACTCTATGCGCCCGCGACCCCAAAGGTCCACCTTGCTTGGTAAGCGGGTTTCGGCGTATTAGGCGCCAAGGCGGTTGCCTCCCCGATGCCTCCTTCTCCGAGCAGGATCAGCCCTCTCCCGATCCCGCTCAGCGGCCTCCTTCTTAACCATCACGGTCTCACAGAAGGAGGCTCCATCCGTCTAATTCTCTGTCTCTGCCAGAATAGCCCTCACTACTGCTGGCAGAGACCGGTACCTTCTAAGGGGTCTGCCGCAACGCCTTCTAGCTGTGCCAGGGCTGCACGTCGTGGTCATTCATTCTTAGTTTGGGTTTAGTAGAAAGTGCCCGTAACATCGGACGAAACTACGGATGTTGTTTTAGGGAGTAGACCTACGGTCATAAGATTAATTTGGGGCCTGGCCTAAGAATTAATGACACCACGATTTGACGCCTATCCCAACTCCGGATATATTTTTGCTCGTCCAAAAAAGTTAGTCACTGGGGTGTAGTGTTCACTCCGAAGTTTCGAACTATTTTCAGATTTCAATGACGGACTTAAAGAGTAGGCGCCAAGACACCGGGCTACGCTCCGGGCGACTGAGAAATTCCTGAAGGAAAAACCCCATACGTAGCTTTTTATTAATATTTTAGAATGTGGAAAACGAACCTTAATGGTAGATTTAGAATCCAGTCACCACGTTTGACAGTTTCTAAACGTGAGTCATTTGGGTTTATCGAAAAACCCGTGACAGGTTAGGAAGTGAGCTTCAGCTGTATTGGTATCGAGTATCGTTCACTCGTGGAGTTAGTAAACTTACACAGGTATGCGGGCCGTGTCGCGAGTCGAATAACTTCATTCATTCAATTCAACCAGTTACGAAAGGCTGTTGGCACGGACTGTACGCGCCCGCTCCGCGATACATCGTCGGAATAAAACTTTTTAACTTGTAAAATAAACCGAATACTAGTGAAAAATTTAATTAATTAAATCAGTGATAACTTTTTAAGCAACTTAGTTAACTTAATTCTCAAAACTAATTTACTAACATAAAGTTTTTACCGCCACGCAAAACCGCCGGACAAAAACAAACGTCCTAGTGTCTCGTGTGAAATTGTTGTGTTTTTGTGAGAAATTAATTATTTGGTCCACGAGCTGTGTTTAGAAACTTTGCTCATATTGTTTGGAGTCGGCAGCAGCACATACCTCGTAGCAACCTTGTTTGACCGGTTATTTGTGAGTATTGAAAGTAAAAGTGTGGCTTAGCACGCACTCAGAATGTAAATACACACGGTGGACACGCTCTTAAAACAAATCTGGTACTTTTACTTGGTCGTATTCTTGAATCGGAACTGATATTTATGTTGTAAAGCGTTTATTACACTATTCAATTTGTAGGAAATCTAATAAGGACATTGAAAGATGTAATTGAAGTTAGAACAGTTAGATTCCGATTTAGAGCGATTAGAAGGTACCGCCGCACTAAATTCTAAATTGTTTACGATTTAGGGCTCTTTCCCACATTTTCCACGTTTAGGGTGTTTTCCGGATACTGCAAACAGGATGCTTGTGTGAATATGTATATTTAAACACGTATAGGTACTAATAAACGGGATCCTGGAGAAAACCCTACTTGCAAAAAAGTGGATCTTGCCGTAGGAAAGGGCCCTTAGACGAGTGTTATCGCATCGTTAACAGCAACTATTTTTTAACCCACCATTTTCTCTTCTTCCTTTTCTTAATGGCCATTGTTCCCACCGTTACAGCTAGGGCAAGCCCTATCTTTTGTTGTTTGAGAGAAACGTGCATCCCAATATAATTCTAGTTCACGATTGTGAGTCGACTGTCCGATTTAGGATTCACTTTAGTGTTATCACTAGATTCCAACTTCCTAATTAGTGTTGCTAATTAGAATTCCTACAAATTGAATAGTGTAATAAGCGCTTAAATTTTGTGTAGTAGCCAACTGTCTGTAAGTACTGTAGTCATTGGAGGCATGCCTAGTTGGCTAACTACGGTAGTTAATTATGTGTCAGTTGGCTAATAACTAAAGAGTTTATTTATTTATTTATAAACGTTACTTATACTTAAGAGACGTGTAAACATCAAAAATGTACGGTTAAACAGTCTCTAATTATTGCAACGTTTATAAAAATGGGGTTAGTTGCAAGTCTTACTACAATAGAAGTGGTTTGTTATATGAAGACTAACAGACGCCAGCACATCAAGCTACTACAATCTGTCAGATTTCTTTAACCCGTGAGAAGGCGCGCCTATTTTTCTTACACGAGTAGGCGCGTGCGAGCAAATTGCTCACACTATCATAAATGTTTATATTTTTAGTGTTTCTATATTTATTGGCTTATAATGTATGTAAATAAATAACACAAGGTTTAGTAAGTAAGAAAAGAAGTATTTTAATCAAAACTATTAAACATAATAGCAACTTCTAACGCAAATATCAAAACAACCTAGTATTAATTAATTTTTTTGGCACGTTTCATAAAAATCACAATAAAAACTGTTCCATAACAAAAACTAAAAAGTGTTATTCATCCATTAAATCTACACTAATGTGCCTCTCGAAACACACTGAACACATGTATTTTACATGTTCGGTGCGAAGTAATTGCTGGGCGCGTGATGAGCAAATTGCCGCACGTTTTTACACGGCCTCCACAAACGCCTTGCTGCGCGGTCGCAACGCCACTGAGCGGATCGAGAATTGCGTCAGGGGAGAGGGGGTGAATATTTAGGAAGGTACTTAAGTGCTTGAATTGGTGTGGCATGGGAAAGACAAAAAATTTTTGAATTAGATTTTTGTGTGAGCAAATTGCTCATAGCGCGCCTTCTCACGGGTTAATAGATTTTCAACTTTATCGCTACAGCGTAAGGTTCAAAGTTGATTGGGAAAATCTGACAGTTTCGGGTAGCTTGATGTGCTGGCGTCTGTACAAGGTAAACGTAGCATAGTACAATCGGCCTATCCAGTTCCCACTGCTGAGATACAGGCCTCTCTGTGAGAGGTTCTGGGCCAGAATCCCCCACGCGGACTCAGTACAGGTTGTTGGATGTGGAAGGTCTTCAAATTTTCGGTGCTAGGACATGCCAGTTTCCTCACGATGTTTTCCTTCACCATTTTGAGAGTACAAGGCTAAAAAGGGATAAGATATTAAATCATGCATTTAAGTACGTCCCAAAAATATAATCGATTTTATTGTCACTACAATTAAAGTTATATTTATACAATTACGTGCCAGCATGGTCATCAGCTCAACATGAATGGAGATATTTAAAATTAATTGCTCTGAGACCGTGACCGATATATTTCTTGCATAATATTTTAAGCGACTCTTGAAATCTTGGTCATAATAATATTTTAATTTCAAAACCTCAATTACTATATAAATATTAAAACTAAAACCATTATACTTCATAATGTAGGTAGTCATGAATAATTAAAAAAAAAACAATTAGCAATTTCGATTAATTTATTTCTACCGTCGATAGAATTTTAAGATTTCATCACAAGATAAAGTCCTCCAGCAGTGCTATTCCGAAAAGTTTATTTGCGAAATCACTTCTGAATCCGCAGTGAAAACTTGTGAAATTAAAGTTTCGTATTCTTAAATGGAGTGAATTCGCCACTGGCGCCACAAAGTGACAATCAAAGTGAGAGGAACTAAACGAGTGAGTATTTTGACGTTTGTCTATAGGATTTTGTATTCTGAAATACAATTCGCTTGTCATATCGAAAGTCATCTCGCATCTCACACACGAATTCATCTGTCAAATGAAAAGTAACTATTTCTTGAGCGAATTGAAGCGTTTTTAATAAAGGTAATGAAATTAACGCAAAACAAAAATAATAATTATATATTTGTGACTTTATTGCAGAAAAATTGAAACGATTAGTGTGAACTAATATACTTACCGACCAGATCGTATTTCGGCCACGGCGGCCAATCTCATCGGAGACTAGTCTTCGGCGCGGGAGATATTATAGTCCACAAGTGTACGCGCTGACACAGATGCACTCCCTCTTCCCTCACTCTCATAGTACGATGGTACGGCAATCCGACACGACCGGAGAGAGATCGGGTGCTATTCTGTAAAAAATCTCACCGTGGTAGCTCGGGTGAAGTGAGCTTAAAGTGAGTCATTAGTGTCGATCCCTAGCATCAGATGGAATGACAGCTCACTTCACCTAACATTTCACGGTGAGATTCTAACAGAACGACCGGCAGGACTAACGGCTTAACGTGCTTTCCGAGGCAGGGGGGGAGCTGCTGAGTATGGGGTCCTGGGTTCATCATAAGATACGCAGTACCCACCTAGCTAGATCTGAAATAACAAATATTTGTAGTCACTGCGGGAATACCCACATATGGTATGTAGCCTTAAAGGTTAATTCACACATTACCGCACGCGGACCGTGACACGAACGTGTTATAGGCACTTACAACAAAATTATTATCATTTTGTCAAGTATTTACATAAGGGCGAAACAAAGGTGACGCATGCAAAGTAGTGTCAAATCACTGCACACGTTCAAACACACGAAAACGCATCAATGCAATTTGCAGTGCATCCAAATATAAGACCGCATTTTGATTTTCTGACTGAACAGACAGCTGTGCTGCTGGGGAGTTTCTTACGCCACTTCTTCCCAATTAAAGCACTAGGAAGTGGTAAAGAGCGGGTGATTTGGGGATTGTTTTATGTAACTTTGACGTTCGAAAATTACTGATCATCCAACCTAAAAAACACTCGTGAAAAAGACACGATCGTCTTTTGAAGCGATTTTATCGGGCGAGGTAAACGACAAGCCGAAAATTGAACCAACGCTAAAGAATGGCCCAGCAGTTGCCTAATAAGCACACGTATCTGTGCATAGCTTAAGTCTACAACGATCTTCGTCAAATTACGAACACGATATTTTTGAATATTTTCACGACTACCCGCTAATCATTTCAGTGTTTTATCGCAAGTTTAAACTATTATCGTCTTTGAGGTTCTCGTGTCGTAAACTACTAAGTGACTGGAGATATGAAATATATTGCAGATACAGTTTCCAATCCAGTAAATTAAGACTATACGCGAAAATCTGCAACTGAAACATATAAAAACTCATACCCAAAACTTAATAATCACGTTAACCTCTTTCTTACACTTAACAGATTCCTACAGGCGTACAGTGCGAAAGACGAGAGAATGCGTATTTGACACCTGTCAATTTCATATAACTGAATACGTGTTTTGCAAATTTGATCTTTAATAGCTACTAGAATTGTTGTAGTGACAGGTGTCAGGATCGTATTTTCCCGACGGCCGAACTGTATTATTTTGTTAAACGTAATAATGTGATAATAGAAATCAATTTGTTCCCTATTACCCTGAACAAAAAGTGCATTTGTGAGGTGCTAATTTGTCAGCCTAACCTTTTAACAAAAAATGCATTATTGTGAGGATTTGACCAAGCGTCACCTGAAGGCCGTCTTTGTCACGGTAGTTGCCGCCAATTCTGAGTGTCAATGACATAGTTCTGAGAGAACAATACCTCAATGCGTTTATCATATAACACCAACTGATAATCGAAGTATCAATTCATCGAAAACTGTCAACATTTTGCTATATTATGATAATTTATGACACATTATTCACAAACACCAGAGAGTTCAAATCAAAAGGGCTGAAGCTCAGATTCATTTGAATAAATGATAAAATTAATCTGAGAATCAGCACTTTAAGACAGGACCAAAACGTGACCAAAACGCCAGCACTTCCTAGTGTTTTAGCTGGGAAGAACAACAAACTCCCCAGCAGCACAGCTGTCTCTTAAATTAAAAGAACTTTACTTAACCTAATAGTGTTAATCCCTAGCATTAGGGAATGACAGAGCTCACTTCCCGCTCACTTCACCTAAGTTCACACGGTGAGATTTTTACAGAATAGCACTGATGTAAGTAAATGAATCGTTATCTGTAATTGCCTTATCCTCATCCATGCATTTCATTGTCAAGTTCATTCGTTGCTTTTCATGTGAGATTGCTATGTTGTTTCTTTTTTACCCAATGTTTATTCTGCACTGCCTTCCATGTGTAGGACCAACTCTTTCACAATATAGCTACTCTAGTACTTCTATCGCAATCACAGCACAGTTACGTAATCAGGATTGTTCGTGTTCACTAGTAGCCTACTATAACTAGGACCTTCACAACCATGTTTGTGAATTTAATGATGGCGCTGGGCACGGATGGGTGACATAAGTCCCGTATACAACGCTACAGGGTTTTTTTGGCGCGTGGCCAAAATTGGAAGTAACGTCGCCATCTTGATTTGTCAATGCAATTTCACAATTAATGTTTACCAGCAACGCCCCTCTGTCAATGTCGTTCAGGACCTAAAATATCCTTTTATCATTCTATTTCATGTTAGTTCGCCGTTTCGCCTTGTGCATTCTTAAATGTGTCGGTCGTATATTATTGTTTCTCAATACCAAGTACTGAGTCAGCATGATGACTGAACTTTACATAGCCGTCTACACCGAAGGGAGATAAGGACTGGATTCATTTTTAACATTCCGGGATTCTGTTTTCCCGTATGTTATGTTGTAATTTGAATGATGACTCAACTTTTAAATTAACTCGGAAGTAATTCTGTCAATGGTTTATTGCTCGACAGTTCCTCTTAATTTGTTAATCAGCTTTGTCACTTTCCTACGTAATAATTGACTGAAACCAGAAACGATTCGTGGAACTATATCATTTAAGAATGTTCCTTTTTCATTGACTTCACGTTTGTTAGTTCCTACTTTATGAAATTCTTTTGGTACTATCATATGTAAAGTAAAATTATTTATTTTTACATTACAATTAGGTACAATTATTAAGAGACAATCTGTATATATGGCATTCCAAAAGGCAAAAATTACGAACATTTATTAAATCATTCATCCCCAATTTACCCGTCATTTTTTTACATTCTTCCTTGGTGCTCACTTTCGTTGGAACTCTTGTGCAAAACTTTATGCTTCTAGACCCAGTGGTTCAGACTGTGCGTTGTCTACAAATGAATGAATTAATTCACTTAACGTTGGTCCTAAACTAGGCACAGCCCGTATCTTGAGCACCATTTGGTCAAATAATATTCTCATTAATAAACCAAATTGTGAAGTAACAGGAAATCTAGCAGAGGAACCGGAGTTTGTTTGATTCAGTCAGAATACAATGATTGCTTTTAAAGACCACCCAAAAGAAGAAATTGTTGGAATATCCAGATTTTGGAGCATGTAATCCTCATTTTGTCTCCTTAGTATAATCAGCCTCTACTGTTCCCACAGCTGGGACACAGGCCTCCTCTCGGTGACAGAACGTGGGCCAGAATCCACCACCCGGGCCCAGTGCGGGTTTGTAGATGTCTCATGTCTTCGATTTGTTGGTTCTAGGACATGTCGGTTTCCTTACGAAGTTTTCCTTCACCATTTTAAGAGTAGTGGAGATGGAATAATTTACACAAGGTTAGGCTTGTCTGGGTTCGGACCCACGCAACTCGTAAATCTTGGCCGTTGCCACTGGGCCAACATTGCGCCTCTCGTTTCCTTAGCGTCACTTCATTATCGAAGCAGAGGAAGCAGTAGAAAATAATCAATCAGTACATACAATCAGGCATTCTTTTGTTTTTCAACCGAAGCAGTTGATGATTCCCACAATATGTTAACGACAAGATGTTTATCAAGAAATTTGTTGTATAAGCTATCATGCAACCGACTGCTCGGTGCACTGACACAATTTTAATCACGCGGTAACTACGAGTATTCGATGAGGAATTAAACACGGCATACAATACATTAGTTTGGTCAATAGAGACTTTAGTGTCGCGTTACTCGATTTAACCAGTGAGGGATGACGGAATGTCCGCTTCCGGTGATACATATTTATATATACAACGTGTAACGTTAAATGCGCAAAACCTCAGACACCCCAACTGATTTTTAATTCAATTGACCTATTTCACAGAGAAAATAAGTCATTAAAAAAATTGTAAAGGTTTTATGTGCTGTTTTAGTTTTACCGGCCATTCTGATCGTTTCTTGCGTCTGCGACGACGCTTTATCGAGGGAGGACTCGTCACCGGTCCGCTGCGCCGTGCTGACATTGGGTTGCTTGACCTATTAATAAATAGACACGGCAACGTTTTTAATGAAGATTTTTTGAAAAATGTGACCTTTATTAAAAAGTGGTTCAATTAATTCTGTTCGTTATTCTGATCAAACTATTTTCAGGTTTTGCGCATTTAACGTTACACGTTGTATATATTCACCAATATCTTCAGCTTGTGCTCAAGATATTGGTGACTTTCGAATCTACATAATGTAGATGCTCGTATGTTCTTTATTTTGGATGTTAATGGGTTTCTACCGACGCCACGGCTTATAGTGTGGCAGGGACATCGATCGATGCGCAAACTGTAACCAGGAATCCAGAACCTAACTCTAGAAGTAAAAATTTCATCATAAAAAATTCTGCTGCTACATAGAAAAGTGCAATACATACGGGGGCAAAATGTATGGCACAGTTAATATTTCTAACCTAGGAAAAATTTCAACACGCCTCAGTGTTGACATTTTTTTGGTTCATAATCATGTGCTGGATCCGTGGTTACAGTTTGTGCGTCGATATTCCTGCCACCCTGTATACGTATACCGACGTTATACAAGGTGTAATTTAAATGGTGTTGGACCTGAAAAGAGGCCATTGTAGTCATCATTACGAACAACTTTTACTATGGGACCAAACCCGAAATCGCGAAAAAAAAAATAAAGCCCTAGATTTTGATGAGTTATTCGAACATAAATGTAGGGACCAGCTGATTTTTTACAATTGACATTACAGTCATTTTCGTAAATTGTGAGTAACTTGTTTGTGTTCTTTCTCATAAGTTTGTTGATATCACTCCTCTTCTACTCCACAGATGTATTGTGTCATCAATTAATTCATCATACGAGTATATCTGTTTGTAAACACTTGCATCATAAGTCGTAATACTTCGGCATCTTCTAAACTTGTATGTTATTCAATCAACTGCATTTATGTTGCAGCACACTCGCTATCGTCATTAATGACTTGCATTTTATTAATTTATTTATTAAAACTGTATGCTCAAGTAAAAAAAATACTTTACAAAGGCGGACTTAATGCCTGAGGCATTTTCTACCAGTCAACCTTAGGGCGATGCAGAGACAAAATATGGTAGGTGCAACATACGGGATAGATAGCTAGGTAATGACTATACAATACAAGAATTAATAATAATACATAGATAGATACATATATATACATAATTACATATAATCTAAATTAACTGTGAGGAGAAAAAAATATCGGTACAGGTGAAAACGAATCCAACAAATCAGCGCTGAGATGTTACGGCCAACTTTTGACAGGTAGAAATTATTTTTTGCAATATAAATAACTATTTGTAACCTAGAGTTGGCTTTATATATAATTCTAATACAAACTACAAAGTCGCCATGTGTGGCTATTAGGTATCTAGTAGTCCGGACTGTATGTCGGCCACGGCGGCCAATCTCAAGGAAGACGAGACTTCGGCGCGGGAGATATTAGTGCACAAGTGTGTGCACTGACACAAATGCTTTCCCTCTTCCCTCACTCTCATAGTCCTATGGGACGGCAATCCGACACGACCGGAGAGAGATCAGGCGCAGAACCAACGTTGACGTTCTTTCCGTGGTCATTATAGCACGTGTGCAAAAAACACATTTTGCATCTGAATGCAAAATGTGCTTTTTGCAAACTGGATGATGATCCAGTTTTCCGAAGTCTTTAAAAAGACTTAAAGAGCCCAAATGTTTGAAGCTTTGTCCTGTGCCACCGACTTAAGGCAATGAAAACTTAAACGAAGTTTCAACGGTTAATGATAAGGCAATAATGTGCGTTATATTATTACATTGTATGCCATGGGAAGCTGCGCTATACGGAAGTCGACGACACGCATTGTTTGATCACTCCGTGTTACCACACAATATTATCATACCTTGGAGAGAGAACACACGAGGTTTTTACTCACAAATTTTTTTAAACAATTTAGCATCGATATACCTTTTTTTATATTTTCGGCGGGAAACCTTCAAATGGCGTCCGGGCTTTGGGATAAGACCGGGGAGTGTGGGATTTTTACCTCGCTAAAACCACCCCTGTGGTCACCATCTGCACATGGAAGGGGCAGCGTCACCTTTCAGAAGATCGATCCGGAACCCTTTCTGTGCAACGCTTGTTAGAGCACATCTCTGGAAAGTGGAGAGACTGTAAAGGGGTCTCCCAGAAACCTAACTGTGCAAGTGTGAAAGGCAGCACGTGACCATTATGCGCCGTCTTCCCTGAGGTCACTCAGTGGGCGGACGGAGTCCCTACTCTGAGCGTCCACGACCCCAAATTCCCACCTGCCGTAATTAGCATTATACCTAACGATCTTTTCTGTTAAAATCTTTCCATGAATACTTAAGCCCTCATGGTAAACATTTGTTTATAAACAAAGTTTAATCAACATGTTGCAAGTGTGCAACAAGTGGCTGTCAACATGTTGCTGCTTGCTGGCAACACTGCGTGTGGTTAAGTTGCCTGTTTATAAACATGGCAGTAGTGTGCAATACATTAGATACAGAGAACATACGAGTAAGAACACTACTTCCGCGGGCAACATTTTGACAGACTGGTGTGTGGATAAGACATTGATTTTTTTTTTCCAGAAACTTTGTGGTTGCTCATCAACAATGTTGATCAACTGTTGCTCAACAAAAGTTTACCATAAACAGGGTCGAGGCACGGTTCCTATAAACAAAAACGAATTGTTTTGCTTACCAATGGTAGCATTCATTTTAACCAATAACGGTCCCTAAATTATGGGAACCGGCCATTATTTGAACTGAAGTGAGCTTAAAGTGAGCTGACAATAGTGGCAATCCTTAGCGTGAGGTCGTCGTAGCTCACTTCATCTAAGTTTTTGCGCTGAGATTTTTACAGAATAGACCAGCTAATCTAAGAGTTAGTCCTAAGAAAAATGTTGCGTGTAAGAATGCAGTCAGCGCGTTGAAAACTGCGCGTTCAAAGCAGATAAGTAAGATGCCTTCTAAGAATGGGCCTAGTCTTAAATGTTTTAAACTAGGTTGAATTAGAAATACTGATAAATACTTGAAATACTACGAATACCGAAAACAAATGGTTGGAGAAGAGAAGTGTTCAGTGTTCACACGCTTCTGACACTACCGCATTTTGACAATACATACATAAGTGAGGTATTAAGAAACTTTTGTAACAAATATATTTTATTTTTACCTTCATAAACATTAAAACTATTAAACAAATGAATAAATACAAAGAAGTTCTTTTCTTTTTTAAAGTGAAGTCCCTTATCGCTGTCATCTGGAAAGGTACCCAGAATACTGGCAGCATTGCCACGGCAATGCTAATTCTTTGGCTAAAGAACGAATCAGCCCTCTGGTCACGTGAAGTGTCGACCAGAAGGCGAGACATTTCCTTTGTACCAAAAAATATAATTTATAAGTGTCCATGCAGTTTCTTGCCCGTTCTTCTCCATAGGAACCTACTACGCTTTGCAACTAGAGCTACATCTTTCCGAATGACCGACTACTTTGACAATTCAAAACTGCCTGTAAATTTGAGTTTGAAATAATTTATTCTACGATAAAATATTTTTGAAGATTTTGCTGTAGGCGCAGGTAGCTTATGCGATAAACAATTTGGCTATTTTTTATACATAATTATACACTCACGCCTTCTTCCCATGAGGGTAGGCAGAAACTACAGAACGTCACCTACTACGATCCATACATACTACTTTTGCTTCACTTACGTTGTTTCATTTGGTTATACACGCACACCGGTTGCGAGTAATACGCATCTGACCTTTCTTAAGAACAGAAGTACTTGCCTAATTTTCCCACGATCATTAACCATGAAATCCATTAAGAGTCCCATGTTCAATGCAATCAGCACTCCAAGACTACCGACTGATGTGTTTTTTACACATCCTACATCGGAATCCTATAAAGAACATGAAGGACATTAAAGTTTTTATGTAGGTAGCTTCGGGTAACCTCGGCTGTTTTCGGCAAAAACAACGATTGGACGTGACGCGTCCGTAACCTGCTCACTCAAGGATTTCAACTCCGAGACCTGCTTACGTAGCGCTTTAGGTATTACAACGAGATCGAACAGTGCCGGAAGTGTCGATATTTTTAATTGAGAAGGAACTACTATTTATTTTCCGATTTCCGGTAGCGTTACATTACTGACTGATAGAACAAAAGTGTGAGGAAAAAATTATTCTAGTAACTATTCCTCGGGTATGCAGAAATATGCGATATTGGGGCTGGACGAATATGAAAAGCAGAACACTTCAGCTTATCGAGGGGTTGTAGTGGAATCGATGCCGAAGGAGAATCCAATCCATGCGTCTCTGGAGAGCCTTGAGGCTTCGCAGACAAATATGAACAGAAGAAAAATGCTCGTAATTAAAAACCGGTCGAGTGTGATTCGGACTTGCGAACCGAGGATTCCGTACACAGTTTTTTTTTTTTTTGAATTATCAAAAAATATCCGGTTTTCGGATTTTTTCCTTTATTTGTTCTACAAGACATTGCTTCTTGCCAAATTTCATGATTTTAGGTCAACGGGAAGTACCCTATAGGTTTTGATTCCCTTGCGAGTGTCAAAATATGCTGCATAAACGGAACATAAACATAAATCTTTAGATTGCGTTGACTTAGAAGTTTGATTTTTCACTGCTTCAAGGAATGGCTGCCTTGATTATTTGATATTAATTTCAAATTGATAACTTCACGCGTTCCTAAGAAAAAAGGGTCTTGACAGGACGGACAACGAAGTGATCTTTAAGGGTTTCGTTTTTCGTTTTGAGGTACGGAACTCTAAAAGCGTTCAAATATAAGTCACAAGCTCATCTCGGCGACAATCAATGCCAAAAACTGGTCAAAATGTAAGAAAATTAGAGGTTTTTGACATATTGGCACTGAGATTGGAACGCTTCCTGTAGCAATACAAAAAATCGAACGTCATCAATCAATAATCATTATCAAACGCTGGCTGTCGATGAATACCAGCGCTGGGGCTCTCTCGCATAGGAATAGAATAGAATAGAATAATTTATTTTTGCAAATGAATATGCAATTTCGAAAAGGGCACATGTCGGATATTTTGTCAAATACGTTTTTTATACCCAATGTGACGTAAATGCTTGTCTACACCCATTATGATCGAAAACAGCACATCTCTGGTATTAATTCTACTATAAACGTCATGGCCCGTACAGAAACAATTTCGAAAAGGGCACATGTCGGATATTTTGTCAAATAAAATAAAAATAAAAATCAAATCAAATCAAATAAAATAATAAAATTTTGTGAAACAATACGTACGGGCAAAATTTATACACTTTTATGAAGAAATTCTACAATGGCCAACTACCACCAAAAGAGAGCCAGCAGAAGAAGATTTTATCTCATCATTAATATTAGTAATATGTTTAATTTTAGATGCCAGAAATAAAAATTACATATATGTATTTCAAACGTTTTTTTAATTTATTTATTGTACTCAAATCAGTAAATTTCGAAAAGGGCACATCTCACAAATATAAAGTATACACATTGATATTAATTTTAAAATAAATCAATTTAGCATTTTTCGAAGGCTCAAAATCAAAATATAACTCAATACTCACTTTTAGAAATTATGCACTAGTTTGAAAAATAATCAGTTTTTTTTCAATTTCAGAGTTGTGCCCTTTTCGAAATTGCATATTCAAATATGGATAGATGATACATCAATAGGTGTTAGTACAGTACAAAGATCAACCATATTTTGCCATTCGTCATGCAAATATTTAGGGTCGTAGCATCATGCAGAGCGATGGCCGTTTTGCGTGGATGTGACGCATATTTTCCCCTATCTTGTTCTTTCTTGTTTTTTTCTGCGACATGTTTGCCGTAAATAAACGTATTTTCTTTCTTTTAACGCAACACTGATGACATGCAATATTAGTATACCTAGCGGTCATTTGTAGGGCATCGCGTGAAGAATATATCGACAAGTTGCTGCGTTCACGGCTTGTGGGCAATAATGCTAAGTTATTCGACATGCCGCCACTTTCTACCGCGCACTGCATGCTAACATTCCACATCTGTTTGCCCACATGTTGACTTTGCACGTATGGAGAAAACGGTGTTACGCCGTCGACGGCCATCAGGCTAGACCACCGAACATCTTCCACTTCACATTTAGTGGTCCTTTCATCCACGCCAAAACATACCAATATTTTTTTTTGTACAGACGCCAGCACATCAAGCTACTACAATCTGTCAGATTTCTTTAATAGATTTTCAACTTTATCGCTAAAACATAAGGTTCAAAGTTGATTGGGAAAATCTGACAGTTTCGGGTAGCTTGATGTGCTGGCGTCTGTACTATAGTTCAACGATTTTGGTTCAGTTGCAGAATCAGTTAATATATGCCTATAATATTCCCACTGCTGGGACGCAGGCCTCCTCTCTGTGAGAGGGAGTGGGCCGTAATCCACCACGCAGGCCCAGTGCGGGTTGGTAGATATCACATGTCTTCGAATTTTTGGTTCTAAGACATGCCGGTTTCCTCACCATATACAAGGTGTAACTTAAATAACGCACAACCTCTTAAGGGGTCATTTTACTCATCATTATGAACAACTTTTACTATGGGACCAAACCTGAAATCGCGAAAAAAAAATCAGCTGTTCCCTACATTTATGTTCGCATAACTCGTCAAAATGTAGGGAACAGCTGATTTTTTTTTCGCGATTTCCGGTTCGGTCCCATAGTAAAAGTTGTTCATAATGATGAGTACAATGACCCCTTAAGAGGTTGTGCGTTATTTAAGTTACACCTTGTATTCCTTCACCGTTTTGAGAGCAGTGAAATG
Organism: Eremobia ochroleuca; assembly: GCA_949629135.1. Taxonomy (NCBI): domain Eukaryota; kingdom Metazoa; phylum Arthropoda; class Insecta; order Lepidoptera; family Noctuidae; genus Eremobia; species Eremobia ochroleuca. Next base: position 13,588,217 of record OX451408.1, read on the forward strand.
TTGGGGGTCCTAAGGTCTTTTAAATCAGACAACCAACTCTGTCGAATGTACTTTAATCAATGGTAAAAAGGAATATATTCTATAATGCGCATTAAAGTAAAGTGCTTACATAGCTTAAACTTACACTTATATTCTAAAGGAGCGTACTTACTACGTTATGCACTATTAGGGAGCATACATACACTTCACCTCCGGGGGCGAAGAAAAAAAAAATCGAATAATTGAGTTTTTTTTTTTTTTTTTATATGTAGGCTCAAAACAACTCTACTAATAACTGTACATTATACTTGTCTACTCAACAAACTAAAATTACATTTATAACATAATTATGTGTTACTTACAACATTGCAATGTATTTAACTATTACGAATATAGGTACCTTATATTCTAACCTATGTTAACTAAAAATAGACTTAACTATTCGAGTACTATACCGAAACAATACAATATTATTTTTTTTATTGGAAGTATGGCCTTGTCCTATTTTTATGTACTAATTCTATCTTATTATTTTTATATATTCTAACGTTACAACCTAAATCTTCTTTTACTCTAAATGGACCTTCAAAAATAGCATCTAGTTTACGACCTGTTTCATTTTTTATTAAAATTAAATCATTTTCCTGATATACTATTGAATTTACTGATTTATCATACAATTCCTTGCGTTTGTGCTTATTACACAATAAATTCTTTTTTGCGTCGGCATGGGCTAACTGTAAACGATATTTTAACTGCAATGGATAATTATCACTATTATACAATGGTTCTACAGGCTCATTAATTCGACTTGGTATTCTACAAAGTTTACCAAAAACTAACTCGTAAGGCATGTATTTTGTTTCTGAATGGACAGTATTGTTGAAACTAAAACACCAATACGGCAACCAATAGCTCCATGTATCTGTATGGTTTTCACATTGGATCCTTAAAAATGCACCCAAACCTTTGTGAGTATTTTCAAGAGCTCCTATCGATTGGTGATGATATGCAGTTGAAGATAATTTTTTAATATCAAGAAGTTTACAAACCTGTTCCATAGTTGCGGAGATAAACTCTGTTCCTCGATCTGTAGCTATTGTTTCTGGAATTCCAAATATTAAAATAAAATGTCTTACAAGTGCATTAGCTATGGACACGGTTTCTTTATTTTTTAATGGTATTGCCTGAACAAATTTAGATAACTCGCACTGAATGGTCAGTATGTAACAGTTCCCATCTATGTCTCTATCTAAAGGACCCACTACATCTAGATAAATCTTTTGAAAAGCCGAGGAAGCCGTAGTTGTAATTACCATCGGTTCTTTTATGTATCGGATATACTTTGACTTCTGACACTTCGTACACTTTTTTACAAATGTTTGTACATCCTTTTCTATACTCGGCCAGTAATATCTCTTCTTAATAGTATTTACCATTCTGCGCACTCCAGCATGACCACTGGATGGCAGTAAATGAAAGTCATTCATAATTATAATTTTTTCTTTGTCATCAGTTATTCTTTTTACTCCTCGTAATATACATATTCGCGGTCCGGACCAATTTTCTAACTTTGATATCTCATCACATATGTTTTTAATAAAATCTATATTATCTTTATTTTTAATCATGCACACTTCTTCAATATGTAACTTGTTACAAAATAAACTTAATTTCTGCACAAATTCGGCTCGCGTAAAATGTGCCTTGAAATCAAGATTTATGTAAATAATCTTTCTTTTAGCTATAAATACGAAACAGACATCAGTTATCATATCATCGTCTCTTAGTCTATTTAAATCGCTACTTTCAATAAAACTCATTTCGACTGAGTCGCACGGTTTTCTTAATATATCCACAACCCTTGGCTGGCCAGACCAATATTCTGGAGATTTATTAAGATCCGCCTTCTCAACTTCATCCTTATTTTTACTTAACTCTTCATCAATCTTTCGCTTTTGTGCCCTAGTCATAACAGCAACCACTTGCGCTTGCATGCTCTTAAGTTCGTCTGATGTTATACATATTCTAGACAAAGCATCTGCGACTACATTTTCTTTTCCTCTTACATAAACAATTTTAAATTTATATTCTTCTAATGTCAAACGGAATTTAAGAAGCCTATTGGATGGATCTCTCATGCCAAAAAGATAAATTAATGGTTTGTGATCAGTCATTATTGTGAATTCTCTTCCATATAAATACGGTCTAAAATATTTCACAGACCACACGATTGCTAAAAGCTCTTTCTGTATTGTAGGGTAATTCTTTTCCGCTTTATTCAAAGGTCTACTTGCATACGCTATAGGTCTGAGATCTTTATTGCACAGCACGGCACCAACTGCTGTGTCTGAAGCATCTGTTTGTAATATGAATTCATTATTTTCTGTGAAATCCGGATATTGTAGAATAGGTGATGAAATCAATGCATTTTTTAGATACTCAAAGGCATGTTGACAATCATCAGTCCAAATGAAGGGTTCTCTTTTTCTACATAATTTATTTAATGGCATAGCTATGTGTGAAAAATGTTGTATAAATTTACGGTAATAATTGCAAAAAGCTACGAAACGCTTAACTTCATCTGCCGTTTTGGGTATAGGATAATTTTGCAATATGGTTGTTTTTTCAGGATCTGGTAAAACACCTTTCTCTGATACAACGTGACCTAGATAAAGAATTTCTTTCTTTAGGAATTCGCATTTTTGGGGATTTAATTTTAAATTTACTTTTCTTAATCTTTCCATTACATTTATTAAGTTTTGATTATGAATTTGCAAATTCCTGCCAAATACAATAAGATCATCCTGATATACTAAGCATTTATCGTAAGTCAAACCAGACATTGCTACTGACATCATACGGCTAAATGCGCTCGGACTTATCTTGAGACCCATAGGTAAACGTTTCATTTGATATTGACCTGTATTGGTAGTAAAAGCAGTTAATTTACGACTGTTAGGTTCTAAGGTCACTTGATAATAGCCTTGGTGAAGGTCAAGGTGAGTGAAATATACTGCTCCAGAAAGTGAATCTAATATTTCATTGATGTTAGGTAAAGGGAATTTATCATCACAAACCGTCTCGTTTAATTTTCTGTAGTCTACTACTAATCGCCATTTTTTATCTGATCCTTCTTTACTCTTTTTTGGTACTAATAGAATCGGACTTGACCATTCACTGTTTGATTCTTCTATTATATCATCTTCTATCATTTTATTAATCTGTTTAGCTATCTCTGGTTTCAACGCTTGCGGTAACCTATATGGCTTAACATATACAGGAGTTGAATTTTGTTTTATGATAATGGATTGCTCATAAATTTTTGTAGTAGTTAATTTATCTCCGTCTATGTAAAAATTATCCGAATATTTTGCGCAAATCGCTTCAATAGATTTTCTCTCTTCTTCATTTAAATAATCTAATTTGAGTTCAGATAACAGTTTTTCAATCCTAGAAACGTTGATAGTATTATTACTAAACTGACAAATATTGTAATCACTCAAGGATTGTATACTAGGAACAAAGCTTGGTAAAGTTATTTCCTTTTCAGTAACGTTAAGAATCTTTATAGGAATCCTGTTATTCTTTACTGTGGCTATCGTATTAGCCAGATACACATCTTTCGCTAGCTCATGTCCACAGACAATGACATCATCATTTTCATTTTCTCCTACGTATATAAAATGAATTGACTCTGATCGAGCTGGAATAATCAGGGTATCATATCTCATTACACGTTCATCCACGAGATTAAAATCACAATCTTTCCCATCATAATTCAATGTTAGAATATTCGCATTTAAATTAATATTTGCTTGATACTTTTTTAAAAAATCTAACCCTATAATTCCGTCTGCTTTTAATGGTATCGACTCAAAAATCATAAACGAGTGCTGAAATACTTCACTGTTATACTCCAAACTTAAATCCAATAAACCTCGAGAACGAGTTTGTCCACCGATTCCATTTATCAAAGTGTTATCTTTTCGAATGGTAACGTTTCTTGGTAACGCTTCACTTTTAATAATTGACAAAGAGGCACCTGTATCAACTAGCCATACATATTTAATATTTTTAACGTAAAAAACTACATATTTTGCATTGCCTAAATTTGATAAAACGCAATGTTTAAGATCGAAAAAACTGGTGTTCTGATTCTTTTTTATCTGCGTTGTCATTTATGCGTGGCTTATTGTTTTGATTCTGTTCTGCTAAACATACATTACGGTTATTATTTCTGAAATATCTTGAACCCCTAGTACTTCTTGGACCCCTATTATAATTTGATGATACACGATAGTTATGCTTATTTCCGTTATTATACCTATTACCTCTGTAATTACCACACCATGTATATCTTGGATTATTGTAATTACCATATTGGCCGCGACTGTAACTGTTACTGTATTGACCACGATTATTATTGAAATGACGATTACCGTGTCGCCTCATATTATTAAAACCTCGTCCATATCTAGATGCATGCAATACATTACCCGGCGATGACTGGCATTCTGTATCTTCATCTTTGGCAGCTTGGATTGCATCTTTCAGGCTGCTATAGTTTCTAGCTGAGATGACAGTTCCCAATTTTGAGCTGCGTAGTCCTTCTGAAAACCGTTTTATGGCAAGCTTTTCATTCAAAGGTTTTAACACGCCAAATGCACTAGAATTACCATCTGCCTGAGATATAGTAAGTTCAGTAAACAACTTTTCAATTTCTGTGGCAAACTCCTCGATACTACTTGAACCTTGTTGTATATTTTGCAAACGTGTCTGTAGGGCCGTAAAGGATTTCTGGGTTAATAGATGGCATCTCAAATCTTTAATTAGATCTTGAATGGTCTTATAATTCCCTGTAATGCGTAACTTGGCACTTTCGGACAATCTACTTTTAAGGACAAATGTAATAAGTAGTGTCTTACCTTTCTCATCCAGCATATCTGCATACATCTCGATCGAATCTATCAAGCGTTTAGTTGTCCCTTCAACACCGTCCATTGCTGGAAGCAAACTACATGCCACTTTAAGGTCAAACTCCATTTTGTCAGAAATTATTTCGGGGAGAACACATAACCTATTTATTTCGTCAAAAGTTATCCTAATTTTCTGAAAAATATCCAATGCCGATCCAACTAATTTCGTGTCACTGCCTTTTTCTAAAAGTAACAATATTTTTCCACATTGGTCAAAAATACTTTTTGCCTCACCTAACTTCGTCTCAACAACTTGACCTTTATACCTAGTTTGTCCTTTCTTAATTAAGTATTTTCTAATATCTACCAGTATATTATATTTTTCTAACAAAGTATTAATCATAATAAAATAGAACTTAAAATTATCATGTCAATTATTTCCTTATTGAACAAACAAAAGAATCATGTTAACATAATTACTACGAATCGACACACAAGAATTCCACACGTTGCAGTTTTAGCCGCGAGGTATCATATTTACTGAGTCTTCGTGCACTATTTTACGTCGTTTAAGTTTTTGCGTTATAAAACGAATTGGCATCACTGATTTATTTATAGAATTCACTTGAAACTGATTTTGATGCTGGATTAATTAGTTAGCAGGTGTACCTTCCACTCGTCCACGTAGGGATGCCCTTATGCGCTGAATTGCGTTGAATCCGATTTCTTCTTGTATCCATTGACGATGGCAGCTGCGGTAGTATTTCAGGAAAAAGAAAATTACCAGGAGAGTTATGACAGCGAGAATAATGATAGTGATCGTGCTCAGCCGCTCCATGTGGCCTCCAATGTCCTTCAGAAGGGCGTCATTGTTTCCGCCAGCAGCATTTTGATTGAGGAATACCTCGTCCTTTTCTACCTTGGAGTTACACATTTTGAAAATCGCTGCGCAACAAAAACTTTGCTTAGTCTGCCCCTTGGCAGACCCTAAGGCAGGGTCGCCATGAAATGTTGGGGGTCCTAAGGTCTTTTAAATCAGACAACCAACTCTGTCGAATGTACTTTAATCAATGGTAAAAAGGAATATATTCTATAATGCGCATTAAAGTAAAGTGCTTACATAGCTTAAACTTACACTTATATTCTAAAGGAGCGTACTTACTACGTTATGCACTATTAGGGAGCATACATACACTTCAGCAGTGATGCTAAAATTAAATTAACAAAGAAAAGTGCATGCTTATGTTCGAAATTGTTACCACGGGCCACCACTGTCCCGGAGATGGAATCTTTATAATAACAATTTAAAGCTGAAACTTTTCGAGAACAAAACCAAGGACAAGGATAAAATTAGAAATCCGACAAACAATGTAAGTATTTTTTTACCAAAAAGTTGCAGGGAGCTTACTAACATAGACTTGAAGACGAAATTAAAACTATTTTGACGACCAAAGCTTATTATAAAATTAATGAATTTATGGCTGAGTCATTTGCAGCAAGTTAAAATTTGGTTATTATGTATTTGATATTTTATATAATTGACATAATATTATTGTAATTTTGAAAATTTATTGACAAGTTTGACATTGTGTTTTTTTTTATTTTATTGACATTTTTAAGTTTTTATTATAAATTTCACATTTATTATTATTGTTCTTATTTCTTTAATTGGTTTTTTTCTAATGTTTATATATAAACTTCTGAATTATTTTATTTATTGAAAAAGGTTACAGTATTAGCGTAATAAAAAAAAACAACATAGGTAGTAAATGTATTTGCACGTCGCGTATGTGACAAACATGTCGAACATAATTTATAATAAAATCTTGCATGCATGATATCACCGTTCTGTATGTATACACATGTTTGAGCAAATAAATATACTTACTTACTTACTTATAGCTACGAGTACTTAATACAAAAAAGGAGCCCAAAACATGTAGCCTTTTAACCGGCCATAATACATGGATTAATTTTCATGTCCCGTGGGGCATGTCATGAGGGGCCCGTGGCTAAATAATAACAGCCGCACAGGTCGATTGATCAGGTTAAGCCACGCTTGTCGCGGTTGGTCTGTGGATGGGTGACCATCTTTACATATCGAGACCCCTCCGTGCCTCGGACGCCGTTAAGCCGTTGGTCCCGGCTGTCGTTCGTGGATCTTTGACAGTCGTCACGGGTAGTCAGAAGCCCGAAAGTCTGACAACCAGTCTTACCAAGGGGTAAGACTGGTAGGGGGGGGGGGGCGTATTACCCAGCAACTGGCTTGTGGAGGTCAGATAGGCAGTTGCTCCATGTAAAATATTGGTATTCAGCTGCATCCGGTTAGACTGGAAGCCGACTTCGACATAGTTGGGAAAAGGCTAGGCAAATGATAAATTTTCATGTCCATGCGGGTACCATTGACATTAGATTAGCAGCACCCTAATTGCGTAGTAACACATTATCAATCGGATTTTGAAGCAAATTGCTAATCCATTGCTTCATAAGTTTAAAAAAACCGGCCAAGCGCGAGTCGGATTCGCGCACGAAGGGTTCCGTACCATTATCTATAAAAACATACGCGAGTCGGATTCGCGTTGTAAGGTTTCCGTACCATTATCTATAAAAACGACAAAAAAATCATGTCTGTTGTACGGGAGCCCCCTTAAATATTTATTTTATTCTGTTTTTTTTAGTATTTGTTGTTATAGCGGCAACAGAAATACATCATCTTTGAAAATTTCAACTGTCTAATCATCACGGTTCATGAGATACAGCCTGGTGACAGACGGACGGACAGACAGCGGAGCGGGAGTAATAGGGATCCGTTTTTACCCTTTGGGTACGGAACCCTAAAAATTGTCTGCTCAACATGTAAATAACTGTTGTTGAACTGTCAAAATAAAACCGATTCCGATTGATAATGTGTTACGCAATTGCCCCGCTGGTTTCATTTCTCACAACATATTCGTAATTTAGGCTTTAACATGTCGCAAATACATTTTCTCCACAACAAATATGTTCTCGTATAGCGTTCTGGATATTTGACGTTACATTCGGTACGAGATTTGAATGCGTAAGTCAACAAAAAGACAAAGGGAATCCTATAACTGGTTAGTTTAATAATGGTATTTTTCCTGACGCAAACAATCAATCTGCCTAGCTTTTTCCAACTGCGTTGGGGTTGGCTTCCAGTCAAACCGAATGCAGCTGAATACTAGTATTTTACATGAAGTGACTGCCTATCTGGCCTCCACAACCCAGTAACTAGGTAACACGATACCCCTTGGTAAGACTGGTTGTTAGACTTTCGGGCTTCTGACTACTAGTAACGGATGTCAAAGTTCTGTGAATGACGGCCGGGGCCAATGGATTAACGTGCTTACCGAGGCACAGATTCTCTGGACATTTTACGAAACATTCGGTACGTGGTTTGTGTATGAAAACAACAACAAAGACAAAAGGAGTCTTAATAGCTAGTAGAAGTATAAATAATGGTGTTTTCCCTGATGCAAATGCCTCTCGCTTATTGCATGTCGAGGCATCAATTATCATCGGTATCAAGAATCGAATAATTACTCGCGTTAATGAACTGTCGATTCCTATAACAATAGAATGGCAAGGAAATAAAGACGGTTGTTGATTAACGATATTTGTAGCAATAGACTAGCCCTAATGGGCTGAGTACTTGGATATGCAACCTCAACGAAAACATCGTGAGGAAACCGGCATGTCCTAGATCCAAAAATTCGAAGACATGTGATATCCACCAGCCACCACTGGGCTCGCGTCGTGGAATTACAGCCCACTTCTTCTCGCAGAAAAGAGGCCTGTGTCCCAGCAGTGGGGACATTTATGACTGATTATGCTGTGCAACGTCTATTGCACGCTAGCATCCTTTTTCATGAATCCACTGATGGGACTCAAGCTTTGGAAAGTTGCGAGCCAAAGTATAGTTCACTAATGAAATCACGGGCCATAGGTACATAAGAGGTAAATAATAGACGAGTGAGTTGCGATAAAATCGCGGCGCGTGTTAAGTGGTAACCAACTTTTTGTACGGACAAGCAGGTAACATAACAAGCTTAGAACTTGTGATTTTTCATGATACAGTTTAGAAATTTTGTACATAGATTCTTTATATAAACATACTAGACACGTGATTCGGGTTTCGCATATACTAAAAATAATGTTGTAATGATATACGATACTTTCATGATAGGTGTTGTCCACTGCTTGTTTTGCGTACCTTTTTCATATAATATTGCGGTGTCTACAAGCAATGTATGACAAAATGATGTAAGTCACACGCAACTCACTCGTCTATTATCTATGAGAGGAAGTGAACAATATAATTCACCACACAGGTAACGCTTGGAAGACATGTGACATCCTCTAACCCGCAGTAGAGATGGCGGACGTCATGTCTTAAAAAAAGTTGTTTCTTGATTTTGAAAGAACTGCTTGGATGGGTTTTAATACGAACCCACGCTGCCGTCAATAGCATGGTTGCAGTAAGTACGCTTTAGACGGTTTCGATAAAGCTTTGTGATATAAAAAAATGCTGGAGTTACTGCAAATTTTTAATTGTTAAATTTGGTTTAACAAGCGATTCAAACGAATGGGTAAGACAAAAATGTAGATCTTGTTATCGTGATCACGGTTGTAGGTATATACAACGTGTAACGTTAAATGCGCAAAACCTGAAAATAGTTTGAACAGAATAACGAGCAGAATCAATTGAACCACTTTTTAATATAGGTCACATTTTTCAAAAAATCTTCATTAAAAACGTTGCCTTGTCTATTTATTAATAGGTCAAGCAACCCAATGTCTGCGCGGCACAGCGGCCCGGTGACGACTCCTCCCTCGATAACGCGTCGTCGCAGACGCAAGAAACTATCAGAATGGCCAGTAAAACTAAAACAGCACATAAAACCTTTACAATTTTTTTAATGACTTATTTTCTCTTTGAAATAGGTCAATTGAATTAAAAATCAGTTGGGGTGTCGGAGGTTTTGCGCATTTAACGTTACACGTTGTATAACTAATTTTTGATCTATGTTATTGAGGGCAACGCGGTCTACAACTCCTGAGAATTTGGCTGATTATATTTTATAGCCACTAAAATCCGGACGCAAATAGAATGCGGAAGAGAGTGAACTTGTAGGTCGAACACAACGATTACTGAGAATAGAGTGGGCCTTGTGCCAGTGAAGGTTAGCTGTGTCCTTTCCAATACTTGACCGCATGCAAGAAATGGACGGCCGTATAAATAGGCATGTTAAGCAAACACGTTAGATACGCCTTCCCTTCTCAGTCCATTGTCACATAATATCTTGAAAGGTTGGTTTCACTTACCTACGTTCAAGAAAGACACTGAAGACTTCAGCTGGACAATTCAGACCAGCCTTGTTTTTTAGGAGAAAAATTTCCCTTTCATGGCTAAAGCACTTTGTACATATAGTCGTCTGAAGTGCAAACGACTGCAAACTGTTTAACTCGCTGTGGTTTAATCCCATCCCCCTGGAGATTCGATACAGTGTCGGATTTACTTAGGGCATATATGGGCAGCGCCAGGCCCGCTGGCCGGACGCGGCCCAGTCCGGTTTTTAATCCGGCCCCCCAAAATATTTTCAATATGCGCGTTTAAAAAGGATATATACAAGGTGTAACATAAATAACGCACAACCTCTTAAGTGGTCATTGTACTCATCATTATGAACAACTTTTACTATGAGACCAAACCTGAAATCGCAAAAAAAAAATCAGCTGTTCCCTACATTTTGACGAGTTATGCGAACATAAATGTAGGGAACAGCTGATTTTTTTTTCGCGATTTCAGGTTTGGTCCCATAGTAAAAGTTGTTCATAATGATGAGTACAATGACCCCTTAAGAGGTTGTGCGTTATTTAAGTTACACCTTGTATATACATAAATATTCTCAGTTCACGCCAATAACAAAGAAAGACTAGCATTCTTCCATGTAGATCTAAACCTATCGTGAAATATATGATAGATAATACTTTCTTGATAGATGTTGTCCACTGCTTGTTTTACGTACCTTTTTCATAAAAGATGGCGGTGTCTACAAGAAATGTAAAACACAATGTTGATCTATGGTTTGGCTCGCAACTTTCCAAAGGTTGACCATATCTGATTTAGGGTATCGGTCTTGATGAAATGAAACGACTTTATATTATAAGATAAAAAGGAGCAGTAGTAGCAAATCACTATTATCTACATCTCTGCGGTCTAAACTATGTTTATGCGTGCTGTGATTATGACTTTATTCCTCCAAAAAGCGCCCTGAGGTTTAACTTGTTCAAATAAATCCCCACGCAAAATTACATAACTGCTACAACGCATTCGGCCCTAACCTTAAAAGTTTTCAAGTGATCTTATCGCCTTGTTAGTATCGTAATACAATTCAACGTCAAGTACACACTAGCGTTATCATCGTATTAGCGATTCTGTCTTGGTGGTAATAAATAACCATCGACTTATCGACATAATTATAGAATTCACTTATCGTATCACTTCACTCCTGTCACCTACTAAGCTATTAAGATCAGGTTTGAGAAATTTTTGGGTAAGTATTATACAATATCATCGTCATCTTTCTGCCCATATCCCATATTACTTGGAGTAGGTGCAACTACAACACGTTTTGTTCTTCCATTCTTTCCTGTCAACCGTCACGCTATGACTTCCTTTTCTTTCATATCATTCCTTTTGAGAAATTATCAAATAACTTCTCCCACTCGGGGCGGAGCGGGAGGGCGTGTCAGACTTTTAATGACTAAAACCCACCCGTGTTCCTTCAGTTTCCTGTGCCAAGGGCCACGGTATCTCTTTCAAACAACCCGCGACCCTGGCAATTCATATAATTCCTCACACAATCCATTCATCATCTCTTAGGCCTTCCTCTCCCTCTCCATCATCTCATTATCATTCATCATTCATATAGTTGCATGAGTTTTTACCCTCCTCATTCTTTTGGATACATAACATACCGGTCTATTATGGAGATGTATGTAATAACTACGGTTGCTAAAGACCTGCGACTACCATCTCATACGCAATCTGTTTAGTATTCATTATAGCTAGAGAGCCATCCAGCTAGTTGACAAACCATATTATCACCTGTTTGAAGAGCCGACGTTTGGCAATGACTTGCAATCAGTTGTCATATCACTGGTTGCAATCATTTGGGTTAATTGATTAAGTAAATCTACACTTAAGATAATAGTGCGTAGTGTGGAATACCCACCTAGATGGACTGACTACTTAAAAAGGTTGCTGGGGCAGATTAGATGCGGAAAACGGAGGGCAGGGTGTTGTGGCGTAGCCTGGGAGAGGCCTATGTCCAGCTGTGGGCTGCGATAGATTGATTGACTAATATAATAAATTAATACAACGTGTAACGTTAAATGCGCAAAACCTGAAAATAGTTTGATCAGAATAACGAGCAGAATTAATTGAACCACTTTTTAATATAGGTCACATTTTTCAAAAAATCTTCTTTTACACGTTCACGCCGGCGCGGGTCACCGGTGGCCCGCACTAAACTGTCTCACCGGGCGGCGTGGCCCACCGGTGACCCGCACTAAACTGTCCTATCGGGCGGCGCCGCCTCATAGCAAAACAAATGAAAATCGGCCTCGGCGTGAACGTGTTAAAAACGTTGCCGTGTCTATTTATTAATAGGTCAAGCAAGCCAATGTCAGCGCGGCGCAGCGGCCCGGTGACGACTCCTCCCTCGGTAAAGCGTCGTCGCAGACGCAAGAAACAATCAGAATGGCCAGTAAAACTAAAACAACACATAAAACCTTTACAATTTTTAATGACTTATTTCTCTCTAAAATAGGTCAAATGAATTAAAAATCACTAGCGGTGTCTGAGATTTTGCGCATTTAACGTTACACGTTGTATATTAGAAATAGTCAAGTGGTATTGACGTCAGTGATGTTTAGTATTATGTATTATGTCTAGTTTAAGACATGCGGATTCAATAATCAAATTTAATGTTGCAGATTTTCACACAAGTTCGTCATATTCTATTTCCATGTTTCTATGATCTGAGATCGGCGTTATATTGCTGTCATTGTCGTCCTCGGCTTAGTATTTTCTAGTATTGTTGAGTCAGCTCTCCATTTATGTTAAAAAACGAAAATAATTACATATGTACAGACGCCAGCACATCAAGGTATCCGAAACTGTTAAATTTTCCCAATCAACTTTGAACCTAATGCTTTAGTGATAAAGTTGAATATCTATTGAAGAAATTTGACAGATAGATGTGCTGGCGTCTCAATTAATTAATCAACGCAGCCTATCGCAGTCCACTGCTGGACATTGGCCTCTCCCAGACTGCGTCACAACACCCTGTCCTCCGTCTTCCGCATCCAGTCTGCCAGACCGGGTGCTGGCGTCTGTACAAGTTTAATTCGTCTGAATCATTTAAAAAAAAAGGATCAATATTCCTATATGACATCGCTCTTTTATTTCCCGAAGGGTTAGGGGGGTACCTCAGTACACCCACATTTCGCTAGTTCAGTTTCAGTCCCATGTAATACGGGGAGAGCCTATCCCGATTCCGAGCTGCCACTCAGAAATTCCTAATGAAAAACCCCAACATTGTTAGGTTTAGACGTAACGTGATTCCATTAATCAAGACATTCATAAATCCATTACCTAATTATTGCTTGCATGAGGTAATTATTGCTTGCATGCTGAGCAAGAAGTCCTGAGTTCGATCCCCGGGGCAGATGATGATCTGCCTAGCCTTTTCCCAACTATGTTGGGGTCGGCTTCCAGTCTAACCGGATGCAGCTGAATACCAGTATTCTACATGCCCTAGTTATAAAGTTTTAAAATGTATCTCAAAGTTTCCCATTATTTGCATTGACCGTTGACCTTCCCAAATGATACCAATGATGGAAGTGTGAATATCCAAACAAACAATAATCATTACATCGTAAGAGCCAAGCATGTAGGCTGTTCTTTATAGTGTGGTTGTAGTACTTGGAGTGTTACCGTGAGACCCCACACTACAAGTGTGACCTCTAACTGTGACTCACGGATACGTTAGATCTCAACGCGTGGGATTCTTAAACTCACAGTTATTATTGTGGCTTTTGTTTTTGTTATTATGAAGAAATTAATGTGGTGTGTGGTTTGGTGATTATTTTAAATATTGTGATTGCAATTTGTGTGTGGACAGGAAAATACCAGTTTCCTTTTTGATCTTTTCTTGTGAGGCCGATAAAGGAGATTGAAGATTTTTGTTTGGAGCCTGGCATACTAACGGTCGCGCCGTTTTGGTTTTATTTTTTGTTTCAAAATGGCGGCCACGCATAAAACCTGTGTAAATCTATTGATTTACATAGGTCTCATGCGTGGCCGCCATTTCATTGCATGGTAAAATTAGCTTAAGAAACCATTTATATGCCCAGTTTAGCAATAAAAAATGCCATAAAAACCATTGACAAGCAAAACGAATCGTTTTTATTTATAGGAACCGAGGATTAGTGGCACATTCCTGAACCATGTGACTTATTTAAATGGCCTGGCCTGGCCCTGACATCAAGCAATGGACAAAATTGTCAACCTTTTATTGCTGGAGTACGAGACTTTTGACTACTTTGTATGTGTATATTTTTAAAAATTGTATATAAGTAGTTTATCAGCCATCTTGTTACCATAACACAAGCATTAGGTTGCTTAGCTTGGGACAAATGGTGCTGTGTGAAATGTCCAGGGATTTATAATTATTATTATTATTATTATTTTATGTCATTCATCAGATTTTTTTTTTTGCAATGTACGTTTTGTTTGTGCAGAATAAACAAATTTTCTTTCTTTTTCTTCTTTCTCTTCTAAATGTGCCTGAACTTCCAAAAAAAACCGAATGAACACTGCACATGGTGAAGAAAGATCACAATCTCGTCCGATCCGTCACACCTCACATCCCAACAGGTAAAACCAGTCAAGCACGTTAGTTTTCTACGGCTTTATTAAAGAAATATATTCTTATAAGGAAAATGGTCTCGAGAACACCGCTACTTAATACATTAGCCGCATTGAAGTGTTGGGAAAACCCGCTCGTAGTTACTACAACAGGGCTCTGAACCGGTTTAAAAAGAGCGGTTAATTTCGATGAAATACCGGTAAATATATCGTTCTCTCATTAACCGGTTAAACAAGTGAACTGTTCATATGTAACCCAAATGACAAAGGTTACCGGTTACATAAGCACAAACGGTTTTGACACCCAAATTAACCGGTTAATTCCGTAAGTCGTAAATATTTTTCGTCTACTTTTTTAACACTTCCAACAAGTTATAGTGACATTAGTACATTTAGTACCCCAGAAAACATTAGGAAAAAAAATGTTTGATCTGAGGACGTCAAATACAACCGGAGAACTTAAATGGTGCGGGTAGATTCATGTCGCGACTTGCTTAGTTAGGGGGCGGGGGGTGTTTAACCGGTTAATTTTCACTTTCAAAACCAAAATTCATGAAAAACCGTTTCCCGCAAAAACCGGTAAAAACCGGTAAAGTGCAAACCTTAACCTAAATCGATTTCGGTTTGGGGTCAATGACCGTAACCGGTTAAGAATTTCAACCGGTTTCCGAGCCCTGTACTACAAGATGTAAAAGGCGTAAAAGAACCACGACATGTTTCAGCTGGTCTGAAAGTTTCACAACCGGTTATTCTGGATTTCGATTTAAAGAATTTTTTGTGTGCAGTAACAGTTCATTAAAGCGCTGCCCAAACGTAAAACACCGTAAGATTCTCAGTTTTTTGTCGCACAGTTGGGGGAATGAGTACATATTATTATATTACAAGCCACCATTTTGATGGTCATTCGATTCAACTAACATGAAAGGCATCGCAATTTTGGACCTTATTTGCTGTCGCGATGCACTAATGTCGTTTTTTTTTTTTAATTTGCTTCTTACCGCGCCTTAACATAATTATGAGATCAGATACAGGATGGCAGGTTAAGTACCATGGATTACATTTTGCTACACATACCTACAGCATGATGTTTTTTACCGTCTCCAAATTTTTACAGGGTGTTCTACCCATGAATATGAACAACTTTCACTATGGAACCAACTCTGAGATCACGAAAAAATAATCAGCTGTTTCATACATTTTGGTATTGAACTTTTGTATTAAGCAGCTGATTTTGTTTTCTTGATTTCAGAGTTGTTCCCATAGTGAAAATTGTTCATATTCATGAGTAGAACACCCTGCAAAAACTTGGAACCTGTAAAAAAAAACATTCGCTTTACTTTGTATAAATAATTTCATCACCACTGCTCTCAAAACAGTAAAGGAAAACATCGTGAGGAAACCGGCATGTCCTAAAAACAAAAATCGGAAGAAAGGTGATTCCGACTCCCTCTCACAGAGAGGAGGCCTGTGTCCCAGCAGTGGGAACATTATAATTATGCAAGGCCAGCTTGTGGTCTACCAAATTAAGGGTGCGTTTCCACAGAAGCGGAGCTGGGCGGAGCGGAACGGAGACGTGTAGGAATCGTCTAATCACAGACGAGACGAGTGACGCGATGAGGATTTCAACCATTGTGATTAGTCCATTCCTGCACGTCTCTGCTCCGCTTCGCCCAGCTCCGTTTCTGTGGAAACGCACCCTAAAGCGGTATTTAGTCGCAAACTCAGAAAGGTCACGAGAACATAATATACCTATTCAGCCTATAAAATTGGGACAGGCCTCCTTTCGGTGAGAGGGAATGGGCCTTAAGTTGGTGGATCTGTCGGATTGCAGACACAAAGTGCACTTTACTTTACCTGTCGGTCCGATATCATGTCGGTCGCGAAAAAAAAATCAGCTGTTCCCTACATTTATGTTCGCATAACTCGTCAAAATGTAGGGAACAGCTGATTTTTTTTTCGCAATTTCAGATTTGGTCCCAGGGTAAAAGTTGTTCATAATGATGAGTACAATCTCCCATTTCGATTTGTCGCATGTTTTCAATTTCACCCTGTATATCTCCTTCAATGGTCTTAAGCTCTGCGCTTGAGTGAGATCGCTACGTACGTTCAACACATTATTTTATGAACTTTTTCCCTGAGGAACATAATTAGCCGCATCAAATTGTTCATAATTTGTGCTCATTACAGAAGATATTCCAGAAAAGATTCTTTGAGAAATGAGCTTTGTGCCTTGCCATTGAAATTCAGTATGAGCACAAAAACTATGCTTTAATTCTAATTCATTGACCTCTCTGCCTATATATATTGATTGAATCTCTGCCTAATTATTATCCAATACTTTATCTACGAATTTCCCAATGTTGACAGAGCTCAAGAAAAAAAACCTAATAAATATTTACGCAAAACCAGTTTCAAACTGTTTTGTTTATTCAAAAACTTGCTCCTAGCAGCTAATACCTTCTGGTTTTATCGTACGCAAGGCCGCTTTTTGGGTAGTAAAAAGGAAAAACCTCAAAATGCGGATAGGTAACTATTAAATATCAAAATAGATTTCCAACACGCAACAATCTCGAGTAGGCATAGTGTATTATATCACTGGGTATTTACCTACTTACTTGAATTATTTATTTAATTACGTAAATGTTATGCTTGCACCATGGTTTTGAGAACCAATGAAAGACACAGCTATAATTTCCACTGATTATTATTATTATATAATTGTCAAATTGTAAAAAAAAAAAACAAAAAATGTCAAAATATAAAAAAATAAATTTATGAAAATTCTATAAATTGCAAACCAAATAATAATATTACATAAAATCCATGAAAACTATTAATCCATTAAAACTCTTTTTTTACCTTCTCCCTGTTTCTTATCTTCAAAATTAATTGTAGAAGTGTCTAGTTTATTAATTTTTGTGCACATTATTAATTTGTAAGTAACTATTTTTAACCATTTTATCAATTCGGATGTTTCTTTTTTTTATGTATTTTCGGCCATAACTCCGTCATATATGGACGGATTTGCAAAATTCTTCTTTTTGTTCGATAGAGGTTTATCTCGAAATGGTCCCATTTAAATTTCGTAAAGATCTGGGGATGAGTTTCGGAGACAGACAACGGAACTCTTCTATAAATACCAGTAAAACAACCGCGATTGCTGTTATCGCATATGTATGCATTGTTTACGCAATCGCACAACATAACATCACGTCTGTACCCTATAAAGGCAGATGCAGTATTCAGTATACCACCGTACACCCTCATTTCTGTCAAAGTTGTTATTGGGGTACCTCTAAACTTGCAATTAAATTCTGGCATAATGAAAAATAAACACTTTTTTTATAAAAAAAAAACAACCGACTTCCAAAAAAACACTACAATGTGAAAAATAACTTTAATTTCGGAAGTCGGTGTCAAAAAACGAAAAAGCGGAACCAATGACACCGACTGGTACTGGTACCAGGTTATTCGCTCGCTTATAAAAAAAATCGAAAGAATAACAGTTTCTTTTTCATTTCTGAAAATAGAACCCACAACTCGTTTAACCGATTTGGATCAGTGGCCAGTGCCTTTCGGATCGAAGGACCATTAATCAACACCAAACTGACATTCCTGACAAGCATGAGACATGCCATGCCACTTCCTTAAAATAAATGTAGAACACAAAACAATGACACAACGCTAATTTAGCCACTTAGGTATTTAAAATATCCATTGTAGGCGCGGGCTTGCGGACGGCGAGCACTGGGCAGTTCGCCGTCCGGTAAGGACCAGGCCCGGGTCGACGCCACGTTGTGTTCCACGCGCGCCTCAAAGAGATGTCAGCAGTAACTGACGGGGTCCGCTAGGGCCGATGCCTGCCAGGGTCGCGGGTTGTTTGAAAGAGTTACCGTGGCCCTTGGCACAGGCAACTGAAGGAACACGGGTGGGTTTTAGTCAGTAAAAGTCTGACACGCCCTCCCGCTCCGCCCAGGGCGGGAGAAGTTATTTGATAATTTCCCACCCAAAAAAAAAGGTCTTTAAAATATAAGAACGTGTTTGTATTATTGAGGAGTGGTGGCCCAGTAGTAAAGGCTTCTAGTTACGAGTTGTAGGCCGTGGGTTCGAACCGAGACAGACGCTTTACTTTGTATAAATAATTGCATCACCACTGCGGGGTAGTTGCGTAACGCACTAACAGTAGCAATCGCTTTCATTTTGACAGTGCAGATCAGAGTGGGGACTCTGATTGCCCACCGAATGATTTTGAGGGAATACGGTGGCGCTGTGATCACGTGCTGCTGTGAAAAGCGAGGCTCAGGGGAGAGCCCGTTATAGTCTCCCCAGGGACGTGCCCTAACAGGCGTTGCACTGAGGGGGTTCCAGATTGGTCTACTAAGAGGTAACGGGACCCCCTCCATGTGCTGATGGTGATCACCGGGGTGGTTTTAGTGAGGTAATAGTCTCACACTACTTGGTCTTTTTCCCCAAAGTCCAGGTGCCTTTTGAAGGTTTCCCCCGAAAACAGAAAAAAAAGGTAAAAAGATAATTAGTCAAGTACTAAACAGACAGAACACACACAAACACACACACATAGGTAGTAACTAAATAGATTCCCCAATTACTTTCTATTTCGAAAATCCAATAAATTATATACCTAGATAATTGCCTACTCAGTGCAATAGTTAGAAGGTCATTAAGTTAATCGTCCGTAACTTGTGACTGTGACCAATTTAACTAAGTAAACAGGCTTATGATTTGTTTATGGTTAATTAGGTATACTAATTAAGTACTACTGAATGGTTATGAAGTATGTGAATTAAGGGCGAATTCATCCAAACTTTTATAAGCAATATAATTTATAAAAGAAAGTGTACAATGTGCGTGCCGCTAAAACTCAGAAATGAGTCCCGGTACGATCTAGGGAAGTTATATGGTGTGGTAACCCTCTATCTCCTGTCCATGAAGAAGGTTCCCGTTTTTACCTCAAAGGCATGCTTTTGAAGAGGGCTGGAATTGTCGCCCTCTAGAGATTTCTAGAACAGTCCAGAACATTCGAGAGTATTCGAGAGCGAGAATGTTCCTGAGCGACACGGTGGCCAATCTCAACGAAGATTGGTCAAATACTGAGATGTTTTAGTGAATAAATGTGTCTGTGCAAACACAAACGTCCTCACTCTCATAGTCCGATGGGACGGCAAGTCGAAACTTTTATACCTATGTAGTATACTGTACATATAAGTCTTATCCTGCGAATACATTTGAGAGACACGTCCGCTAGGTACCTACTTATAAAATATTGTTGAATAAAAAGAATAATGTTTTATAATTGTATTGATGCTATATATGACGCATAAAATGGCGCAAAGTCAACCTATTCTTGTATGTTCATTGACCTCATATCGATTGCCTTACCAACAATTAGAAGAATTTATGCAAGCGCACAATCACAAGCGTGCCAGAGTGCCATAACTTTCGTTTAGCTATGAAATTAAAACAAAAATTACGGCACAGAACTTACTAAGTCCATCAAACTCTTTACGAATCACTACATATTATAAAACAAAATCCCGCCGCCCCGCCTCTGTCTGAACAAAATTCACTCAAAAACTACCGAACGGCTTTCATACGGTTTTCACCAATGGACGGTATGATTCATGAGGAAATCATTAAGGTCTTGCGTAAATTGGCTGAAATGTGACGATGATTTTTGAAGTTGTCGGAAAAAATCTTGCCGACTCGGAGCGTTACTGGTTGCCGCGTAAACCAATAGAGTTATAGAAAACAATGTATTAGGGAAATAAAATATTGTTTTTTTGTATTGTACTCGTAGTCGTAACACATTGGGTAGTTTTTTAAATTTTTTATCGGCAATCAGTCGTAAGACTATAAGCAGATGAGTTATGAATATGGCGTTTAGGCGAAGAGACAAATGTCTCGACTGCCTTTTTAGAACACGTTCTCCGTTTTCAGCCAATTTTGAAGGATATTCCTAACCCATTGCTTCATATGTTCGAAAAATGTGTCTGCTCAACAACGTAAATAAAGCAATGAATGTTGTTGAACTGTCAAAATGAAACCCATTGCTACTGATAGTGTGTTACGCAATTACCCCGCCGGTAACTGTACACCACCGAAATTCTTCAAGATAACAATCATGAATAACTTAAACAAATGTTAACCCCGAAACGAGGGCGACCCCAATAAGGCGGTTAATTATTCGTCAGTAGTAAGAATGGTCCTTAGGCTTTCTTGCCCTACATACGAGTAGTTCTTCAAGCCAGCCCCTTGACGGGTCACGCAAATGACACAGTTTTATAATTAATGGTGGCTACTAAAAGCTATTAATGTGATGGCCGTAACAAGTCTATGACAATATAATTTTCCAAGCTACTGGGGCCGGGCTGCCTACGTCTGCCGTATGCCCAATGAGCTGTGGGCCAAAATAACAACTACGTGGAGCCCTGACACAGCCAGAAGGCATCGCGGCAGACCCCGTAGAAGATGAAGAGCAAGCTGGAGAAAACAAACGACCAGTGGTCCACAGTGATACATAGTGGTTTTGGCCCTGGATCGAAAGAGTTGGAAGTCATGAGGAGAGGAGGCGTTTGTCATGTAGTGGGATGATACAGGCGAATAGTAAGTACAGTATACACTCGATTATCCGGCCCTCAGTTATACGAATTCGCAATTATCCGGACTATCAACCACGACCTACCACGACCAATAAGTACATACATCGTATGTTAAAAAATGTATCGCTAAATATTATAATTTCTTAATAAACATCCATTTACGTTGATATGTATTTGTTGTTTTTAATAAACACTTAACATTATGCATGTACTACATATGCACAAAACCCTCTTTTCTTCATACATTCAATCATCCGGATTTTCGATTATCCGAATTCCTAACGACAATAATTAGTCCGGTTAATCGAGTTTCCACTGTAACTGGTAAAAGAAAGAAAAGACAGGGCCAAGAAAAACAATGGACAATCACGTTTGCTGAATTGAGTACTCTAAGAATATTGACGACATTCTAAATCCAGACATTTGAGGGTCTAGACAAATTGACACTATTCTATCGGCGATAGCGAACGATGATGGAGAAGTCAAATGTATTGTATTGACTTCTAACGAAAAGCTTAGGTATATCAATGCTGTTGAATGCGTTGTAGAAATACGAAAGGCCTTGAAAGCGTTGGCACTTGTCCTCAGCAAGGCCCTCAGCGCTTAGAAAACTCACACTGGTTCTCATATTTTAGAACCAAATCTTAATCGCGCAGGCATATAACAGTTACAACAAGACATAGGCCTCTCCAATCGCATGCCATTCAACTCGGTCTTCCAGCTGCTACCAGCCTTGTGTACGTAGGAAATAATAACAAGGACTAACGATAAAGCCGTCAAAATATCAGTCCACGACAAGCAAAGTAAATAAAGGAAGTCAGATTTATTTACAAGTCTGCAGATACATATATATGCAGTTATCGACAATTAACACCTTACTTAAAGCCTAATCAAATCATAGTTACCAGTTGATGTTGTTTACATCACTACATAGTATAAAACAAAGTCGCTTCCCGCTGTCTGTCCCTATGTATGCTTAAATCTTTAAAACTACGCAACGGATTTTGATGCGGTTTTTTTTAATAGATAGAGTAATTCAAGAGGAAGGTTTATATGTATAATACATGCATAATATAGCAGAGAAACACTGATCATTTTAGGGGTTTCTAATGTGATGTCGTAAATAAACACATTTTATTGCGCTTACATTGCAAACGCTGACTTAACCCTACGAGATAGATCAAAATAATGTACTACAGTATTGTACACCTTAAAAAGATCTACAAAAAAGTCCGCGATGGCATATCTCTATCTCTTAGGGATAACCTACAATAACCATTTTTTATCCTATACTTTTTAAGAGAAATCATGGCTCTAAAATTATCAGTGTTTCTCTACTATATTATGCATGTATTATATGCATATAAACCTTCCTCTTGAATCACTCTATCTATAAAAAAAAACGCATCAAAATCCGTTGCTTATTTTTAAAGTTCTAAGCATACATAGAGACAGACAGACAGCGGGAAGCGACTTTGTTAACCGACTTCAAAAAAAGGAGGAGGTTATCAATTCGACTGTATTTTTTTTTTTTTTTTTTTTTTTTATGTTTGTTACCTCATAATAACCGACTGGGTGAACCGATTTTCATGATTCTTTTTTTATTTGAAAGCTGGTGCTTCCCGTGTGGTCCCATTGTCACCATTTCAATATCTGATTATGGGATCTTGTAGAAATCGGGGGAACTCTTCAATAAATAACAGCAGATTAACCGCGATTGTTGCTATAGCATATCTAAGCATTGTTTACACCATCACACAACATAATATCACGCCTGTACTCACTACAAAGGTTATAATTTTTTTTTTATTATAATAATAATTAATACCAGTAAAACAACCGCGATTGCTGCTATCGCATATGTATGCATTGTTTACGCAATCGCACAACATAACATCACGTCTGTACCCTATAAACGCAGATGCAGCTTCCTGTCACTGATATTTACATAGCAAGTAGTGTTTATATGAATTTGATTGGGGTAGATATAACTAAAAAGTGAAAAATAAAAAATTTTATATAAAAAAATCAACCGACTTCCAAAAAAACACTACAAAGTGAAAAATAATTTTAATTTCGGAAGTCGGTGTCAAAAAAACAAAATGCAGAACCAACGACACCGACTTCCAAAATTAAAATTATTTTTCACTTTGTAGTGTTTTTTTGGAAGTCGGTTGTTTTTTTTTTTATACTATGTAGTGATAGTGATCAGCATGGCACCCGTGCGAAGCCGGGGCGGGTCGCTAGTTTAAAATAATATCAACTTTTGCTAGTGTTGTCTTTTATCTTTACTTCTGATAAATCTGAAGAGTTTGTTTGTTTGAATGCGCTAACGCTAGAACTACTCGGATTCGAATAAATATTTTTTGCATTTGCTAGCCCCTCAAGAATTGAGGTTTGTGGCTAAGTAATAACAGCCGCACGGGTCCATCGATCAGGTTAAGTTATGCTTGCCCCGGTTGGTTCGTGGATGGGTGACCATCTTCACATACCAAGACCCCTCCGTGCCTCGGAAAGCACGTTAAGCCGTTGGTCCCGGCTGTCATTCGTGGATCTTTGACAGTCGTTACGGGTCGTCAGTAGCCCGAAAGTCTGACAACCAGTCTTACCAAGGGGTATACCCAGTAACTGGGTTGTGGAGTTCAGATAGGCAGTTGCTCCATGTAAAATACTGGTATTCAGCTGCATCCGGTTAGACTGGAAGCCGACCGAAAAGGCTAGGCAGATGATGATGATGATGATGATGATAGCCCAATTCTTGAGGAAGGCTATTAAACATCACGCTAGGGCTCTTAGGAGTCAAGCAAAAAGAAAAAGTAAGAAAGAACGTAAAAACGAACTAAGGGTGCGTTTCCACAGAAGCGGAGCTGGGCGGAGCGGAGCGGAGACGTGTAGGAATCGTCCAATCACAGACAAGACGAGTGACGCGATGAGGATTTCAACCATTATGATTAGTCGATTCCTGCACGTCTCTGCTCCGCTTCGCCCAGCTCCGCTTCTGTGGAAACACACCCTAATAGCGCGGGGAGACCGTGCGATACAACAGGGTGGGTCGGGGGGACAGTACTTATAGAGTAGATTTTCATAAAACTAATATACAATTATTGAGAATGTGAAGACTATGTGGGTCATTTCTTTTTTCTGTTTTCCTTCTTAGTTAGTTTTAATCATGATCTGGCAGCTTGAGTAATTTATGCGGCGTACCCAAATGCCCTCTCATTGGTATTGTTCGTCGAATCGTGAGGCTCCTCAAGTTCTGAGTTGAGCTGCACGATTTTTGACAAATGCGTGTACTGACTGGACAGGTCCGCTCAATCTGTGTGGTTCTTTACTCAAAAGACTATTTCAGACACTAATCTACATGGTCTTCACATGATCTGATTAAGATTATGTCTGGACTTTAAAAGAGACTGTGACCTCTGAGTTTGTTTCGTCCTTTCTTCTCAGAGTAGTCAGATAGGAAACGCCGACCTCATCTAGTTCAAAAAAAAATATGATTGACATGTAAAAGTGTTTGTACAAACCTGCCTACAGAAAATAAATCATTTATCATTTACAAACTAGTCTACAGCTTCAACAAGATTGTTCCCAGACTTTCTGTAGTCGTCACCTCGTAATATCTTAGCTATCTTTTTATATCAAACTAAACTTTGCCCTGTCCGGTAATCCAATTATTTATTTATTTATTTAAACTTCTCGCGCAAAAGGTACAAAGGCGGACTTAATGCCTTAGGCATTCTCTACCAGAAAAATAATAATAATCCAATCCATTTTTGCCACCTTCAATACCGTCATCAAACTTCCGTTCCGGATGTCATTCTCCTTCATTAACGCAGCCCGTAGCTATAAACAACATTGACAACTTGCTAGCCAATAGCCGGCACGTGTTAAATAATATCTATGAAATCACTTCATAGTTGTGCAATAAGAGCCAGCGCAGACGACGGACATTTGTCCGCGGACTTTTTCGTCCGCCAAAATAGAGCGCTTACAACTGCATCAAGTAACGCACACGAGGCCGACTTTTTGTCCGTGGTATTTTTAGTCCCTCCTGTGCGTTACTTGATGCAGTTGTAAGCGCTCTATTTTGGCGAACGAAAAAGTCCGCGGACAAATGTCCGTCGTCTGCGCTGGCCATTAGGAGCAGTCTTAGGTCACCAGTTACCTTGTGTCCGAAACTGGCAGTCACCGTAATTAAGAAACTGAATTGCGTGATATACTACATTATTAGAGCAATTTATTTTATCACACAATTTTATTGCTTCCTGTTCTGATTATATTTCGGCGAAACACTTGCGTTTGATGCTAATGCCTAATGATTCATCGCATATTTCATATCTGGCCTAATCAAATGTAGGTAACTAATAATATCTAAGTTCTTTCCATAAAAATTCTAGAAACCCTTATCGTATAGTATTCGCAAAAATAAGTACACATACCTACCTAACATAAAATTGATATCATCACCAAAAAGTAGTGGAAAAATACCCCCCATAGAATAAAGATAGCAGGCGATTACAGACAATGGAAGAGTGGACACCGAATTTATAATGCATTCCAGCACCTTAATTGCGTACCACACTATTACTTTCATTTTGAAGCATATTGCTAATCCATTGATGCATAATGTTCGAAAAATGTGTCTGCTCAACAGCGTAAATAACGCAATGTCAAAATGAAACCCATTGCTACTGATAGTGTGTTATGCAATTACCCTGCTAAACCACTGTTATTATCATTTCCAACGCCAAAGACAATAAAAAAAATAATTTTGCCGAACACACTGTTGCACAGTGTGTACCTATATCGATATGAAATTCTTGAATTTGACGATGAATTCAAAATGCCTTTTCAGATATAAGCTGTTAGGACTTGTAATAAAGCTTGAATTCTGAACATGGAAGGTTTACATTCCAAAACTTCCCGCTTCACATTCGTATGTCAAATGTAATCCACAAAGTCACAAAATGGCAGATGTATAGACGCCAGCACATCAAGCTACTACAATCTGTCAGATTTCTTTAATAGATTTTCAACTTTATCGCCAAAGCATAAAGTTCAAAGTTGATTGGGAAAATCTGACAGTTTCGGGTAGCTTGATGTGCTGGCGTCTGTACAAAACAACATTCTATATATCGCATTTTCCTTGAGAAGTCTGCAATAGGAAATGGGGATAAATATAATGACCACCATAAAATGCTTTGATACCCTTAGTTTTGTAACCAAAAATATCTACTTAACACCAGAAAAATAAAGTCTAAAAATATAATAATACCAGCTATTTTGGTCACGACTCCACTTTAAATTGTATTCGACCACCAAATTTAGTAAATGATCACCAAATCTACTAAAAAAAACGGAATATTATTTTCCAGGCGACTAACAACTTAAAAGGGCGACTATCTATTTGCTACTAAAAATAATGACATGGCGACTAATATTAACAGTGGGATAACAAACTGTATTATAGGCAACTATAGGCATCTCTGAAGACTCATTCCCAGAAAAACACAAGATTGAACTTGAGAACTTAGGATGCAAGAGCGAGCGAAGCGAGCTCGTGACTTGGGGCACCCCGACACGGACAGGTTAGGTACGAAGGGGATGACGGGGGCTCAAGTGAGCGAGCGGAGCGAGCGAACGAGCCCCCGTCATCCGCTTCGTGTTAGGTTCCTTTAAACCCTGCAGACAGAAATAGGGGCCCCGCGAAGCGGGGCTCCGTCGACTACGCCTTATTATTATTAAAGATAATAATTAGTGTACTTAATATACAACCTCGTTGTTTAATTTAAGAATGCCCATTTTCTACTTTTCATCCGCCGTCAGTAGCTGCCAACCTACCATTTTGCTACCGTCTTTAATTATTTTTTAATCCCAAATTCAGATTAATCTGTCGCCGCGTTAAATACATGCCAAAAAAAACTACTTTTGGGATAACAATGATTTATTTGGACTCATTTTGCTTAAATAGGATAGCAGAATTTAAAAACTTTGGTTATAATTTTACTTTAAAATGTTGGTTTAATTTTGGTGATCATTTACTATTTTTGGGTTACTCATGATTTACTTGGAGTCATTTTACTTAAATAGGATAGCAAAGTGTTAAAACTTTGGTTATAATTTTACATTAAAATGCGAGTTTCATTTTGGTGATCATTTACTACTTTTGTCTGCTATTTGTTACTATATCTGGTGGTAAGTTAAACATAAGCCATAGGAAATTGCTAAAGCGCGCAGCTGTGTAACGAATGCTTGAGGAAATAACGTTGTCACAGATTATGGTGTCCGATCCGCCGTGGAATGTCAAATAAAAACCTTTGAGGTCAACTGGTTATGACGATGACGTGACGGTACTATGACTATTAGATTCGCTGCGATTGACATTGGTTTGAACAGAAGTGTTTTGGTCCTTAGCACCTCTGTACAGAGAGAGGGGGAAGGAGAGTAGGGAGGTCTTTGCGACGCAGTAGTATATTAACAGCAAAAAAAAAAAAAAATATACACGCTACCATTACAGTGTCCCAATTCCGTAGTGTAGTTAATTAACAATTCATGAAATAATTTACATTTACAGATAAAAAAAAATTGCCAAGCAGAAGTTAGTGTTATAGTAGTGTAGAGTATTCGAAGAAGGTATTGCTTCTAGATTCAAGATGGTTGACTGATTAATGATGATGTAGCAGTAGAGTCTGAGTAATTGTACTACGATTTATTCTGTGGTCTGAGTAAATAGACAAACAATGACAACATCCGCACATATGTTCGGGACTACGAATTTAAGTGATATGTCATCGTGTTAATCAATATATTGCGTTATTTTTGAAGTCTTAAAATAACAATAGTTTTAGTGAATTCATAACAACCGTAACTCGTCATAGTGGAATAGGCTTCATCATGATTGATACAAAGTAACGCCGGAATTGGAACCAAGGCGTATGGTTGCTATCCGGTCAGTCGAAGCTTGATGTTTCGGTCATGCACCTGTGCTTTTGCTGTTCATAAGATTATTCACGAGGAATAATAAGATTACCAAGGATTACAAGGAATTCATCTCAATTGCTGTTAAATTGATAATATCCGTAAGTGATAATTTCCGATCATTAGCGAAACATTCCTCTAGGACTACCGCGAAAAGGTAGTCACGATCATCAAGCTTAAATCTGTTGCCCCAGTATCGTTAAATCTAATCGCATAATATAAATAGAAAGAGCCAAAAGAAGTATGTAATAATACTAACGAAATACTATCATTAATTCATGCAAACCTAGTACTTTTTGTAGGTTTACTGCTCAGAACTTGTGCACAACGTATTGTGAACAGAAACATCCTCCATGGTTAAACCGGGGCAGATCGCTACTGGCATATACAATCTACCGACTATTCTTCACTCTTTTATGATATCCACGGCAGGATCTCTTCGCTTGAGATTCTCGTCTGAAAGAAGTCTTGTGCTTCCTTCGAATGCAAATTGCTCTTTAATAGTAAAGAATACAAATAAAGGCTCACAGGCAGCTAACTACAATTTTGTATATATTATGTGCCTGAGCTTTGGCACACGGCCCATCTGACCGCGTCCTGCACTTAAATATTTTTACGCGTATAATAACAATAAAATGGCCTACGTGGTACAATCAACTCCACGTCCAAGGTAACAGTTTGAATGGGACTGCACCTTTATTTCGTAGCAGGGTTTTCGGAGTTTAAATTTTACTTGGTCACTACTGCGTGCTGTTGATAGTATTTACATGAATGTTCACTTACCTACTTCATGTCTAAGCCCTTCTCGATTTTTTCCGCGACGTTTTTATTATCGAGCACTGGATTCTCAACTGTCGGTGTTGAGCCGAGAATTGAGAATCCAACAGAGCTCCAAAGCGCTGGGATGCGCAGAGGGAAAAAATATACTATGCGAGAGCTAATTGTTTTGCTGTTTGTGCTCTTTACTTCAAGCTGATGTCTATCGGTTCCTAAGGACCATGAACCGATGACGTCATCCCACAACACCGTGATACAGTTCCCTTCACTTCGCTCACCGACCTTACTTCCTCGTGCATGACATAAATGTGGTCTTCCGTCCTGTTCCTACCTGTTCCTATTGTGTATGGCCGTCTCTTTCTTCTGTGGTAATGTCAGTTCAGGTCACGGATAGAGCACTGTTAACATGGACTAAGTTAGCAGTAATTTAAAGTATGTCATACCCTCATATTGCCTTTGTAGGTTTAATCCGTTTCTTATGATGTTGATCCTACATTTCAACTGTTTAGGAGGCGTAACAAAATCTGCAGTAAACGTATATCACACATTTCCGTCACTATGTCAAAATATCACCACTGTACAGTTTTGTGAGCACTGATGGCCCAGTGAAAACAGCCACGAATTACGAGTTGTAGGTGGTAGGTTCGAACACAGGCAGGCACTTTCCTTTACCGTTTTGAGAGCAGTGGAGATGAAACCACACACTGCTCTCAAAACGGTAAAGGAAAACATCTTGAGGTATCTCGCGTTTCCTAGAACCAAAAATTCGAAGACATGTGCATCCACCAACCCGCACTGGACCCGCGTGGTGACTGGTGGATTACGGCCACCAGTAACCACGAGGTCGTTACTCACCAGTCATTACTTCCTCTCACAGTAGATAGGAGGAGTCCCAGCAAAGGAAACATTATACAGAGGCTTATTACGCTATAAATAGTTTTGCAGACTTTTCGGATCGCCCTAAATAGACCTAAAATGCTGATAAACAATGTTCTTTTTGTTCCCAGAATCAGACACAATGTTGCCGAGGAAAAGAAGTGTGATGCTATTCAGCATACTAGTCGCGATGGTGATACACCAAACTGAGCAATATGGCTCAGGGGCACCTTCAGGGGTAAGATAATTATATTTGATGTAAATCTTTACGCTTACGTACCTTCACTATTGTCAGGGTGTCGAACCTCCTACTACATAGATAAGTGCTGTATGAAAACATAGTCTTTAACAAGAAGATACCTGCCGTGCGGTTCTGAGAAAATCTCACCGTGAAAAGTTGGGTGAAGTGAGCGTGGAGTGAGTCGTCAACAGTGTCAATCCCTAGCATCAGCATGACTCACAGCTCACTCTAAGCTCACTTCACCTTAGTTATAACGGTGAGATTTTTCCAGAATCGACCGGCTGTTATATTTTAATGTGGGACTATGCAAATTACTTTAGGTACGTAATAATCGGTCACGGTCTTTACACCATATTGTTTTGATAATGACGATGTCTACCCACGAGCTCAAACGATGCCGGCGTCATAGCTAGGCAACTGAATGAATGATAAAAGAGGCATATCTTTATAGCTATTTACAACCGACAGATTACAGAGTCGAAAATTACACATTTTCGGTAACCTGATTTGCCTAGTACCAGGCTGCAAATAGCCGCCGGATTTGTGAAGAGCGTTTAGAGGACTACTTCGATCATTTTGATTGATGTTCGATTCGGCGCGGAAGCTTAGCGAATGGTTGTGAATCGCTTTGCCGTAGGTCCCTTGACGTAATCTTGTCAATAGACTAGATGGGGAGGGGGGGGATTCTCTAGTAGAAGAGGTATCCCTAACATTCAACCGAATTCGGATTGCCAAATGTACAACTAGGAAAGCATCGTAATTTTAAAAAGTTATGCGGCATTCAAACTAAGTACCCAATTCTTCATTTCCAGGCCTGCGTAGACCAGACACCGCGTCACGAGTCCATCCTGGCGCAGTCAACCACGCCGCCCTACCTCATCCTCACGTCATCCGCACAAGTGAGGCAGGGAGACACACTGCAGGTGACGGTGGGCAGCCCCGCGGGCGCTCCCCTGCCAATAGGAGGGTTCATCTTGCAGGCTAGGCAGATACAGGTAAAGAATATACTACTACTGATACTAGGGATTGACCAAGCAAATATTTACAATCATAATCGAGATTTTAATCATATTTTTTAAGGTAATTCTAATATGAAATTATATAAAATGATCAAAATCAAAAGTCATTTATTCAAACTAGGCTGAGAATCAGCACTTTTCGAACGTCAAAATTACAAAAGACAGTCCCCCAAAACGCCCGCCCTTCACCACTTCCTAGTGCTTTCGCTGGGAAGAAGAAGTGGCGCAACAAACTCCCCAGCAGCACAGCTGTCTGTTCAGTTAGAAAATACTTGACTGAATACAATACAATCATCATCTGCCTAGCCTTTTCCTAACTATGTTGGGGTCGGCTTCCAGTCTAACCGGATGCAGCTGAATACCAGTATTTTACATGGAGCGACTGCCTATCTGACCTCCACAACCCAGTTACTGGGTAATACGATACCCCTAGGTAAGACTGGTTGTCAGACTTTCGGGCTTCTGACTACCCGTAACGACTGTCAAAGATCTACGAATGACAGCTGGGAACCAACGGCTTAAAGTGCTTTCC
Source organism: Eremobia ochroleuca (assembly GCA_949629135.1). Taxonomy (NCBI): domain Eukaryota; kingdom Metazoa; phylum Arthropoda; class Insecta; order Lepidoptera; family Noctuidae; genus Eremobia; species Eremobia ochroleuca. The sequence goes on from OX451408.1 coordinate 13,620,110, forward strand.
GAGGCACGGAGGGGTCTCGGTATGTAAAGATGGTCACCCATCCACAGACCAACCGCGGCAAGGGTAGCTTAACCTGATCGATCGACCTGTGCGGCTGTTATTATTTAGCCACGGACCCCTCTGAATACTGAATACAATACAATAGGATTAACAAAACAAAATATTATTAAAGTCTCGATTGTTATTGTAAAAGTATGCTTGGTCAATCCCACCGATGCTAGTGGGATGACACCGACAGCTCACTCCACGCAAGTTTTCACGGTGAGATTTTTACAGAATCGACCGGTTGGTACTTATGTACCAGATGCTTTATGATGTTGGTATTTTTTTTCCACTTTGTACCCGCAAATCACACACAAATATGCGAAGTACAATGCATTTTTGCATCGTGACCCAGTCACTAAGTATACCCAGATACAATGGTCGCATACCTTTATTTAAATAACAATCGTGCAAAGCAATCGCAAAGCTCCCCATATTTGTAGAAGGTCCTTGGCTGCTACACAATAATCATTACGAGAGGGCGTGAATAACTATGATTTTAATCTAATTCTACTGTAGCAAGATACACCACCACCTGTCCAGCACCCTAATTGCGTAACACACTCTCAATTTGAATTATTTTGAAGCATATTCCTAATCCATTGCTCCATGTGTTCGAAAAATGTGTCTGATCAACAACGCAAATAACGCAATGGATGTTGTTGAACTGTCAAAAAGAAACCCATTGCTACTGATAGTGTGTTACGCAATTACGCTGCAGGGCCACAATTCTGTATCATTCCCCGCGAAATCTTACCACGTGTAAACTACGTCAATATCGTGTCTTGTTTACGGCAAGGAATCGAAATGTCAAGCGTACGGACAACATGTATTTTGACAGTTCAAACCACGCCATTGGTGCCGATTCTCTTGTTCACAAACTAAATTATGTAAAGGAGATGGCCAAAAACTCTTAGGACCTGTACCCCAGAATGTGCAGAGATGAAATATATGTCGTTCAATAGGACATATCTTCAATAATTAAGAATTGTAAGTTACATATAGCTATGCAGTCGTGGAATAAAGTTATGAAGATTTGAAACTCTTGATTTTTTCACTCAGTTTTCATCGTGATTTTACAATGTATTCATAAAATTAGAAGTTAAAAGTTCAGGGCATCTTTTTCTTTCTATTTCATTAGAAAAAGGACAGAAGATAAATTTTAGTTTAGTCCTGTCAAATTAAGATACTTACTCCATAGATGAGTATAGACGTGATTAAAAAATTGCCTACTAAAAATACGTCAATTTACGTGAGGTACGGCCACTCAGTTCACCAGCCAGTTACTTAATACTTATTTAGGTACACCCACGAATACGGAAGTACCTACATAAGTATTAAGTAAATGGACTGGGTTACGTTACACTAATTGTAATAAATAAATTACTAAATAAATGTTATTATAGCATAAATGAATATTTAATTGACAAATCCATAGAACAGACATAATTATTAATAAATTTTTTTAGATTAAATTAATAATTAATAAAATGTTAACATATATTATACTTATATTAAGTTAGTTTGCATGTATACATAAGTCCTCTTCCTATTTTTTTTTTGTTTTGCTGTGCTTGACAGGGTCCACGATTGTTACAACAAATGTTACCTACCACCTAAGCATATATATTGTGGAATGCAATAAATGATTGAGTATTGAGTAAAATGTCGTTGTATGCGAGATGCAGTTAGTGTTGGTTCTACGCTTTCTTTTTCGTTTGCCAGTAATCTAAATACTAATAACCTTGAGTTAAATTTTGTTTACTCCGCGCTCATGCGGTGCATTCTGTAAAACGCTGAGTTCACCGTGAAAACATGGGTGAAGTGACCTTGAAGTGGGCTGCCATTTATTGCACCCTAATTGCGTAACACACTTTCAATAAGAATCTGAATGATTTTGAAGGATATTGCTTTGTAATGTTCAAAAAATTTGTCAACAGCGTAAATAACGGAACGAATGTTGTTGAACTGTCAAAATTAAAGGCTGTAATACTGTTAGTGAGTTGCGCAATTACTCCGCTAAAGCTAAGAACTGGCACTATTGATAACTCACTTTCAGATCACTTCACCTAATTTTTTACGGTGAGATTTTTGTAGAATAAGAAAGAGAGAAAGAAAGTCAGAAAAATAGGTTTATTTGTCACAGAAACACGTGCAAAAAGATACCTGATTAATTCTAATAATAAAGAAAAATAAAAACAAAATAATATCTATAATCACGAGCACAAGCATAAATAGGTAGTCGACGGCGGCACATCATGACTGTGACAAGGAGTCATAGCCATGGTCACCCGAAAAGGACGTACCTACGGAAACCAAGTCAGATCAAATGATTTATACAAATACTAGCAGCGCCCCGCGGTTTCACCCGCATAAGTTTCGATCCCGTGAGAATATCTGGATTAAAATTACTCTATGTGTTAATCCTGGCTATAAACTATCTGTGTGCCAAATTTCATCCAAATCCGTTCAGTAGTTTTTGCGTGAAAGAGTAACAAACATACAAACACACACACACACACACACACTCACAAACTTTCGCCTTTATAATATTAGTGTGATTATGTTCATACAAACATTTAGTATTAGGTATTGTGTATTTCTTTTATTTCTTTTTGTGTTATTTATATCTTGCGTATACTGCACCGGTTGACGTCATCATGTCAACGACGGCTGTCGCTAAAAACAGCGCTGAGACCTCTGTCTCGTATAGGGTCGTGGCATTATTTATTTATTTTCATTTATTTAATTATGGCACTCCAACGACCTATTCACTAATACATTTTTTGTGGTATTGTAACAATTAAACTTATAATCTAGAATGAATTTGTCACTTACAGTGTGCACAGCTGGCAATTTTGCGTGGATGTGACCCATATTTTCCCCCAGTAAACGTATAATCTTTCTAATTGTATATGGTCTGTCAGATACGAAGATTATAAGGCAAACAATAGAGTCATCAAATTACATGATTCTGTTAATTGCGTCTATTAAGACATCTGAGAGGTAATAAATAACGAATATTGTTGTAACAATTACCTACGTTTCTCTTCTCAGAATGCATAATTTTAGTGGCTTACGTATGATACTTACAACAACAACATAGTACAACAACAACAACAACAACACAACAACACACACAACAACAACAACAAACAACAACAACAACAACATAGTTGGGAAAAGGCTAGGTAGATGATGATGATGACGTATGATACTTACTCTGCAAGCTGTGTCGGTTACTCCGGTTCTTTTCCGGATAATTTCATTCCTGATTTTATCTTTCAAAGAAACTCCGAGCATAGCTCGCTCCATAGCGACCTGAGCGACCTTGAATTTGTGGACCAGCCCGACCGTCAGTGTCCACGTTTCAGAACCGTATGTCATGACGGGCAGGACGCACTGGTTGAAGACCTTAATCTTCAAACACTGAGGGATAAGCGACGAGAAGACTTGACGAAGCTTTCCAAATGCTGCCCAACCCAACTGGATCCTTCTGTCGGCCTCTTTCGCTTTTGAGCGTAGTGTGGGACGACCTAAAGAAGGTGGCTGGGGTAGACTGGATGCGGAAGGCGGAAGACAGGGTGTTGTAGCGTAGTCTGGAAGAGGCCTATGTCCAGCAGTGGACTGCGATAGGCTGAGTTGATGGATTGATTGACGTATGATACGGGTGCATATTATTGGGATGGCTTCTGCCCAGCGGGGTAATTGAGAAACGCACTAACAATAGGAATGGCTTTCATTTTGACAGTTCAACAACATTCATTTTGTTGGACTGTCAAAATGAAAGTTAGGGTGCTGGTTTGTACGGGCGCGTTTTTAATAATCATAATGGTTAATAGCCAAAAGCCTCGACCAACACCTGAGGAGGCTTTCGTTAGGCAGCTGGATCAAGGGCTTGATTCAGAAAGCGGTACTTCTGGACACGGCTCGCACTGTCAGGAGGTTCCTCTCACTGGAGCCCTGACCGCCGGTAGCTTGGACCCTGTTCCCGATGCCGGTGGGCTACTATTTTTTACGTTTTTAAATATTTCTTTTATTTTTTTTGTTTAGAAAAAATATTGAAAATTTTAATTTATAAGTATTTAAACGAAATAAAGGAATAATAATAAATGAGGGCCCATTATTGAGTGTGCAAGTCACCCCCTGCCATTTTATCCGTGTGTATATAAAACATTGATCAGGCAGGGGCCATAGTTCTTCCATAGTTCTTGGTAACCAACCCACTTTAGCCACCCAAACCCATAGTCCAACTTTTTATTTTTACATATCCTGCAATAGTTCTACACCAACCGGGGGTTGTCTATGGGTGCACTTCCATAGTGCATACAGGGGATAATCCTCGGATGGTGCCGCATTTCATTAAAATTTCCTAAGGGGCCTCTGCGAGTTGGCTTCGGCCCCTCGTACGCCTTCCAAAGGACCGGGACCTCATGGTCCCGAGATTTATGTAAAAATAATAATAAATTGTTTTATTTGGGACAACATAGGAACCATTTTGTTAGTACACACCTTAGATACTACAACTTATACACTAGGATTGGTAACGAATTCCCGAGAGTTTTTACGCGGCGATTTTATTTTCACGCATTGGATTTTCAACGTACTGCTTAGAGATGCACTCTGTTGGATTCTCAATGCTCGGCTCAACACAGAGAGTTGAAAATCCAGTGCGCGATAAAACCTGGGCGCGATATTTTTACGTCCCTGCGAACGTGGGCCTATTGATTAAAATTAGACTGTTTCATGATAATATCTGAGTTGAGCTGCACGATTTTTGACGAATGCGTGCACTGACTGGACAGGTCCGCTCAATCTGTGTGGTTCTTTACTCAAAAGACCATTTCAGACACCAATCTACATGGTCTTCACATTATCTGACCAAGATTATGTCTGGACTTTAAAAGAGACTGTGACCTCTGAGTTTGTTTCGGCCTTTCTTCTCAGAGTAGTCAGATAGGAAACGCCGACCTCATCTAGTTTAAAAAAATATGATTGGCATGTAAAAGTGTTTGTACAAACCTACTTACAGAAAATAAATCATTTATCATTGATCGATTTGAGATACCTACAAGTCAGTATGTTAGAATAGGAGAGTGTTTTCGAGTGGCATGTTGGTAACGCGACTGTTCCAACCATGCCAAAGAATAAAATTGCGGTAAAATATTTGCGGTCTGTAACTCAGCGACCCTACAGTTCCCAAAAAGGAGTTCACACGTCTCTAAATACACTCAAGCTCTTACAAAACAGACTAACCGACCAAGTCGGTAGGTACTCAAAACTTTACCTTCTCACATTTCAGAACCCAGACATAATAGTGGGCAAGTTCGTGAGCGTGCCGGACGCGTCGCTGACGCACATCACGACCTGCAGCAACCCCAACGACACGGTGACGCACTCCTCGCCCGAAAACAAGCCCGCCATGACATTCCAGTGGCAGGCGCCTACTGACTTCCTCGGAGGAGTTGAGTTCAGGTGAAATAAGTAGCTGAACTGTCAAGGATCAGAGTCTCGAAGAGCTTGTGGTGCAATGTCACAATTTTTTACACCACTTTGTTAATTTATGAGTCAAGGCTTCCACTTGCCAGTTCGATATGGGGGAAAACAATCTAAAAACATACTTCTGACTGCTAAGATACTGATTTGCAAAGCTTGCTTGACTTGCTATCGAGCAGCAATCTATTCAAAAGCTTAGCTGCAGTATCGTTTATTAACTCATCGGATATTTAACCAGATATATTCTTCAGGTACCTATTGATAATAGAAGAGTCACTGAGATGAGCTTATGAAAATAATAATCTTTTATCCCTCAGAGCGACAGTTGCCCAGAGCTACGCGACATTCTGGAAGAACGTGGAGTCTCCGCTCGTGGAGGTGGTAACTCCAGATACAGTCGTGAGCGCGCCTACAGCCGCACCAAAGTCTACCAACGCACCACCACCGCCGCCTGTTATTATGGAGACTAAGGTACATATATGTCTAAACGAATACAAGCGTCCTTTTTCAATAGGTCTATTGAAATGTTTATACACAGTATAAAAAGACCAAGCACACAGCCGCAAACATCACATTATGTACAGCAATCTAAGTAATAAACTATGCACAGAAATAATTGCTGAGAAACGACTGTTATTTTTGTTGTTAAAAATCGCTGTTTACGGTAGCGCTCAATGTAACGCATGCCAAACTTTGTGATGAGCACATGCAACGATACAGTGATCATGGGGTTAATTTAACATTTATATCTTGTTTTTGTAAAAAAATGTCAGAAAAAAATTAAACTTTGACCTCCATAGCCAGAAAGTTCCAAGGGAGGGTGCAGTACGAATAAAAATATCAGAAGGCTTAGTTAAGTGTCTTTTTACACCCGCTTTTTCCACAAATCAGAATTTTCTTAACACACAACTTACGTCCTACTTTCAGCCAAAAGCAGAAGCCGCTCCTCTCGATGTCATCTACGACGGTTGTGCCGACACGAAACTATGTTTCGGCGTCCCCGAAAACTGCATACCCAAGGGCGATTGCAAAGCACTTGTAGCCATTTTCGTCTCCGGAGATAAATACACTTTCGAACTGCAAGGTGTCGGCAACCCTAAGTACGTCGCAGCTGGTTTGAGCATGGACACTAAGATGGGAGATGACAGTGTCATGGAATGTGTGAGGAATGATAATGGAAGAGTTAATCTGTTCACGTCTTGGACCTACCCAAAGGCTGAGCCGTATGTTAGGCGGTCAGACTCGCCCCAAGAGATCGTGCAGCTGCAGGAGTCTTCGGTCATTGATGGCAAGCTGTATTGCAAGTTCAGGAGGGATGTAGTGTCTGTTGTTCAAGGACAAACTTTTGATTTGGCCAGCAGTATGTACAACCTTATGGTGGTTGCTGGAAGTTCAATGAAAGGTAAGAATTTTTGATTTTTCCTTTACTTCTGAATGGTCTACTGATAGCAGTGAGCTGTGATAGCCCAGTGGTAAAGGCCGCGTAAGTGTGATTCGAACCCATAGGTACAGGCGCTTTGTGTAAATTATGTCATCACCACTGCTCTTAAAACGGTATAAGAAAATATCGTGAGGAAACCGGCATGTCCTACAACCAAAAATTCGAAGACATGTGACATTTACGAATCCGTACTGGGCCCACGTGGTGGATTACGGCCCACTCCTTTTCACAGAGAGGACGGCTGTGTCCCAGAAATGGGGACATTATAGGCTGATTGTTTAGTCCACGAGTTTTAAATTGAATGTGTGAATGTACAGACGCCAGCACATCAAGCTACTACAATCTGTCAGATTTCTTTAATAGATTTTCAACTTTATCGCTAAAACATAAGGTTCAAAGTTGATTGGGAAATCTGACAGTTTCGGGTAGCTTGATGTGCTGGCGTCTGTACAAAAGAGGATTATCAAAAGCAAGTCCTGAAGGAAGTCAATTCATTTTTCCAAACACTTTCACGGGCGGTACGTTAGCACGTAACTTTTTCAACTAGGTACATTTGTAGGGATAGTTTTACATCTTCTAGTCACACCAAGGACTAGACAGGGGTTTGTGGCTAAATAATAACAGCTGCACGGTTCGATCGAAGGTTAAGCTACGCTTGCTGCGGTCGGTTCGTGGATGGGTGACCATCCATTGCTTATCGACACCCCTCCGTGTCTCTGAAAGCCGTTGGTCCCGGCTGTCATTCGTAGACATTTGACAGTCGTTATGGGTGGTCAGAAGCCCAAAGGTCTGAGAACCAGTCTTACATAAGGGTACCTATCCTCATCATCTGCCTAGCCTTTTCCCAACTATGTTGGGGTCAGCTTCCAGTCTAACCGAATGCAGCTGAATACCAGTATTTTACATGGATCGACTGCCTATCTGACCTCCACAACCCAGTTACTGGGTAATACGATACTCCTTGGTAAGACTGGTTGTCAGACTTTCGGGCTTCTGACTACCCGTAACGACTGTTAAAGATCCACGAATGACAGCCGGGACCAACGGCTTAACGTGCTTTCCGAGGCACGGAGGGGTCTCGGTATGTGAAGATGGTCACCCATCCACAGACCAACCGCGGCAAGCGTAGCTTAACCTGTTCGATCGACTTGTGCGGCTGTTATTATTTAGCCACGGGCCCCTATCCTGTTACCCAATAAATGGACTATGGAGGTCAGATAGGCAGTATCTCCATATAAAATACTGGTGATTCAGCATTGCATCCAGTTACACTGGAAGCCGACCCCAACGTAGTTGGGACAAGTTTAGGCAGATTGATTTTAGTTACATCAAGTAAAAACTGACATTTTCTTTTTCCAGATGCAAATCGCGTTGGCTTCCACGACTTAGCGTATGAGGCCACAGGTGTGCCGATGTCTCTGGCTACTGTTGGAACCGCCGCTGGCAGCTCCAAACTGCTACTCAAGCTCCACGGCTGCTTCATGTTGATAGCTTGGCTCGGAACCTCTTCACTCGGCATCTTGCTTGCTAGGTAAGTTTTTGAGTATAGGAGAAACAAATAACAACTGGAAATATTTAATTATTGGTCCCCTAAAAACTTTTTGACCTTCTCATGTTTGCTTTTTTAAATAAAATGTGCCTGTGAAATCTTTTTACACATTTTTAACATACAAGTTGTTCGCAGTTAATTGGTAATTTAGAATAGTCTTTCAACTTTAGTTAATTTAATTAATTTGCTTATCCATTACGACATATTATGTACAAACTTCTAATACAAAATATTTATAACAACAAAATGGGAATTATTTGAGGCTCACAAAAAGAGACACATTTATTATATTAGACTTAGAGGGTACAGACGCCAGCACATCGAGCTACAACGATATCAGATTTCTTTAATAGATATTCAACTTTATCGCTAAAACATAAGGTTCAACATCGATTGGGAAAATTTGACAGTTTCGGGTAGCTTGATGTGCTGGCGTCTGTACATTCATATGTTTAGGATTAAATACATGCCACTTTTAGGCTTAATGTAGGATTAATACAATAAATTTTATCCCAACCAACTTCAGAAGGTGCCAAAAACTTATGTCATTTATTATCAGTCCTTCATCGGTAAAAAGCACGTTGGGGTTGACATATCTGTTTAGATAAAAATCCCAAAAGAAATAAAAAGGAAAAAAAACCTTCACTTAAATCGTTATGATGAGTCAGCTTTCGTAAGCTAATCGAACTGGCCCATGATGATCTACACTAGTTCATTAGAACTCATGTTTCATGTGTATTTACAGGTACTTCAGGCAGACTTGGGTCGGCAAAAGTTTGGGAGGCAAGGATATCTGGTTTGCGGTAAGTGTAGCTCAAGATTTTTGTACAGTCTCAGCTAGGAAAACGAGAAAGTTTGGAGTTATAGTTTCAAAGCCATAGCACACGTTCGGGTCACCTTTTGTTTTTTTTTTTTCGTGGTGGAAAATCCTCATGGATGTCCGGTGCCGTCCGGGCGGCGGGGTCTGTCAGACTCTTACTGACTAGGGGCGACGGACGTCCACAAGTCCGTCGCCCCTGGACCCATTTAGGGGGGCTGGAAGAGGGCGTTGTCCGCCCTCCGCCGACGCCCGGTGCGCCTGCTGCGGGCCGGGTGAGGGGACGAGATCTCCCTCTCCCTTTCCGCGTCCCAGGACTCTTCGCTCACCGGTCACCTAACCCATGTTCGCAAACAAACGTTTAACTACGTAGGACGATCTGCAAGTCATTCAATCTCTACCAACATACCAACAGTGACAGCATGGGGACGGCTACTTACGATTGTATATCGTTTTAGAATTTCTTTAACCGTTTTGTAAATCAACACGTCCTATCTGAGAGAGACGTGTGGTGCGGAACTCAGGACCCTCCAATCTCAGCCACCTTTTTCTATTTTTGATTTGTGTGTATGTATTTTTATTTGTGACTCTCTGCGCCCCGCGGTTTCACCCGCATAAGTGTCGATCCCGTCGGAATATCGGGATAGAAAGTATCCTATGTGTTAATCCCGGTTATAAACTATCTGTGTACCAAATTTCATCCAAATCCGTTCAGCCGCTTGAGCGTGAAGAAGTAACAAACATACAAACACACACACTCACAAACTTTCGCCTTTATAATATTAATGTGATTTTTGATTGTAGATGTTACCTATTTTAACCAGTGCCTATAATTTGACGTTGAGACAAATTATTATTTGGTTACAGTACCATCGCATCTTCATGGTGCTAACCTGGCTGCTGACGGTGATTGGCTTCATTCTGATCCTCATCGAGGTAGGCGGCTATTCTACCACCGGAGACAACCCTCACGCTATCACTGGCCTCGTCACCGTTATCTTGTGCTTCATTCAGCCTATTGGTGAGTACCCTTATAAAGTTGAAAAGGGATCCCCTGCGATTATTTTTTGGTTCCGTTTACTACTTAAATTGATGGATGACACCAACCTATTTACCATTAGTGCAAGGGAAATTACTGGTATTTTAATTCTGAGTAATTTATTAGTCAGAATGAAATTGTCTACAATTTTAGAAGTCTCAAGTTCTTCTTACTGTAGAGACAGCTATGCTGCTGGGGAGTTTGTTGCGCCTCTTCTTCTTCCCAACTAAAGACTAGGAAGTGGTGAAGGACGGGTGTTTTTGGGGACTGTATTGTGTAATTTTGATGTGCAAAAAGTGCTGATCGTCAGCAAAACTGGAATACATAAATTAATTTTGATTTCGTTTAGAGCTTTAGATTTTTATGCAGACAATAATTGTTTCTAAATTCTAAAGAGTTCGTTCAATTTTCACTTTTCAGGAACCCTTTTAATCGGCCCTCTGTGTTTACAGGTGCATACTTCAGGCCACACCCTGGAACTAGCAAGAGACCCATCTTCAACTGGGCTCACTGGGGTCTCGGAAATGCCGCTCATATCCTTGGAAGTGAGTATTACGTACATAAATAAAAGTTACTGTTCTCTGGATAGTACCATGCATGTTATCCCATAGATATGTCTCCTTATGAGGCAAGTTAAACTTCAAACTTTTCACTTTAACATAATTTCGATATTAGGAGTTGCTGATGTTTTATGCCATTTTCAATAGTATCATTCTTAGTAAGTTTGCTATTAGTGGGTAGTTTTGACCTAAAAGTGGCGCTTGTAGCTGGGGCACGCATACCACTGGTAGAATGACGACCAATAAGGGACAGACCAGGTTTATAAGCAGACTGAGGACAGCTCGAAAGTTATATGATAGATTGCATAACGGGGATACAGAACCCAATAGTCAACCAGTCGACATACAAATTTATTTCAGATCAATTATTTGTCTTGAACGCCATCTTGGCAACTAGACTGGCACTTGGATATTTTCAATTTGACGATGTTCAGAGCTTGTTCCAACAAAATATATACATCATTCACAAACATCATTTTCTTGCCCTTATCTCAATTTATTTGGGGTCGGCGTAATGTCTTCTTTTTCCATCCTTCACTATTTGTCGTCATCTCTGTAGTCACACCAGGTCTTGCCATATCACCTTATCCCATATCACCTGTCTGCCATATCACCTTATCCCACCTTACACCATATCACACCGACCATCTATCATTTATTTGCTCTTCCCCTAGTCTTATAGCTATCCACATTCATAGGCACTGAAAACTTTCCTCACATTTTCTTCATTCCTCCGTCCATACCATGACCACCGATTTAGACACAACTTTTCACGGTGACTGAAAAGTTATGTCTAAATCGGTGGTCAAACCATAAATATTATTTACTTTTACACTTAGAAGAAAACTTGGAAGTATTTGAGTATGCTAACCTAATATTGTTTTATTTCAGTCGTGACGATCTTCCTGGCGGTGTACCTGCAGAAAGCGGAGCTCCCCTCGTGGAGCGTCTTCATCCTCGCCGCGTTTGTGGCCTTCCACGTCGTGATGCATCTCGTGCTGTCTGTGAGTATCATAGCCTCACGCCTGTATTTTCCAATGGAGTATGCAAGCAAAGGTGTTGGGATACAGACATACGTTTTGTTCTAGTTCAATTCATCAGTTCGATCGTCGAACTTGTGAGATTTCGACGATCGAACTTTTTTTCTCAATTGTTCGAACGTTGAGCTACTGAGATTTTTTTTCCGAATATACAAACAGTAAACTAAACAGTGAGCAGTGGTGGCCCAGTGGTAATGGACACGACTTACGAGTTGTAGGTCGTAGGTTCGAACCCAGACAGGCGCTTTACTTTGTGTAAATTATTTCATCACCACTGCTCTCAAAACGGTGAAGGAAAACATCGTGAGGAAACCGGCATGTCCTAGAATCAAAAATTCGAAGACTTGTGACATCTACAAACCCGCACTGGGCCCGCGTGGTGGATTACAGCCCACTCCCTCTCACTGAGAGGAGGCCTGTGTCCCAGCAGTGGGAACATTACAGCAGGCTGATTATGATGAAACTAAACAGGCACCACAAAATAAAACATTGCTACAGCAGGGCATGGACAGCGTAATACATCCATCTTGCTAAACACCTACCCTCAAAATAAAATAAAAAATATTTAGTAGCTACGCCCCTCCAGTTTACGGCCATTAGACCGTCGCTTGCGCCTACTAGATCTTTAAGGCGTTCGGAATTCAGTTGTCTGTTCTAAGCAAGGCGCGTTCTATCAAACAAGTAACCTATGACAGCAGTCAGAGGCAGGCGTGATTTCCGTTAAAATGCGATCTCATAATACCTACTCGTACTTAACAAAATCTCTCGTTACCCACAGTTGACGGTGTGCGTGTCGGACGGCCGTATCAGCAACGGCCGCATCAATGCGTTCCCCATGAAGGACATGCTCGGGCAGACACGACAACCCACGCAGATAGACCGCAGTACTGATGCTCCGGTGAGTTTCCTACCTACTTGAGCCTCAACTTACTTGATAGTTCAGCATCACCGTTATAGGATGGCAATAGTTCAGAGAGCTACCAATAGTGTGGAAGCATCAGATGGAATAACAGCTTTCTCTTCACATAGGTAAGTTTTCACGGTAAGATTTTTACAGAAAGACCGGCTAATCACGTCATTCACGTGTCCACGTCTTGGTAGGTAAGTGCAGTTCCAAGCCGTAATTAGAGTACATCGAGTTTTAAAATGGCGCAGTCCGGTTAAATGATTGTCACACCACCAGCTCATGAGCGACAAAAACGACACTACAAAGCAATATTAGGTAACTGCTCGGTTAGGCTGCCTGTTAATTGAAACGGAGCGAGGCTGCGGAGCAGAGAAACGGAGAAATATTAACCAATAGAAAAATGACATTGAGATTTTAGAGAGCTGGGTAGAAGGATCGAGGCTGTTGGTACTTATTTTAGGTACAAAAGGAGCATTCAGTGCATATCTGTCTACCTCCGTATAGACGCCAGCACATCAAGCTCCCCGAAACTGTAACATTTTCTCAATCAACCTTGAACCTAATGTTGTAGCGATAAAGTTGAAAATCTATTAAAGAATTTTGACAGATTCTAGTAGCTTGATGTGCTGGCGTCTGTACGTCTGAACATTAGATTTGCGCTGAATTTGAACCGAAATATTTTGGTTTTGTTGTTGTAATCAGTAGACCTACGGTTAGGTACTCAAATCAATCATTCGATTTTTTATTTGCAGTTCTCAAGGTTCAGACGGCTGCTCCTAGGCGTATACGCACCGATCGTACTACTATTCACCATTGCCATGGTCTGCCTCGTCGCGCTGGCTCCCATCACACAAGCTTACGAAAGTATCATGGGCGCCTGAGTGGAACTACCAAATTATGTTGTTCTAACACTTACTGTACCTACCTAACTGTCTGAAAAAAAATAATGAATGGACGTGGCTTTAAATATTATTGTAAAGGCGCTTAGCAGACAGCGGACATTTTGACCGCGTCAGAGCACATCCGACAAAAATCGGCGGTATGGTAGTTTTGTGCTCCGTGTACGTTATTGCATAGATTCCCAAACATTCTATCGTCGCCAGCAAATTGCCCATAGTCTGCTCAACGCCTACGTGTTTGCACAAATTCTAGAATATCGAAGATATGGTTGGGGGAAACCGACTTTCGTTTTCGACCAACCATATCATGCCGTCATGAATGCTAAACTAGTACCTAAGCAGTTGTGTAAATTTTCTAAAATAAATTGTAGATAGGTACTTAAAAGGTAATGTGTGATTATTAAATATTTTATTAATAATGCTGGTAACTATTTCTGTGCAAAGATTTTACTCCGTCAATAAGATCAAGCTTATTGTAAGAACAAACTGTTGAGGAGTGTTTGTTGTATAATTTAATTAATTTAATCAATGTTGTTATAATGTAAATATAGCTGGAGAATTAAAACTTTAATATAAGATTAATTTGTTTTATTTGTTCCATATCTAGCTCAACTGACACTAATGAGACACAATGACTTACTATATTGTCACCTACCGATCTTTAGGAGATTTCGCGACATCTGAACGGCTTAAATACTTATACCTAACAAAACCTTCGAATCAGAAATGAAGAGTTCCGCAGGAGAACCAAGGTATCCGACATAGCCCGAAGAATTGCCACACTTACATGGCAGTGGGCAGGGCACATTGGTCGCAGAACAGATGGCCCATAGTCGAGGGCCGAAAGGTTCTGGAGTGACGACCGCGCACCGGAAGACGTAGCGTTGGAAGGCGTCCCACAAGGTGGACCGACGACCTTGTGAAAGCCGCAGGAACCTGTTGGATGCGAGAAGCACAAAACTGGTCGAAGTGGAAGTGCTTGGGGGAGGACTGTGTCCAGCTGTGGACGTCTTCCGGCTAAAATGATGATGAAAAAAAGGTTTCACAAAGGAAGGACAGGAATTACAAGGCAAATGTTAGTGTACACGCCGCCGCCGGGGGGAAGCCCTAGGAGGACATGTAGGTAGTGACCTTATTGATGATGTTCATTAGAAAATCGCGGACACACATATGTACAGACGCCAGCACATCAAGCTACCCGAAACTGTCATATTTTCCCAATCAACTTTGAACCTTATACTTTAGCGCTAAAGTTGAAAATCTATTAAATAAATCTGACAGATTGTAGTAGCTTGATGTGCTGGCGTCTGTACATACATACCTACAGGTCGACCGTAGGTTTTTTTAGAAAGAAAAGAAAAGAGATTTTTAGTACCTTCAGTTGTACAAAAACACTTATCTAAACACTATGCTGCGTTACAACTAAGAGAAAGATTGTTTTATTGAACTCTGGCACTCTGGAGTAGTAGGGTATGTATGTGTGTCCGCGATTTTCTCAAAAACTAATGAACCAATTTTGATGTTTCTCATTAGCGTGATCTTTCAGGAAGTTTTTACTATACAACGTGTAACGGAAAGGGGGTATCAACCCTGAAGGAGGTGAATGTGCTCATGAAACTCAACAACTTTCCCCAAAGAACATAGGTCGAAATATGAAAAAAAAAATTTGGCCCTCCCTTACAAAACTGACTACCAGCTGATTGATTTACTATGGGAGGGCCAAATTTTTTTTTCATATTTCGACCTATGTTCTTTGGGGAAAGTGGTTGAGATTCATGAGCACATTCACCTCCTTCAGGGTTGATACCCCCTTTCCGTTACACGTTGTATAATACATTAGGTAATTATTCTTTTGTACGAAGTTATATGCATAAATGTACCTACTGCATCTCCGGCATTTCTATGCGAATTCTGATGATTCTTCTAGTCGGTGTCTTCAATGCGCCTTAGCTTGGCACCGCGTGGCTGCAATTGTGGATCTATGTATTGTTTTTAATGAATAAGGTATGCCACAGGGGTGGTCCCATATAGGTAAACTTGATTAACTTTGCTTGGGTAATTTTTGAGTTAGCTTCAATAATACGACTTTTTTCCACTTAGTTTACCTACATTGATGGTGTTTTAATAACTATCTGTCAGTGATATTTACATAGCAAGTAGTGTTCATTGAATTTGTACAGGCACAACTAAAAAGTGAAAAATAAAACAACTGAAATCCAAAAAAACACTACTTAGAGAGTGAAAAATAACTGTAGTTTCGGAAGTCGGTGTAAAAAAAAGAAAATGCGGAACCAACGACATCGACTTCCGCAAATAAAGTTATTTTTCACTTTGTAGTTTTTTTTTAAGTCGGTTGTTTTTTTTTTTTTTAAAGTTTTAAATTTGTTCTTGTCTGTCTTGACAAAACTTTAATTGAGCCTTGTTTGTCTTCCGATGATCAATGGCAAAATAGTGGAGAGAAACATCAGTCCACTATTTTGCCATTGTTTTATTTGAGCATTGTTTCTATGTTCAAGTTCATCAACTTAAACATAGAAATTGTGGTCAAAATAGCATGTGGTGAGTATGTGCGAAAATCACACTAATATTATAAAGGCGACAGTTTGTGTGTGTGTGTGTGTGTTTGTATGTTTGTTACTTCTTCACGCTCAAACTGCTAGACCAATTTTGAAATTTGGCACACAGATAGTTTATAACCAGGATTAACACAGAATACTTTTTATTCCGATATTCCTACAGGATCGAGAAAAATGAGGGTGAAACCACGGGGCGCAGCTAGTGAAATATAATATATACTTAGGTACCTACGTAAAAAGTACCTATACAAGGTGTAACTTAAATAACGCACAACCTCTTAAGGGGTCATTGTACTCATCATTATGAACAACTTTTACTATGGGACCAAACCTGAAATCGCGAAAAAAAATCAGCTGTTCCCTACATTTATGTTCGCATAACAAGTCAAAATGTAGGGAACACCTGATTTTTTTTTGAGTACAATGACCCCTTAAGAGGTTGTGCGTTATTTAAGTTACACCTTGTATATTACAAACGATAATATTTTACGACCAAAGAAACGATGGATGGACTGTGTGAAATATGATATGGCTAGAAAGGTGGTGACTAACGAGATGACTACTAACAGAGAAGTATGCAAGAAAAAGACATAAGCCGTAAGACCCAAAATAAATTGGGATAAGGACAGGAGAAAGATGATGACCTAAACATATATTACAAACAGTTGATTCGAGGATAAAGAAGTATAAACACTTGTTTAATTTAAAAATACATTGTTTATTATTAAGATTTTATCATAATTATTTAAATAAGTCTTCTTTTTCAATTAAATACATGTTTTAAGGCAGTGGCAAATATTGTAAGTTTATATCTTGAATATATGAAATCATCAAATTGAACAAACATACAGCATTTTTATCTCAGGAAGCGACGCGCGCTTTACTTGTGGTTACCAAGTGTAACAAAGTGTCGCCCAAGACAATAGCGAAGTCGGAAGTATGTGTGTGAACACTTGGTTACCACAAGTAAAGCGCGCGTCGCTTCGTCAGATAAAAATACTATAATATAAATATAATTTGAATTGAATGACACTGAACGAGACACAATAGAAGTTTTATTGTTATTACGTCAAGGGCATTGAGTGTCCCGCAAAGTGTTAACAGATATACAATTTCTATTAAAGTTTAAATCATTTCGCGTCACATATCGTCATCATTTGGTATCTGTGATTCTTCAACTGTCCTTGTGGCTGGTACATACACATTAAATGTAAACTCAGTACGAGGAAATGAACCAGGATTTATGACCTGACAATCTTTATAATTCCTAACAAACGGCTGGAAATGATCTGCTACAATTACTAAATCCGGTAATGGATACAAATTTAACCCACTAGCATGCTTCCAAAACACAGGTTGTACTCCTATAGAGAGAGGTGTCAAACAGCACTGACTGAGTAAAGTTTTCGTTAAATGATCTGGTATGTCACCACTGTCTGGAAAATGTAATGTATTCCTACATAATTTCATCACCAAGTCTTGTCTAAAAACAACAATTTCTTGTGTACAGTATTGTATTCGGCACGGATTTGTTGTGAATATTGCATTATCGCCAAGTTTGTTCTGTATAGTGTCTGTTAGGTAGTTTGGCAATGGTGGTCTGGGTAACACATTTGCTGCAGCGGGATCTGTCTTCCCGGGCACAAAAATAAACTTGCACTTTTCACGAAGCTTCTTGTACTGACAAATCATGTCTGCTAAACTATTTAAGCCATTCTTGAGATGCATATGAAACTTGTAAGTATACGGACATGATAGAAATTCACCAATAAGTACAATAGCTATGGGCGGGAAGTCTTCAAAGCCAGCAAAGAGTTTCTTCAAATTATCCATAATTTTTGGGCTATCAAGCCATACGTCAGACACAAAAACGAAAACACCATCTCTGTTTTCATTCTCTATTTTTAAGAGCGCTTTTGAATTCTTTAGAGACGTTTTAGACTTCCCACCAAACGTGTTCAGATTACCGAAATAAGGTGAGGAAGCTTCTCTAGTCTCTACAGGTGGTTGCACTAGACCAGTGACATACAGTGTTTTGTCATCATAGTACCCTTCGGCAAGGACATAACTGCCTTCTGTAAACAAGCCTGAATGATACCTCACATTTGACACATCAAGTTCTATAGAGCCTGTTGGGTCCTCTAAATGGTACTTTCTCTCAACAACCTGTGTGAGCAGGCCTAAAACCACAACATCATCAACTCTACTTGAACAGCTTAATAAAAACTCAACTTTTCGCAGTTGAAAACGTTTCTCAGCTTCTGAAGAATGGACTGAGTCTAATGTGAACAGTTTGTTTCTGAGAGTTCTCTGCCAGATCACTGTGTACCTGTCAATGACGAACCGAGACTTCCATTTAGGATCGGGCAGTAAACATTTCACATTATTCACGTCTTTTACGAATTTTTTGAGCTCGTGGTTGTAACATAGCTTCGGTACACTGAACGCGTCTATAACGTTCAAAACAGTCTCGTTCTCTTCAAGACCGGCTGTGGAGCACTCTTTGTACGCTACCTCTATGTGGTGTTTCTCTAAAATAGGTTGAGATATACATTGATGGAGTAAATGTCTGGAGAGCTTCTCAAGCATTACGGAGCGATCACTTGCAGGCAACAGTAAGAGCTGTTCAGCGAGAAATGTAGCTGCATCCTTTCGTAATGTAAATCCGTTGAGTTTGAATGATGCAGTAATTTCTCCACGCATTTTTTGCACATCTCCCATGTTGCTCAGTCAAATAATACTATCACAGTGTGCAAAATGCAAAATTAAAAGTTAAAACTCGGCATTGTCGAGTTTGGTCGCGCCAAATTTTATGTCAAAACAAAACCAAAACTGTCAGATAGATGACAGCTGACATTAAAAATGCGTTTATGAAATATAATTTATTAAGAAGATCTGTCAGAATACAATCTGTCTTAAAGTATTGTATTGACCATTCTTGCAAATAAACAAATATAATGAAAATGTAAAATCAAAAATTATTGTTATTTGGGTATAATTTGTAAAAGCGATGAAATACTTTCAAAATCGATAGTTTTATCTCGGTCCAAACAAGCTTCGTGAACGGTCAAAGTTTATACGTTCTATTTCTACGTCTTCAAAATTTTAAGATAACCAAACAAAAATTGAATTAAAAGGATATTGCTAATCCATTGCTCCATATGTTCGAAAAATATATCTGCTCAGCAACGTAAATAACACAATTAATGTTGTTCAACTGTCAAAATGAAACCCGTTGTTGCTACTGATAGTGTGTTACGCAATTAGCCTCTGCTCAAATGATGCGCGACCTTTCGTTGTGCAACATTGTTTGATAAATGATGGGATAACTAAACGTTCTAAAGCAGTCTGCAGTGTAGCTGACTAGCCGTCAGCCCGTCAAACACTAAGTGTCAAAACAAATACTGTCAAAACAAATGTCCGTGGAAGTGGAATGTCTGTGTCGGTCGGTTTTGGTGATTCACCGTAATTTCGCGAAACAAATAGTACATTTAAGCGTAGTGTTTTTACCGTTAATGCAAGTTCGAACTTGTTCGAACCTGTTGCCGTTTATAGCTGCTGTCAAACGTGAATGTGAGTACTGTTTTTCATCAGTCTGAAAGCAAAAGCAGTGCGAACTGTCTGCCTATAAAATTGAGCAAAGAATCTGTTATAAAAAAATACCGTTAATGTTTTTGTTTTATAACTGAATGGTATCTTTCTCACCTATCACTTCTGAGTATCGCCAATAAATAATAATCTTGAAAGTTGAGTGGATAACTACAGTTTCTGATTAGATTCATTGGCGAATCAAATAAGATGCCCCCTGTAAGTTTTAATGTGTAAATAATAGATCAATTTAGTGTGATACACGGAAAACTGTACTCAATTTTCGCAATAGAATGAAATGTTATATTCTCACTAGGTAAATTTTTTTTTGCAAAATAATTAGATGAAGAAAATTATATGTAAATATTGTTTTTCAGAAAAAAAAACAGAAGACCAAACATCAACCAATAATGGACTTGGCAAAGAACTTCCAAAGTTTCGCTTGGTAAGTTTTGCTTTAAGCTCTTAATTTTCAGAAGCCCTAAGACGACCCACTGACTGAATATTTGATTCTTAGTCTATGTTAAAAATTTAAACATCAAAAATAGTAACAGGTGTTCTCTTTCCCATTCATAATTAGTTATTTATTTCTAAGCATTATCCAAATCTTTACTGTTTTTTTAATTACTACTTAAACTTTAACATACAGACACTTCAAACTTTCCCATGAAATATTTCCTCTTGTTATTAAACTTAAATGAGGCAAACATAACAGTTATTCTCATTGCAGTTAGTTACAACTTGTCTCTGTGAAAACCCACTAATTGTCTCAAGTACCCCACCACTTATTGCACCATGATCATGTTATCCTCATAATCTGAAATAACTGTAACTGTTAAGATTTCATAACAGCTTAAAGACTTATTTTCCTTATGTAAATTATTAACACATTCAACGCCACGGCCCGAACGGAACACACTGGTGTCGCCCAACATTGACCGACATGGAGTTGAACGTGTTAATTCCTTACATTTATAAAATAGTACCCCATCGAGATCATGAAAAGGGTCCAAGCTACTCTGGGTTCTAGAGAAAGGAACCTCCTATCACACTAATATTATAAAGGCGAAAGTTTGTGAGTGTGTGTGTTTGTTACTTCTTCACGCTCAAACGGCTGGACCAATTTTGATGAAATTTGGCACACAGATAGTTTATAACCAGGATTAACGGGATTAATTTTATTCTCAGTGTTTGTAATTGTACTAACATAGTTTATAAGATTTATGTTACTAACCTCTTCTATGGACTGTAGTTGTCTGAGAACAAACAATTTTTATTTTTATTTTTGTTATTCTTTTATAGAATACATTTATCCCGATATTCCTACAGGATCAACACTTATGCGGATGAAACTGCGGGGCTCAGCTAGTTAAATCATAAAAATTAAATTCTGTTCTTTGGTGAGCTCTTCACTTGAGAATGGCTGGACAGAATTGGGTATATAAAAAAAAAGTTTTTCAACATCCAAATAACAATTTTAGGGAACGAAAAATTGGAAAAGTTCCCTGGAAAATTGGAAAAGTTAACCAGAAAATTGTAAAAATTGGGAAAAATGTAAAGTCGTTTTTTCTTTAAGAATTTTTGTATTTACTGGGACAGAACTATGTCTGTTGGGACAGCATACTATTATTGCTTTCAGCCTATGTTCTCCCACTGCAGGGGAAAGGCCTCCCTTCCTCCTTTCCAGGTCTCTCTGGACCAATCCGGGTTGTAGGCGAATTATGATTACCGGGTTTAATGCAGACTACATAACTTTTACATGACTGCCAACAAGAAGGAATGTTATGTTTTATGTAGAAATCTTATATTAGCATAGTACCTAAAAAAAATCAGGTATAGGCTGATGGCTAGACGTTGCCTGAGGTAGCTGCGCGGTGCGAGAGGGGTGATAGTTGTCACAAGTTGACGAATCACTGAGCTCACCGCATCGCATCACCACACCCCTCCCGCACCGCGCTGCTACCTCAGGCAATGTCTCAGCTAATTGGTTGCCCTACAGAAATATATTACTATGTACTGTTTATTTTCTTGCAATGAATGAAATATGCATTTTTCCTTATTGAGAGAAATTTAATGAATCACTACTAACATTATTTATGGTTAAGCAATGACTTGCTGAAATTAATAGTATGTTTATAACGGTATTGCTCCACAAAATCTACACTTATAAAACATTCTATGAATCATCTATGGGTACCACGCTTGCTCACCCACACAGCTGTATTGTGTAATAGATGAACAATAAATATGGTCAGATACGATACAGTTACAGTTACATCCGTTTTTAACGTATGTTTATAATGATAATAGAACAGGTACTTTGCAGCCCACAATGAAAATGAACATTTGAAACAAAGCTCGTGGCTAAATAATGAAAGCCGCACGGGTAGATCGAAAGTTAAGCTACGCTTGCCGCGGTCGGTTGGTGGATGGGGGACCATCCATTAAATATCGAGAGCCCTCCGTGACTCGGCCAGCACGTCAAGCCGTTGACCACGGGTAGTCAGAACTAGTCGGAAGCAAGTCTGACAACCAGTTTTACCAAGGGTTATCGTGTTAACCAGGCCAAGCTAGGCAGATTGATAACCAAAAATTCGAAGACATGTGGCATTACCACCCGCAATGGGTCATTGTGGTGGATTAAGGCCCACTCCTTTTCACAGAGAGGAGGCCTGTGTGTGATCATTACAGGCTGATTATGCTTATCTTAATGATATGGCTTGGGACTACCTCACGTAGACAGGATATGCTATCACCTTAAAGTCAGGCACTGACCTAAACCTCAACCCCTCCCCACTTGTAACCATTTTTCTTTCTTATAATTTACTAGTCGACATGACTGGCAATGCTTGGCTTAGGAGTCCAAGCATTGTCGCAATGATTGGCTCTTAACACATTGAACGCCGTGGTGGTCACCGGTGACCACCACTGACCACCACTGAGCTTTCCATATGGGCTGACGCTGATTTGCGATTTCGGCAAATTTTATACACGTTATAATATTTTATTGGCTCATACGGTTCAAAATAGTCAAAAACCCCACTCTAAATAATTATTTCTTATTATTATTCAAAGAATTAACTAAAATAATTGCTGTCGCTTACCGGTGACCACCATGGCGTTCAATGTGTTAAGGGAAAGTCTGCGCAAGTGGAAGAACAGTGC
This sequence comes from Eremobia ochroleuca, assembly GCA_949629135.1. NCBI lineage: Eukaryota > Metazoa > Arthropoda > Insecta > Lepidoptera > Noctuidae > Eremobia > Eremobia ochroleuca. Next base: position 13,643,229 of record OX451408.1, read on the forward strand.
GGTTCGCGTGCATCTTAGAACCATATGCAGTGTGAAAATATTTGGACACGTTCGCAAGCGGCCAGGGAGGGGTTTGCATGCAAGTTGTAATATTCGTGATTTAAACTATTCGTGGTTTCGTGTTCTCGAATAATAACAATGAAAGCCAATAAAAAAATAAGCCAATGGAGCGCACATAATTCATACAAATCAATGCTGGCAAACTGTATGTGAGCTGTTTACGGCGTGCGCGTACGCGCGCAGAGTGTGAAGCGTCCATACCTGTGAGAGGCACGTAGTGCACACCGTTCGTGCGCAGCTGTGGGTGGATCCGCTTTTACACTACCCGCATTCATCTACGATCTGCACTATAGGCCGACCGCTTAACTTAGACGTTGCCTGAGGTAGCTGCGCGGTGCGGGAGGGGTGATAGTAGTCACAAGTTGACGAATCACTGAGCTTTAGCATCACGTCACCACACCAGTTCCCGCACCGCGCTGCTACCTCAGACAACGTCTCAGTTGAGCGATCGGCCTATAGAATAGGTCGTTGTTTCACCTTGTTGGGAGTCTACCCAGTACCCAAGCTGCGTGCTGATCGTCTTCGAGCAGGTTTTGAAACTCTTTATGCACGCGGCGTGCAGTGGCCTTTCAGCTCTTCTCTTTCACGCCGCACACGCGGGTATGATCATTAAGAACATGTTCGTTATGACATACAGTATGAGTTCCAAAGTCTCAGTGGAGAGAGCGCGCGTGTCGTACCGAGAAAAATCGCGCTCGAGTAATATCACATCACACTATTCACACGAATATTATAAAGGCGAAAGTTTGTGAGTGTGTGTGTTTGTATGTTTGTTACTTCTTCACGCTCAAACGGCTGAACGGATTTTGATGAAATTTGGTACACAGATAGTTTATAACCGCGATTAACACATAGTATCCTTTTTATCCCGATATTCGTACGGGATCGACACTTATGCGGGTGAAACCGCGGGGTGCAGCTAGTATTCCATAAGCCACGTTTAATGTTATATGTTTAAAGTATTTGTGTATATGTTTAAAGCCGACTTACAGAAAATAAATCATTTATCATTTATCATTATTTTTTTAGGTGCAAGCCAGACTGGTGCTTCCCAAGCATGAGCAAGGAGACCAACGAGCTGCTGCGACAATGTGCGGACATGCCCGAAGTAGAGGTGTCAGACGACCTGGACGAGTTCATTGCACGGAGCAAGGCCTTTCCCATACCCTTCCCTATTGAGTCCAACAGGTATATGCCACGTTTATATATTAACAACTAACCTTTGTCAGCGACAACACCGGCATGAACGTTGAAATGGATCCCACGAGATCTTACTACCAAATAAAAGTATCCCATATCCTAAACCCAGGCCATGGTCTACCATCTTCTCCTTACCGTGTCGATAGCAATCTATACAACGTGTAACGTTAAATGCGCAAAACCTCAGACACCCCAACAGATTTTTAATTCAATTGACCTATTTCAGAGAGAAAATAAGTCATTAAAAAAATTGTAAAGGTTTTATGTGCTGTTTTAGTTTTACTGGCCATTCTCATCGTTTCTTGCGTCTGCGACGACGCTTAATCGAGGGAGGAGTCGTCACCGGGCCGCTGTGCCGCGCTGACATTGGCTTGCTTGACCTATTAATAAATAGACACGGCAACGTTTTTAATGAAGACTTTTTGAGAAATATGACCTATATTAAAAAGTGGTTCAATTAATTCTGCTCATTATTCTGATCAAACTATTTTCAGGTTTTGCGCATTTAACGTTACACGTGTATACAGTCAGCACAGAATTATTGATTAAAAACATCTTGACATACAGACTATAATATTTGTGTGCGAAAAAAGGCTTGTATTGACTAAAACAGAACACGCAAAAAAAACGGTCAAGAGCGAGTCGGGCTCACGCACGGAAGGTTCCCCGTAACCAACACTGAGATCACGAAAAAAAAATCAGCTGTTTCATACATTTTGGTCAAGTAGGTATTGAACTTTTGTATTAAACAGCTGATTTTGTTTTCGTGATTTCAGAGTAGGTCCCATAGTAAAAGTTATTCACATTCATGCGTAGAACACCCTGTAAAAATTTGGAACTTGTACAAAAAATCATCCAGTATATTATACTCCTACAACCGCAAACCGCGCAACAAAATAAATGTGTGTTGTTACAGGATAGAGAAGCTGAAAGTACGTCGTCCGATAGAGAAGCTGAAGAAGAACATCGTGTCCACGTACCCGCTCATACACGAGCGAGTGTTGCTGCTCATGACGCACTTCCTTATATACAAGAGGTACGCAGTTACTATATTTACCAGTTTTTAATTCATCATCTACCCAGCCTTTTCCCAATTATGTTGGGGCTTGATTCCAAATACCCAGATGCAGCAACATACCAGTATTTTACCTGGAGCGACTGCTTATCTGACCTCCACAACCCAGTTAGTGGGTAACACGGTTCTTAGTAGGACTGGTTGTCAGACTTTCGGGGTTTTGACGACCTTCAACGACTGTCAAATTTCCACGAATGACAGCTGGGACCAACGGTTTAACGTGCTTTCCGATACGTTGCCGAAATATGGTCTGGAGGACTATATGAACAACAACAAATGAGATATGAAACACAAGAAATTAACTGTCTATAGTTCGTAGCTCGCTTGGATGTCGGTGGGTCTCAAAATATTGATATGCATGTTGGCTTTGCTAATAATTCTGGAACATTCCAGAGAGTTCGGCAGCAGTATAGAGAAGGAGCTGTACAAAGACATGGGCGTGCCGCAGCTCATCGACCGGATCCTCCAGAAGAGAGCCGTCACGTTCATGGGGCAGGCCGACTCCTACATGCTGCTTTCCGGAGTAGAAGGGTGAGTTTATTGCAGCTTATGTTTATTAACCTTTTGACCGCCACGGACGGCTATAGCCGACAAACGAAAACGTGCCAAACACGCCACCGACGTCTACAGCCGTCAAGAAAACGACATTTTTTAAGTTCAAAATAATTCTTTTCTAATTTAGTATATTTATTTTGTACTTAACCTCGTAACGCCCAAGCTAAATTTCGCAAGATGAGCTAAACGCTCAATGTATAATGTATTGAACAAAGCTACATACGGCATTCCGCCCCAGACTAAAAACAAAACCTTCTCCTAAACGCCCAATGTACATTAATTAATTTAAATGCATGTTTGCAATGTGTAATACAGGTAATACTGTATGTCACTTTGTTCAATACATTGTACATTGGGCGTTACGAGGTTAAAATATGTCGTTTTCTTTCACGTGTGTTTTCAAACACGCCACCGACGTCTACAGCCGTCAAGAAAACGACATTTTTTCTTTCACGTGTGTTTTCAAACACGCCACCGACGTCTACAGCCGTCAAGAAAACGACATTTTTTAAGTTCAAAATAAATCTTTTCTAATTTAGTATATTTATTTTGTACTTAAAAAATGTCGTTTTCTTGACGACTGTAGACGTTGGTGGCGTGTTTGGCACGTTTTCGTTTGTCGGCTATAGCCGTCCGTGGCGGTCAAAAGGTTAAGGCTAGTATGGAAGCGTGGACGTGGAGGCCCAGTGGGAACAGCTGCGACTTCCCAGTCGATCGTATGTTCAAACCTGACTGGCGCTTTACTTTGTGTTAATTGTTTCGACACCACTGGTCTTAACCCTTAATTGCATGATTTTTACTTTTTAAGCAAATTAAATTTATTTTGACGTTACATTAGCTCAGGAAAAAATATTTAAAAAAATGTATTCATACAAATAATTTTTTATTTTTTAAATGGCGTGGTGGAAATTTACATCTTTATGTAATCAGAATGAATCTACTGGGAACAACATGAGTTGAATATCTCTAACAATTGGGGAATCCCCGTGCTCTGTGGAAACGAAAATATGGCATTGGATTGGTTGATGGAAATTTCCATCACGATGCATTTAAGGGTTAAAACGGTGAAGGAACACATCGTGAGGAAACCGGCATGTCCTAGAACTAAAAACTCGCACTGGGCCCTCTCACAGACGGGAGGTCTGTGTCCCAGCAGTGGGAACATTGTAGGCTGATTATGTATTGCAGTTTGTTTATTTAGGCATAAACGCAACACAACACAATGTGCGGGTTTTTGAATGATCAGTCGGGAGTGCGGCGAATGTTATTGTTGTTATGTTATTGCTTGAGTACGAGGCTTTTGGCTACTTTGTATACAGGGTTATTTGTAAAACACTAACAACCTCTTAAGAGGTCATTGTACTCATCATTATGAACAACTTTTACTGTGGGACCAAACCTGAAATCGCGAAAAAAAAATCAGCTGTTCCCTACATTTTGGCGACTCGTACGAACATAAATGTAGGGAACAGCTGATTTTCTTTTCGCGATTTCATGTTTGGTCCCATAGTAAAAGTTTTTCATAATGATGAGTACAATGACCTCTTAAGAGGTTGTTGGTGTTTTACAAATAACCCTGTATACTTTTTTTTTGGAACGAAGTTCTTTAACGCAGCTTGCGGTAGGAATGAAATATTGGCAGAAATCGTCATGTAACAAAAAAGCGTTATGCCCCCTCCATGTGGATTTTTATTACATATAATAGAACGAGACAGAAAAAGAGATAGTGTTAGCCCTTTGCAACCAAGAGTAAAAAAACTCGCATAGATCAGTAAAAACTTAGTAATCGCTTGGAAAGTGTTCAGAGGTCCTAGAAAAAATACAAAAAAAAAATCTCATGCAAGCTGGTCTTCAGCAGTCAGACCCTCACATACGTGAGGTTCAGGAATAATTTGCTAGTCGCGCGATCGTGAGTATATGTGCGGAGGCGCCGGGATTAAAAAACGCAGCCATCCCTCATCCGGGTTTCAACGTACTGGGAGGGCGAAACGTGCGCGCAGAGTGCAGAACTGTTTTTGTCTCATTCTTAGATAGTCACGCGATAGATCTATGCCGGTTGCGTCCGCTAAAGTTGTTTACATTTTTCTCAGAAAGTCGAAACTCACGATCACTTTAATTCGGTTGGAAAGGGTTAATATTTTTCGAGGGCGCTAAAATTTAGTTGAATTTGAGCATTCAGTGGGTAAGTCTTTTTGTTTGGACTTTACTTCTACTATACAGGGTGAAATTGAAAACATGCGACAAATCGAAATAGGAGATTGTACTCATCATTGTGAACAACTTTTACTATGAGATAAAACCTGAAATCGCGAAAAAAAAATCAGCTGTTTCCTACATTTATGTTCGCATAACTCGTCAAAATGTAGGGAACAGCTGATTTTTTTTTCGCAATTTCAGGTTTGGTCCCATGGTAAAAGTTGTTCATAATGATGAGTACAATCTCCCATTTCGATTTGTCGCATGTTTTCAATTTCACCCTGTATATAGCATGTAGTGTGTGTTGAGAGTTTAGGAGCCGTAGTAGTGTGTGTTAGTAAAGTCAGAGAAAATGATTGTTTAGTAAATTGACGATCGATTCTGTCGTATGAAATGGCTAGGACGCGGAAAATTGAAGTAGTGTTTCAATCTGCTAAACAATTTTTTTTTTTTAAGTACTGTGGCGGGACGAAATGGTTACGCAATTTCGAAAACATTTAATGAATTCTCGCATATTAACAAGACGACACCTCTTCAAAATGTTATTTTCATTGAAAACGCTGGTGAAGTTGAAAAATAATTAGTTATACCCATGTCTGTTTGGAACTTATATTTAGGACGACTAACATCTGCCCGCGGCTTCGTCGCGTGGGTGTCGGATTTTTTTGCGTGGAACCCTAATTTTATGTTTCTAAAATAAAAGTAGTAGATATGCATTTAGTAATAAGCTGTTATTTTGATATTACAAACAGACACTTAAATTGTATTTAGTTGTATAGATGGTGGAAGGGGCTTGTGGCTAAGTAATAACAGTCGCACGGGTCGATCGATCAGGTTAAGCTACGCTTGCCCCTGGTTGGTCTGTGGATGGGTGACCATCTTTACACACCGAGACCCCTCCGTGCCTCGGAAAGCACGCTAAACCGTTGGTCCCGGCTGTCATTCGTGGATCTTTGACAGTCGTTACGGGTCGTCAGTGACAACCAGTCTTACCAAGGGGTATCGTATTACCCCGTAACTGCGTTCTGGAGGTCAGATTAGCAGTCGCACCATGTAAAATACTGGTATTCAGCTGCAACCGCTTAGACTGGAAGCTGACCCCAATATAGTTGGGAAAAGGCTACGCAGATGATGATGTATTCACGTGGAAGGCTATAGGCTATCTAACATCAATAGAATGTGAAATTGCTATTGACTTGCCTTAAAGAATCGATATGTAATAGTACACTCACTTTTTCCTTTTACCCACAAAACTGTAAAAATTATGTGCCTACTAACTAATTTATCTACGAGTACCTTCCTTCTTCAAGTAATTCTTATATTTAGTTTAAAGATTACCTTGTATTTCTCATATTAAGTGAATTGTATTCTTTTTGAGAAATAAAGCCACGGATACACTAGGGGACAAATGGAGCAACATGTTGCGGAACATGGCGCTCGGCAACTACGTGAATGTCTCGAGAGAATGTCGCGCCGTGCGCTCGCTCTCGGAGCGGGAGCAAGAAACATGTCCCGCGTCACGTAAAATGTTGTGGGTAATGTTGCGGGACACTATGCAACGTTGCAGCGTCACGTATATTTTGTGTTGCGCGTCATGTTGCGGGACAAAATGTTCCCTAGTGTATCCGGGGCTTAAATGTCTTAAACCGTAACATCACGCTATGGCTCTCAGGAGCAGAGCAAAAAGAAAGAACGTCAACCGAAAACGAAGTGCTAGCGCGGGCAGGTGATGCGGTGCGACGGGGTGGTGCGGGGGAACAAGAAATTTCACGCGAAGTCGCGGGCAGATCTAGTAGTAGTTCGACGTTTGAGAGGTTAAATAAAAGTGCTTAACCTTTTCATGCCTCGACTGTATCACTAGTATGTGTGTTAGTACTGACGGCGGCACATCAAGCTATCCGAAACTGTAAAATGTTCCCAATCAACTTTGAACCTTATGCTTTAACGATAAAGTTGAAAATCCATTAAAGAAATGTGACAGATTTTAGTAGCTTGATGTGCTGGCGACTGTACCTTAGTGGCATGTAGTATCTTCTGTACAGATCTCTGGTGAAAGGACTGTCGCGCGGCCAGAAACAGCAGTTGTTGCGCACCAAAGACTTGAGGTAAGCAGAGAAGACTGACTTATGACACGGTCTACTGAACCAAAAAAATAAAAAAATTTGTGTCTGGCTTTCCTTGGTATAATAAAATATGTTGAGGCGAAATGCGTACATCCTCAAAATACAACGTGTAACGTTAAATGCGCAAAACCTGAAAATAGTTTGATCAGAATAACTAGCAGAATTAATTGAACCACTTTTTAATATAGGTCACATTTTCCAAAAAATCTTCATTAAAAACGTTGCCGTGTATAGGTCAAGCAACCCAATATCAGCGCGGCGCAGCGGCCCGGTGACTACTCCTCCCTCGATAAAGCGTCGTCGCAGACGCAAGAAACGATTAGAATGGCCAGTAAAACTAAAACAGCAAATAAAACCTATACAATTTTTTTTAATGACTTATTTTCTTTCTGAAATAGGTCAATTGGATTAAAAATCAGTTGAGGGATCTGAGCTCTTAACGTTACACGTTGTATAGTCGTTGTATTACCATAGCGCGCATCAATCATTGTAATATAAATCCTATGTAAATGAGGTTAAAAGCCAGAGAAGATTGACTTATGACATTGACACAATGAACCAAATCATATCACAATGAATGGGGTTTATCTTGGTAGATAAAATATGTTGAAGTTAAATGCGTACATCCTCGAAATATATGTAGTTGTTGCATTATCATAGCACGTCGTTTTAAACCTTATGTCAATGAGAATACAAGTCAGAAAAGATTGACTTATGACACTGACATATTGAACCAAAACAAAATCGCATCACTGTGAATGGAAGCCCCATTCACAGTGATGCGATTTTGTTTTGGTTGATAAAATATGTCAGTACTCTTGATGGATAAAATATGTTGAAGCGAAATGCGTACATCCTCAAAATATAGTCATTACATTACAAGCGTCAATCATTCTATTTTAAACCTAATGTCAATGAGAATAAAAGTCACAAAACGCATGCATTTGGTTATTTGCATCTTTTATTTCACACATATTGTCCTATAATGTATACTTTGTATGATATAGCGACTCGCCCCGGCTTCGCACGGGTGCAATGCTGATCACTACATAGTATAAAACAAAGTCGCTTCCCACTGTCTGTCTGTCTCTATGTATGCTTAGAACTTTAAAAATAAGCAACGGATTTTGATGCGGTTTTTTTTAATAGATAGAGTGATTCAAGAGGAAGGTTTATATGCATATAATACATGCATAATATAGTAGAGAAACACTGATAATTTTAGAGCCATTATTTCTCTTAAAAAGTATAGGATAAAAAATGGTTATTGTGGGTTGTCCCTAAGAGATAGACATATGCCATCGTGGACTTTTTTGTAGACCTTTTTAAGGTGTACAATACTGTAGTACATTATTTTGATCTATCTCGTAGGGTTAAGCCAGCGTTTGCAATGTAAGCGCAAAAAAATGTGTTTATTTACGACATCACATTAGAAACCCCTAAAATGATCAGTCTTTCTCTACTATATTATGCATGTATTATACATATAAACCTTCCTCTTGAATTACTCTATCTATTAAAAAAAACCGCATCAAAATCCGTTGCGTAGTTTTAAAGATTTAAGCATACATAGGGACAGACAGCGGGAAGCGACTTTGTTTTATAGGTACTATGTAGCGATTATTTTTTTTTCTTTGGGAACTGGCGCTGTACTCCTTAACACAGGTTATCTTTTAACCTAGCTAAGAATATAGAACCTCACCCAGCAAGTCTTTACACTATAAACGATTCTGTAAATTGTCATCATGTAAGTACTACAATGTTTTTTTGATGAATAAATTGTATTATTGTTTAATTATTGAGGACAACAAATAAATCAAAAAGCGGGTGCAAATATGCGGTACATTTTTTGGTCAATGTATTTGTGGGGTACTGGTGGCATTCTTCCAATCTGAAAGGTAAGCTTGTTTTGCTTGAAGGTAGGCGTTGTATTTTAATGAATATTGTTATAATGTGCATTTTCAACATTACTTCTTGAGACAGCTAGTACGGAGATCCTACACAACGACTATTTTTTTTTTGTGTTCATTATCAGTTATTTGTAGAATCAATATTTCAAAAAGATTTATGTACAGTCAGCGAACATGATTAGCAAAATGACTATCAATATAAGTTGTCCGTAAAAAACCACAACAGCCGGTGGATTCTGTAAAAATCTCATCGTGAAATCATAAGTGAAGTGAGCTTGAAGTGAGCAGTGTCAACAGTGTTAATCCCTAATGACAGCTCACTCCACGCTCACTTCACCCAAGTTTTCACGGTGAGATGGTTACAGAATCGCACGGCTGTAATTCATATTCAATAGTGTTACATACTCGTAACTATAACACGAAAAAATTATGTAGTGTATGCCAAACAACTTAAGGCGAAAGCGCCAGGGTGGTCCGCGAAATAACGTAAGAAAAGGAGGTCAACAAAAGCCCATACAACTTTGCCCAAACATGTACCTCGAGGTACACGTGCACCAAATGGCAGAGACAAAATAGAGAAATTCGAAAATAATTTTATTTTTATCCTTATATAATTTAAAACTACGTAATAAATAGCCTGTAACACAATTAAATCATGTGGCAACTTTGCATGTATAAGGTTGTACAAGGTAGTATAGTTGTGCTTGTGCCGATGATAGTGCCAAAATGGCGTGCTTTTTATTATGTTAAAAGTTATTTTACACTCGTCCCCGGGTAACCGTAAGAAAAATATATAAATACAATATTATTCAGTGTAATCTAGTGTATTTTATGCCACTAAGTGTACCTTGGTACTTCGTTTGGGCAGATTTTGGTGAAATCCTTTGGATTTCGCCGGCTACCTTAGCGCATCCCCCTTAACAATCAAGTTCCCTTAAATATTAAAAACACGAGAACCATATTCAACCATAAATCCCTGATCAAGAAAACGTCACATAATTTTTCTTCCCCCAAATGTTACAGCACGGAGGGCTGGGAAAACGTGGGCACACTGAACCAGCGCCCCCCCTTACTGCTGGAGAACTGTTTGAGCTACGATGAGATGAAGCTGTCCGCACTGGTGTACGTAAGCGGACACACCGAATGCATCAACGACGGAGAGAGGAAGAACTCTGGTGTCGTTAACGAGGAGAACATTGAGAAAGACGCTGTTATCATTGGTGAGTTGTATGTCCTAGTGTCTGAGCTAGGATGAGATGAAGCTGTCCGCGGTGATGTACGTGAGCGGACACATCAACGACGGAGAGAGGAAGAACTCTGGTGTCGTTAACGAGGAGAACATTGAGAAAGACGCTGTTATCATTGGTGAGTTGTATGTCCTAGTGTCTGAGCTAGGATGAGATGAAGCTGTCCGCGGTGATGTACGTGAGCGGACACATCAACGACGGAGAGAGGAAGAACTCTGGTGTCGTTAACGAGGAGAACATTGAGAAAGACGCTGTTATCATTGGTGAGTTGTATGTCCTAGTGTCTGAGCTAGGATGAGATGAAGCTGTCCGCGGTGATGTACGTGAGCGGACACATCAACGACGGAGAGAGGAAGAACTCTGGTGTCGTTAACGAGGAGAACATTGAGAAAGACGCTGTTATCATTGGTGAGTTGTATGTCCTAGTGTCTGAGCTAGGATGAGATGAAGCTGTCCGCGGCGATGTACGTGAGCGGACTTCGAATGCATCAACGACGCAGAGAGGAAGAACTCGGGTGTCGTTAACCAGGAGAACATTGAGAAAGACGTGATTATGATTGGTGAGTTGTATGTCATAGTGTCTGAGCTATACGAGATGAAGCTGTCCGCGCTGGTGTTCGTGAGCTGACACACCGAATGCATTCACGACAGAGAGAGGAAGAGCTCGGGCGTAGTTAACGAGGAGAACATTGAGAAAGACGCTGTTATCATTGGTGAGTTGTATGTCCTAGTGTCTGAGCTAGGATGAGATGAAGCTGTCCGCGGCGATGTACGTGAGCGGACTTCGAATGCATCAACGACGCAGAGAGGAAGAACTCGGGTGTCGTTAACCAGGAGAACATTGAGAAAGAAGTGATTATGATTGGTGAGTTGTATGTCATAGTGTCTGAGCTATACGAGATGAAGCTGTCCGCGCTGGTGTTCGTGAGCTGACACACCGAATGCATTAACGACGGAGAGAGGAAGAGCTCGGGCGTAGTTAACGAGGAGAACATTGAGAAAGACGCGGCTGTCATCGGTGAGTTGTATGTCATAGTTTATGAGCTATACGAGATGTTGCCATCCGCGCTGGTGTACGTGAGTGGACACACGACAGAGAGAGGAAGAACGATACGACACAAAGCTATGTTGCCATGTTATGGGATCAGCAATATTTAAAAGTTGTGAGTTTGTATGAAGAGTAATCTACGGAACTACTGATCCGATTCCGAAAATTCTTTAACTAAGAGGAATCTTCAGTATTGCCGAGTGTTACAGGATTATCTTACGACGACATAGAACAATGGCAGCTACCCATGCATTAATTTAGCTGAGATTAAAGTCTGGCGTCTTTAAATGAAAAATATATTGTTATACTCGGCGTCAACTTCTGAATTAATTTCTTCAAGAATATTTGTTCGAAAAGCCCGAGAATAATAGAAATCCAGTCATGAACTTTTGTAGGTTATGTGTATGGTAATTCCAATTTGAGGAAGTAAAAGGGCTATATTGTATTAGTATTTCCCTTATCCAGTTATTTCAGCGTGCAATGTCTTATTAAGGACAAGTGCAAGCGTCTGTGACATGAACATAATATTATTGAATATTATTATTGTACTCTGTGGACATGAGTATCACTAACAAAACAACCTATCAACAGGTTGTCAAACCAAGTTACATTATTTTAGATTTGGCATAATATTTTTTTTGCAAGTCATTAATTGAAAGTAATTCGTTTATTTTTACACTACAATATTTTTACCTCCCTGCAAGGAACACTTCCACTTAGAAATAAACAGTATTGTTAATTCATTTACTCCGTTTAATTACAATAACAAACTAAAACTGAATACTATATAATAATGCTGTACTTACTGTCACATGGCAGAATAAATATAAAATGGCAACACTAAAAGTCAATGAAAAATCAAATAACTTTTCATTTAAAATAATATTTAAAAGGCCGGATGGAAAAATTATTTGATACTTTGAAAATACGTAGAAAAATAATGGAACTGCCTTCGTATACAGCATGCTTTTTTACCGGCTCCAAATTTTTACAGGCTGTTCCAGCCATGAATATGAATAACTTTCACTACGGAACCAACTCTGAGATCACGAAAAAAAATAAGCTGTTTCATACATTTTGGTGAAGTAGGTATTGAACTTTTGTATTAAACAGCTGATTTTGTTTTCGTGATTTCAGAGTTGGTCAGTTGGAAAGTTGTTCATATTCATGAGTTGTTCATATTCGTGAGAACACCTTGTAAAAATTTAGAGCCTGAAAAAAAAATCATCCAGTATAAGTCACTTTTAGATGCTCAAATTAAATTCAACTAATATTTCGCCATTGTTCTTTATGACAATGTGGCGGACAGAACCTTGTTGGTGATAGAAGTACCTGCCTAGTGTCTTCTTAGTTGTCTTGTTAAAGAAATATGCGTATTGTATCATCTCTCAAAGAAAAAAAATCTTCAATTCGTTAGGCTACGGACACGAAGTCAGCGGGCGCGGGGCGGCGGCGGCGGCGTTTGGAGCGGCGCGTTCCAATGCATAGAGTTATATGGAACTGCCCTCGAAGGCAGCGGCGCGGGGAGCGGCGTACGAGCGATGCGCACCAGTCTAGCGGTGCCCGCGCGTCTGCATTGACGTAGTGTTGTGCATTTTATTTTTTGCTTTTTAACGACTGACGTTTCAAAATGTTGTATCTAAAAGATGTTACCGTCGCTGTTTAGACATTTCGTTTGCGAAAAAAGACACTAATTTCTCATAACACAACACTAAGCCGCTCTAGCGCCGCGCGATCTGCCCGCTAGCTTCGAGACCGGGTCGGCGTTGCTGCGCCGCCGCCACCGCTGCCCCGCACCCGCTGGTATCGTGTCCGTAGCCTTACTGCAATCATTTTCTAAACCAAAGATCCGAAAAAATTTGGGACTTGCAAAGTTGGCGGCCGACCTCATTCAGATTGCGGATGCCCTGTAAACGACGATTATATTATTAAGCATGCCTTTAAAATAATTTTTCGCGTTAGTTTTCTCGAAAATCTCAATTTGAATCCATAACTATTGCGTTGTACAGTCAGGGAAAGTCACTGTTTAGCAGATCTACTACATCAATGTATCATGTTACAGCCGTATCATACGACTGTCAAAGAATGACATTTGATTTGAATTTACGTACTAAAGTTTGTAGTCAATTTGCTAAACAATCATCCTCCCTGACTTACTCTTTCTCTCTTTTCATTTTAGGCGTAATAGGTCCTCGTTTCCAGCGTAAGTTCCGCATGGACTACGAGGACATCCTAATCACTGACGCGCAGAACGTGCCGGAGAACGGCTACGGCGAGGAGGTGACGCCCACGACCTGCCTCAACGTGCTGAAGAACACGTACGTGAGGAACAACACCTCCGCTAAACACATGTGGAGACAGATGTGGTCCGAGTTTTACCAGGTACTTGCCGCCTGCTTATCAAAACTGTGACCCGATCTAGCATCCCCGTCTTTATTCCATCATCATTTGTCATTTTATAACAGGTGTAAATAGACGCTTAACGAAGCCTGTCACTTATTCTTACCGTTATTGTGTTTTTTTTTTATTTTTTTTATTGTACTGCATGTCGATTCTGTAAAAATCTCACCGTGAAAACTTGCGTGGAGTGAGCTGTCAGTGTCATCCCACTGATGCCTAGGGATTGACTAAGCAAACATTTACAATCATAATCGAGATTTGAATAATATTTTTTATGCTAAATCTATTGATAATTTTATATAATTTAAAACTAGTATTTTAGTTGACAAAACATTACTATTCTGTGGGATTTTAAAATAAAATAGCAAAACAGAAACTTAGTCAGCATATCAACTTTGTTTTGTTTTCTGTTTTTTTTTTCCTAGATTAAAACCCCACAAAACAGTAATGTTTTGACAGTTAAAATACTAGCTTTGAAATTATACAAAATGATAAATCGAATTAGCATAAAAAATATTATTAAAATCTCGATTATGATTGTAAATATAGTATGCTTGGTCAATCCCTAGTATCAGGTGGGCAGACACTGACAGCTCACTCCACGCTCACTTCACCCAAGTTTTCACGGCGAGATGGTTACAGAATCGCACTGCTGGAAGCCTGGAACCTTTTGATTAAGGAGATATTGAAGGTCAAAGTTTCAACTATTTTCACCCAATTGCGCTACGCAAAGGAGGATAATGTATTTTTGACGTATACCAAAACAAGTTTTCAATGTTATAACTTTACATAGGTACTTACTACTTTGTTCTGCGTGAGTTTGTTCCTCGCTACCGTTAACAGCGATTTTTCACACCAAAAATAAAAGACTGTCCAAAAACCAAAAATGGTCATTTTTCAACTTTGAAAATCTGCCAAACATTACATTTCATTGACTACATGAATCACTACATAGTATAAAACAAAGTCGCTTCCCTGTCTGTCTGTCGCTATATATGCTTAGATCTTTAAAACTACGCAACGGATTTTGATGCGGTTTTCTTTAATAGATAGAGTGATTCAAGAGGAAGGTTTATATGTATAACACATGCATAATATAGTAGAGAAACACTGATAATTTTAGAGGTTTCTAATGTAATGTCGTAAATAAACACATTCTTTTGCGCTTACATTGTAAACGCTGGCTGAACCCGTCGAGATAGATCAAAATAATGTAGTACAGTATTGTACACTTTAAAAAGGTCTATAGTCCAGTCACTAGGGTTTCACCTCGGAATTTGAGATAATAAGCTGGAAACTCGTATACAGCTTTATTTTGGCATTCTAAAAGTTGTCTCAAAAGTCTCATATTATCTCGTGTCTGCGTCGTAAGTTATTCGAGGTCAAAGGTCACGAAAATCGGTTTTTTGCAATTATCTTCGTTTCTATTGCTCCAATGATGTTAGCATCCAGAATCAAAATTGTAGTGCATAAAATTTGCGACAAATTCTGTTCTAAACATTTTTTCATAGAGTCAACCGTTTTTGAGATAGAGAGCGGAGAGCACCCAGCGCTCAGGCATATATACTGTAATACAAGGTCAACCGTGAATCTCGGTGAAGAATATCTTGTATATAGTTACTAAATCTCACTCCTTTTTTTACGAGGTACACTGGATGATGGTGAAGGTTCACCTTCCTCTAGTCGTCGTTTTGATGCTGATATAGAATTTTTACTGATGTATACTTTCCGACACTCGACATGCACATTCACAGAGGTTAAAGTATTTAAGAAGTCTATGTGACCATCATTTCTTTCGATACTTGCAGTTTTTAAAGTTTTCAAGCCACGCACTACATTCACAGAATCACCTTCAGTTAGAGACTTCCCACAAATAAAACACAAATCAGCCATAATTATCAAAATTGTACGTCCGTCGTTGCTGAGATCTTATAACCAACTAAAGAATTCAGTCAATAGAAAGTAGTCCGTTGAAAAAGAAATCAGTCTCCACATAACAACTGAACATCTGCCACATGAACTATGGAGGGGTCCGCATTCGCAGGTATAGACATTATAGAAAAAGGTCGTCTTATAGAGGTCCGTCTTCCCAGTTATAATCTCAATAGAAAAATAAGATTATACATTTTAAACTTTAAAATCTGTAAATTTTAAAATTAAAATTTTAAAATCTTTAAAATTGAAAGAGCAAATACTTAATAATTTTTTATATTTATAATCTATAAATACATATATATATATATAAAACATCATTCAATACAATGTATTAACTAATAAATAATACTAATTATTTATTAGTTAATACATTGTAATGATTTAGT